>CM070605.1:7161888-7661888 GCA_036346395.1 Hsuehochloa calcarea | reverse complement strand
TCATGGTCATACATGTAGGTGAGTCAGTGCATGATGCATGTGTGTGCTCATGAGTTCTTGTAGGGGTGTCCAAGTTTTCATGTGTGTTAAGTTCTAGTGAGAGTCTCCGTCGCTGTCTAGTTGTGTTACCGACGAAAGACAATCAAAGATGAGGTAGAAGAAAAACATATCGGCAAATTGTGTCACCGGCGGCATGGTCAGCAAGAAGAAGGCAAAACTCCTTGGAGATATGTTAGGAGATCGAACTTCGGCTGGTAAATGGATGAGTGGCATGCAAATGCGAAGGAGAGCTGGGGCATTTGGACGAAGGTGCACGGGTACCGGTGACAAGCCGGCGGCAGCACCATGCGCTCAGGAGCACGGCGACAAAGGTCCACGTAGCCATTGTGAGGCCAGCGTGGTGTGCTAGAATAGCACATGACATGCACACTGGTGGTGGCGACGTGATCGCTGTGGAGTAGGCCAACGACGGCAAGGTGAGGCGGTGCGAAGCCGCCAGGAAACGAGTCGGCATGAGGCCGACAAGCGGCGATGGCATGGAGGCTATCGTCGCAAGAAAAATAGGTGATTGGAGTCGCCCGGTGAGTTGTACCTCCTGAAAGCATCTAGGCCCCTAAAAATGTGTTTTGGTAATTAATAACATTATGTGAATATGGGACTAATATGTTTGTTGAAGTGATTACAAGGCACAGTCCTAGATGACAAAGTCAAATCAAGGAGCTGCATGTCAAAAATGTCAAGAAGATGGAGTTTGTCTCAAGGGCAAGGTACAAATAGACTATGGCCCCCTTTTGAATTTTACCGGTCTTTGGAGTATGGTGGAAGACCGGATTTTAGGATAAATGCCGTACTATTAAGGGGGGGCTTGTCTAGTAGCTTGAAAGCACTTCATTATGCCTTTGGATCAACTTAGGATCATGCATGCTCTCTTGGTCTGGTTTTAAAATCAAAATCATCTTTTCAGTACGTAATCGGAAGTTCCAGCGTTATAACTGCGGAACTTCCGCTGGGCGGATCTTCCGAAAAATTCACGGAACGTATTTTCCATAGAGTACCCGGTTTTTGGACTTAGCCGATTTTTCGAAGTGCGGAAGTTCCGCCATGATACGAGCAGAAGTTCCGATTATCGGTTGCTCTGAAATTCTTGCGGAATGTTTTTTCCATAGAGTACTCTTTTTGGGGACTTAGCCATTTTTCGTAAGTGCGGTAGTTCCGCCATGATATGAGCGGATCTTCCGATTATCGGACGAACCGAACTTTAGTTGGCGGAAGTTCCGCACATAAATCCAACGGCTATAATCAGAGCATTTAATGCCACTGTAGTGACCGTTGCAGTACACTCGATGCAACGGCGGAAGTTCCGCACATTACATGGCGGAAGTTCCGATTTCCCTAAATGTTTCTGGATTCTTTGTGTAACGGTCATATTTGGTTGTGGGTGGTATAAATGCACCCCCACCAGCTCAAGGTTAAGTTGCTGAGCATTCATTCAATACATTTGAGCTTTGAGCACTCCCCTCACTCTCCATTTACTCTCTTTGCACAAATTTGTGAGGTTGTGAGCAAAACCGAGAGCTTTGCATTCTAGTTGATCCTTTGGCTCTTGGTTGCCGTCAAGCGAAGGTCAAGGTCTATTCTCTTGGTGCTTGTCGGCACCTAGACGGCTTGGCGGAGGTTGCGTGGTGATCTCTTCAAGAAGTTTGTGAAGAGACCCGACGCCGGTTGTCATTGGTCGGTGTTCACCAACTCCGGAGAGGAGGAAGAACAACCAAATGATTACGAGGGAAGGCTTAATTTGTGGAGCCGGCTTGATCGAGTCAAGCTTCCTCAACGTGGACTAGTGAAGATTGACAAATCTTTGATACCACGGGAAAAACCTCTTTGTCCCATTGCGGCTATTTCTTGTCTTTACTTTTTGCAATTAATTTTGTAGCATATATCTTGTGGTAGATAGCTTTGCTTAGTTCATCTTGCTAAATTGTTTAATTTGATCTAAATTTTTCGAAACCTCCTATTCACCCCCCTCTAGTCGGTTATCCTTGATCCTACAAGTGGTATCAGAGCTTGGTCTCTCTAATTTTAGACTTAACCATCTAGGAGAGAAAGGATGACTAGTGAGGGTATGTCAATAGGCAAGGCTCCTCTATTTGATGGATCAAATTATGCATATTGAAAAATTAGAATGTCAATTTATTTAAAGGCCATGAGCTCAAGCATATGGAGAATTGTGAGTGAAGGTTTCGTTATGGCACTTGATCCCACACACCCCACGGATCAAGACGAACGGAACTCTCACCTCAATGCTCAAGCGATGAACGCTCTTTTTGGAGCTTTAAACGCGGATGAGTTCAATCGAGTGAGCAACCTTGAAACCGCTCATGAGATATGGACTACGCTCTCCGAAATCCATGAGGGCACATCCACAGTTAAAGAAGCTAAATTGCATAGGCTTAGGATCAAATATGAGACATTTACAATGTTGCCTCAAGAAAACATCACCGAGATGTATTTTAGACTTAACAACATTGTAAATGAGCTCAAGGGTATTGGTACTAATTTGCTTGACATTGATGTTGTGCGCAAGATGCTTAGGGCTCTTCCCGACAAGTACGAAATGTTGGTGATATTGTTTCTCAACTCTCCCGAGTTGCCGAGAATGACACCAACAGGGCTTTTGGGAAATCTCATCACAAATGAGCTTTACAAGAAAAACAAAGAAGAGCTCATGGAGTCAACTTCTTCAAGGAAGAAAGTTACCGCTTTTAAGGCAAAAGCGGAATCAAGTGATGAAGAAGATGAAGATGAAGATGAAGATTCCGAAGAGGAATTTGTTCTCCTTGTGAGGAGAATGAAGAAGTTCATGAGGAGACGTCCTCATCGAAGCTTCAACTTCGATAAGATTGCAAAGGGGCAATCATCAAATGAAAAGAAGCGCTATAGCAACATTCGTTACTATGAGTGTGATGAGAAGGGTCACATTGCCTCTCATTGCCCAAACAAGAAGGACGACAAGGGTAAGTCGTCAAAGAAGAAAGAATTCAATGGCAAGAAGAAGCTTTTTCAAGAAGCTTCACAAGGATGGCAAGAATGAAGCCCATATCGGAGAATGGGACTCCGACTCCGATGTTGAGGGGTCTGTTATGAACCGAAGAGCCTTTCATTGAGGAGCGTAACAAATAGCGATGAGTAGCCAGAACTTGGATAGAGGAAGGCAAGAACTAGAAGAAGAAGATTACTTGTATATTTCTTTTCCTCCCCCTAGTTACAATACTATAGCCCTTTTATACAAGCAAAGGCAGAGTTCTAATTCAATACCAAAACCGAATTGTACTCTAACTGTAACAATAAACTTCCATATGTAAACAATAGCTATGCCTTATTTGATTTCCGGCGCTTGTAATGAGTCCCAATGAAACTATCCATAACACTTCCCCCTTCCTTTTGAAATAGCTCGTCCGCGAGCTGATAATCTGGAAATTCCTTGTGAAAATCATCACGCTTTATCCAAGTTTCTACAGGCTCATGCATTAAATCCATCTTCCATTGAACTAACAATTCCCACACACCTCGATTTAGCCTGACACGAAGCACGTTTGCAGGTTGAAGTTGAACTTGTCCATGATGAAGGGGAGGCAAAGCTGAAACATGGTCAGGCGATATTCCATGAAAAGGTTTCAAAATAGAAACGTGGAACACATTATGAATGCCGTTCTGCGCAGGCATCTCCAAACGATAGGCAACCGGACCAACTTTTGAGATCACCTTGTAAGGACCGAAAAAACGAGGGCATAGTTTAACATTGAGACCGGAAACCAGTGAGGGAATTTGGCGCTGATGTAACCGTAACCATACCCAATCTTCTTCTTGAAATTGTAACTCTCTACGTTTGGAATCAGCCAAGCTCTTCATATGCTGTTGAGACTGAAGTAAATGTAAACGAATTTCTTGGATGAATTCATCACGTTTGCTTAACAATTGCCGAACATCTGTATGCGCTTCAACGTCACCAGAACATGGTATCAAGGTAGGCGGTTGACGCCCATAAACAACTTCGAAGGGAGTAGCTTTGAGAAATGAATGATAGGATGTATTATAGCAGAATTCAGCCCATGCGAGCCACTGAGGCCATGTTCTCACGCGATCCCCACACAAACAACGGATATACATCTCCATCGTCCGGTTAACCACCTCAGTTTGGCCATCTGACTGTGGGTGATAAGCAATACTCATTTGCAGTTTGACATCAGCTAAGCGGAAGAGATCTTTCCAAAAATGACTAGTAAAATTTTTGTCACGATCACTAACAATAGACTCCGGAAACCCATGTAAACGGACAATCTGATCAAAAAATACTTGGGCCACGGATTGAGCTGTATACGGATGACTCAACGGGATAAAATGAGCATATTTTGAAAACCGATCAACGACCGTTAAAATAACTGATTTGTGAGCCACTTTAGGTAATCCATCGATGAAATCCATACTTATGTCGGCCCAAACACGATGCGGTACTGGAAGCGGTTGGAGTAACCCCGCCGGATGTAAGTGCTCGGACTTATATCGTTGACAAGTAACACATTGACGTATAAACGTCAGAAGTAGACGGCGACCGTTCGGAATATAAAAGGTAGCCTGCACCCGATGCCAAGTTTTTGCCAAACCTTCATGACCTATGGAATGTGCCACCGAAAAAATACTCTGAAGGCCAGGAAACTCTTCAGGGATAAATATGCGATGACGAAAAAGAAGTAGACCATCCGAGAATTCCCATTCCGCTGATAATGTACCTGCCATCCACTCGGTATGCTTGGTCGCCCAAGAAGTATGGGACTTCAGTTGACAACGTAAGTCGTCATAATAAGCGAAATCGGCCGATGAAATTGCATGTACACTGAGGTCCTCATGGCGACGTGAGAGGGCATCAGCCACAATGTTGTCTTTGCCCGGTTTGAATTCTACCGTAAAGTCATAGCCGAGTAACTTGGTAATCCACCTGTGTTGCGGTACCGTAGTTAATCTCTGATCCAACAAGTGTTTCAAACTATAATGATCCGTCCGGATGCGAAATTTACTGCCCCAAACGTACGGCCGCCAATGTCTCACTGCATAAACAAGCCCGATCAATTCCCGTTCATACGCTGGTAGGTGAGCTTGATGAGGCACAACCGGTTTGCTAAAGAATGCAATAGGTCGTCCTCCTTGGTGTAATACTGCACCGAAGCCAGTCCCGGACGCATCACAGTCAATGACAAAATCTTTGGCAAAATCCGGAAGTTGCAGAACAGGAGCGGCGGCAATAATCTGTTTCAATGAGTCAAATGCAGTCGTGGCGTCCTGAGTCCAGCGAAATCCGTCCTTGCAAAGAAGCTTGGTTAAGGGCGCTGCAATATGTCCAAAATCTTGGATGAATTTGCGGTAGTATCCGGCGAGTCCTAAAAACCCACGCAGGCTTCTGATATTGCGCGGCAAGGGCCACTCAAGCACGGCGGATACTTTGTCTTGATCCATGGCCACCCCGTGGGATGATATGACATGTCCCAAATAAGTGATCTGCTGTTGACCGAAAACACACTTCTTTTGGTGGAGATGTAAGTGGTGTTCAGTCAAGGTGATAAATACTTGTCGAACATGACGCAAATGCTCCGCCCACGAGCGACTGTAAATTAAAATGTCATCGAAAAATACCAGCACGAATCGACGAAGGAATGGTTGTAAGATGGAATTCATCATGGCCTGAAATGTCGAAGGAGCGTTGCATAAACCGAACGGAAGCACTAAAAATTCAAAATGGCCATGGTGAGTACGGAAAGCCGTTTTGAGCACATCATCGGGGACATCCGAACTTGGTGGCAGCCGGACCGTAAATCCAATTTAGTGAAATAGCAAGATCCTTCCAATTCGTCCAAGAGCTCTTCGACGTGTGGAATTGGAAACTTATCCTTGATGGTGTGTACATTCAATGCTCGGTAATCGACGCAGAACCGCCACGACGCATCCTTCTTACGGACGAGGAGTACCGGAGATGAGAACTGGGACGAGCTCGGCCGGATGATCCCCTGAGTCAACATTGTTTTACACTGTCGTTCAATTTCATCTTTCTGAATATGCGCGTATCGGTAGGGCCGGACCGATATAGCGGGCGCATTAGGGAGCAGACGAATGTGGTGATCGCAAGATCGAACAGGAGGAAGTCCCGATGGTTCCGCGAATCGGTGCGCAAATTTGGCCAGAAGAATAGTCATGAGGTCATCTCCAATAACTGTCTGGAGTCTGGCTGCTGTGAGGGGAGGCTCCTTCAAACCGGTCCACGTGATCCGTCGGCCATGCTCCCAATATGAAAACTGCTGCTGAGCGAAATTCCATAGGACGGGTCCCAATGTGCTTAACCATTGCATCCCTAAGATCACATCAAAACCGGATAAGGGAATGATATAGAAATCAACCGCAAACCTGGAGGGATCGATGGACATTGGTGTATTTTTGCACAACCCCCCACACGCGAGCCTGACACCGTTTTCCACTTTGACCCGGAGACCGCTATGGGTTTGGACAGCCACGTTGAGGCCAGGCACGCACGCTTGATTGAGGAAATTATGTGTAGATCCCGAGTCAAACAACGCAATGCCCTCAAAATTGCCAATGCGTACCTTCACTTGCATTGTCTGGGCAGTACAGATACCTGTAACGGCGAGCATTGAAATTTCTGGTTTGGTCACCTCGGTCTGTTGGTCGTCAACTGGATCCCCAGAATCCAAGTCTACTTCGGTTTCTAACCAAAACAAGCGTTTGCAGCGGTGGCCCCGGGCGAACTGTTCATCGTAGTTGAAACATAAACCTCGTTGTCGCCGATCAGCCATCTCTGCGGTCGTGAGTCAGCGGAACACCCCCGTGCGAGTCTCCGGGTGTGTTGGAGCCGGTATCGGTGATGAAGAGGTAATCGTTGTCGCAGGAGGGCGTGAGGCCGGTGGAACTGCCGTCCGAAAGCCTTGCTTCTGACTGGTGTTCTGTCGACTGATTATTGTCGGGTGCCCAGCAGTAGTTTGCAATCGGTCGTATGCACGCGCCAAATTCATTGCGTGTTGCAGGGACGTAGGCCCACCAATTCCACATGTGTGCGGACAGGTTCGGTGAGCCCGGCCGTGAAAAGCTCCATCTGATGAACTCGGGATAAGCCGACAGTGTGGCACAGCAAATCGGTAAATTCCTGCTGGTATTGTGCCAAGGTGCCGGCTTGTTGTAAGTGTTTGATTGCTCCTAATGTGTTGGTGCGGATGGCCGGCCCAAAACGCATGGAGCAGTAGTGTTTGAACACCGGCCAGGAGATCATGCCCTCGTCGTGCTCCAATTGATAGAACCAAGAGTGAGCAACCGAAGATAGATGAAACGCAACCATCCATACCATATCATCATCGGGTGTTTGATAAGCCCGGAAGTAGTGGTCGCATTTATTCAGCCATGAGAGAGGATCCTCGGAACCGTCGTATGTTGGCAGTTCAAGGCGAGGCAGACGGGGACGATCCAGATGCACGCGAGGGAAGTCGGTCTGCTGGCGATACCCTGGTGGAACGTCAAGGATTTCCCCGTGAAAACGCCACCGGCCGGGATGTGCCGTGCTCAAGTCGGATTGAATCGTTAGGTTGCGGGTCGTGTCGGCAGCAGATTCGCGATCGTGGTGGGCGCCGGCAGAGTCCTGCATCGCGATACGGCGGAAGTCGTCGGTGGGTGTCGCAGGTGGACCGCGATGTGCATCGAACAATTGCCGCATCTCCTTGGCCAGCGTGTCCAGTCTTTGATCGGCGGCGAGTTGTTGAGCGCAGAATTTCTGTTCGGTGGAGACCTGTAGATTGGTTATGGCCTGAAGGAGTTCCGATTGAGCCTGCTCCAAGCCTTCCAGTCGTGCATCGGATGTAGGATCTGTTTTGGGTGGCATGGTGGGCGGGATCGGTGAATCTGATACCAAATTGTTATGAACCGAAGAGCCTTTCATTGAGGAGCGTAACAAATAGCGATGAGTAGCCAGAACTTGGATAGAGGAAGGCAAGAACTAGAAGAAGAAGATTACTTGTATATTTCTTTTCCTCCCCCTAGTTACAATACTATAGCCCTTTTATACAAGCAAAGGCAGAGTTCTAATTCAATACCAAAACCGAATTGTACTCTAACTGTAACAATAAACTTTCATATGTAAACAATAGCTATTCCTTATTTGATTTTCGGCGCTTGTAATGAGTCCCAATGAAACTATCCATAACAGGGTCCTCCAAGAAGAGAGGACTTGTCGGTATCGCCATCAAGGAGGCTCCATCGCTATTTTCCACTCCTACTTGCCTTATGGTAAAAGGAGAAAAGATAAAATCTCTTGATGATGAAGAACCCTCCTATGATGAGTTTATGGATATGCTTGAAGAATTAAATGAATATCTTGGAAAGGAAAAAGCTAAATTTAGAGTCTTAAAGAAAGAACACATGTCTTTAAAGAACTCTTATGATGAACTATAAGAAGCTCATGATTTGCTTATCCAAGATAAGTTTTGCACTAGCATTGATATTACTTATGATATTCAAGAAAGAATGTCTAGTGTAAATATTGCTAGAACTAGCATATCTACTTCTTGCGAAGATTTGCTTGCTATGCCATGTAGCTCAAATGTTGATTCCAAAATTGAAAATGCTAAATCTTGTGATAAGCTATTTGTAGAGAATAATGAGATAAAGGAGCAAGTTACCAAGCTAAGTAAGAGCTTGGAAAGATATTTCAAAGGCAAAGCTACCCTTGATAAGATTTTGAGTGAGCAAAGATGCTCATTCAACAAGGAAGGACTTGGGTATGTGCCCAAGAAAGGTAAAAAACCGGTAAACAAGCCCGTAAGGTTTGTTAAGCAAAATGGTAAGTATTGCCATAAATGCCGGAAAATAGGACATGTGTAACAAAATTGTCCTATTGGTAAGGTTTCATCTATTGGCTTGTTTGACTCATGCTATATGCTTAAAAAGGCCAAAGATGGAAAAGTAATTGCTAGATTTGTTGTCACTTCAATTTTAGGTGTTAAGAAGAATGCTATTTGGGTGCCCAAATCATTGATAACTAACCTCCAAGGACCCAAACAAATATGGGTACCTAAAAGAACTTGAGTCCTTTTGTAGGTGAACTACAAGACCGGTGGAAGGCATTGGGTGCTCGATAGTGGTTGCACTCAACATATGACCGGAGACCGGAAAATGTTCACCTCATTTGGGAAAGGGAGCGGAAATGAAAAGATCACATTTGGTGACAATAGCAAAGGAAAGGTAATTGGCTTAGGTAAAATTGCTATCTCAAATGACCTTTCCATTTCAAATGTGTCTTTAGTAGAAATATTAAATTTCAATTTGCTATCCGTTGCTCAATTATGTGATCTTGGTGTAACACCCTGACTATAAGGAAGTCAAGATGTCACCTACAATCACTACTCTTCAAATGAATAACATCAAATCACATGATAAGATGAAGCAAGTATTAAGAATATATGGAAACAAGTATTCATCCTCAAGTCTTAATCAACGAAATGGAAGTAAACAATTCAGAAAGATATGGTAAACAAGGCCATGATGGCTTATTACAATGCAACACAAATCATAACTAACGACAATAAAAGTCCTCAAATTGTTTGATATATGATAGTGAGTGCAACGTGATGAACTACCCTCCACAAGATCATTCTTCCTTGTCATTTACCTAAATAAGACAATAAAGCAAGAATGAGCCAAAGACTCAGCAAGCAAATGTATGTAACAATCAAACATACAATGAGCAATATTTCACAAACATAATTTGAACAACTACTGGAAACGAATTTATGAATGGATGAAGTGGAATGGTGCATTGAAGGAAATGGACATATTGCAGCATATACCGGTATAGCGAGTGAATCAACCGCCGGTGTTCACTTAAAGTAATCGTATGAAGAACGTTTCATACGACTGTCCAACGTGGCCCACATTGGAATGGTGGACTCACGTAACGTGGCCCACATTAGAATGGTGGACTCACGTACCCATCTTGGAATTGATGGGATTTCAAGTGCCCATACTGGAATTGATGGGTCTTACCAAAATAATGTATGCATGTCATGATGATCCCATGTCAATATTGAATAGTACTCATAAATGAAAAGAACACATGGCATTCATCTACAAATATGAACAAATGTAAGCATTCATTCACACAACATACATGACATCAATCATTGAATACAAATTACTTGCTTGCCGCGCTGCCACAGCAACGGGTTGGGAGGTAATTGAGATACCCCTCCACTCACCGCTTCACCGCCTACAATATAAAATAATAGAAATGAGGACAAGCGAGTATGGAAATGCTACACGTGTCCTCCCTCAATCTCTAACCAAACTAACCAAATAAAAGTTCAATTTGATCAATTTACCCAACCATTTCAATTATCCCTAATCTGCGGTTTACTAGAAAATTCACCAATAAAAACCGTAAGTCCAAAAGACCTGAAACCAGTGCTCAAATTTTCTTAACTTAACTGGCTACAAAACTCTAGTTGATGGTAAACTCTAATTCGGCCAATACAGAGGTCTAACCATCCAATGAAAAACTACAACTGCAGTCTGCCCAGAATTCAGAACAGCCCTAAAGAAAATGCTCTAACTTTTAAACCACTGATCCAAATAAAGTGATTTTTATCAGCCTGGAAACCTGGTGAAATTATCTTCAAAAACCTAGTTGGGTGGCCGACCTGATCCTGACTCTAACTAGATCAAAACCTAGGTGCAACCGACTATACCCAGCAGTTCTGACAGACAGACCAGCCCGTAGTAAAACAGTCATAACTTTTAATCTACTGGGTGCAAATTCGTGATCCAGGTGCCAAAAGAATGCTAATGAAATAAGGAACAAAACTCTAGAAGGCGAAAACCTCCAATTCTGCCTCTAAGGCACCCAAAACCGAGTTGCAACATTCTGTACAGAACCGATCTACTAACAGAGATTACGCGATACTACCAAAAACATTGAATCGACAACTCTAATGCAATCAAACAGCGATGGGGTCTCTCGTTACCCTTGTAGACCCGAAGAACGACGAGGATCAACTTCCCGAAGACTTCCCCTCTCCTTCTTTGGTCAGCCCCAACTCCACGAACCCGATTGGAATGCAAGCGCCCGGCGGAGGAAGAACCGAAGATGAACGCGTGGAAGACCGGGTGTGCAGCTCCGGGGATCTCCAATGGCAGCCACCAATGGAGGGGGAGGCGCCTAGGAGGAGGGGAGGAGGAGATGGGGCGGCTCATGGGGAGGAGAGCGGCTCAAGGGGAGGGTGGAGGCACTAGGGTTTTGGGGGAAGTGGTGCCCCCTTTGGCGGCCCTACATGGGCGGCCGGCCCACTTGGGCCACCTGGTCGTGGAGTGCGCCCAGGTTGCTAACAATAACGTAACCCCCCCCCCCCCGAAGTTTGGAATTTTCCGATGAAAACCATTTCTTTTACTCTCTCCGACCTCTTTCTTGTACCGAACCATTTCCGGAGTATTACACTTGGATTAACTTTCTCATTCTCTAAAAAGGATGTTACCATTTTTAAGGAAAAAGAAAAAGAAATAATTTTTAAAGGTTTTAGATTTGGCAATCTTTATTTGGTTGATTTATCCTCAAATGAATCTTGTTTGATTGCAAAAACTTCAATGGGTTGGTTATGGCATAGAAGATTAGGTCATGTGGGAATGATTCAACTCAAAAAGCTTTTCAAACATGACTTAGTGGTTGGCTTGAAGGATGTGAAGTTTGAGAAAAATAGACTTTGTAGCGCTTGCCAAGCCAGGAAGCAAGTTGCTAACTCTCATCCTTCCAAAAGTATCATGTCAACCTCTAGGCCATTGGAGCTCTTACATATGGATTTGTTTTGATCAACAACCTATAAGAGCATTGGGGGCAATAGCTATTGTTTAGTCATTGTAGATGATTACTCTAGATATACATGGGTATTCTTCTTATATGACAAAGGTGAAGCCTCCAAGATTTTTAAAAGTTTTGCAAAAAGGGCTCAAAATGAATTTGATTTCAAAATAAAGAAAATCTGTAGCATAACGGTTCCGAGTTCAAAAACACTAATATTGAAGATTATTGTGATGAACTTGGAATAAAGCATGAGCTTTCCACTACCTACACTCCGGAGCAAAATGGGGTTGTAGAGAGGAAAAATCGTACATTAATAGAAATGGTTAGGACAATTCTTGATGAGTATAATACTTCTGATCGCTTTTGGGCGCAAGCCATCAATACCGCTTATTATGCCATAAACCGTCTTTATTTGCATAGGCTTTTGAAAATGACTTCCTATGAACTACTTATTGGAAGAAAACATAACATCTCTTACTTTAGAGTATTTGGTTGCAAATGCTATATCTTAAGAAAGAGTGTTCGACTTTCTAAATTTGTAAGTCATTGTGATGTTGATTTTCTACTTGGTTATTCTTCAAATAGCAAAGCATATCGTGTCTTTAACAAAACTAGTGGTATTGTTGAAGAAAGACACGATGTACAATTTGATCAGACTAACGGCTCTCAAGAAGAGCAAGAAGATTTTGATGATGTAGGTAATGGAGCTCTTATGGAAGCAATGAAGAACATGCAAATTAGAGACATTAAGCTTAAAGAAGATCAAAATGAACAATCATCTTTCACGCAAGTCGAACCGCCTACCTCTTCCGTGACAAATCAAGTTAATCATAATGAAGAAGATGTCAAGGAAGATGATCAATCATTGAATCTACCTCCAAGAATCCACAACGCAATAGCTAAAGACCATCCAATAGACCAAATATTGGGTGACGTGAGTAAGGGTGTCCAAACTCACTCTCGTATTGCTTCCTTTTGTGAACATCACTCTTTTGTTTCCTCTCTTGAACCAAAACGTATAGATGAAGTACTAGAAGATTCAGATTGAGTGAATGCTATGCATGAAGAGCTAAATAACTTCACCCAGAATGATGTTTGAACAATGGTAGAAAGACCCAAGGAGCATAATGTTATTGGCACAAAATGGGTCTTTCGAAATAAACAAGATGAAAATGGAGTTGTGGTAAGAAATAAGGTAAGGTTAGTTGCTCAAGGATATACTCAAGTCGAGAGTCTAGATTATGATGAAATATTTGCACTTGTAGCAAGACTTGAGTCTATTCGTATTTTACTTGCTTTTGCATCATGCTTTGATATTAAATTATTTCAAATGGATGTTAAAAGTGCTTTCTTAAATGGTAAAAATATCTGAACTTATTTTTGTTGAATAACTTTCGGGTTTTGAAGATCCCAAAAATCATAATCATGTGTATAAACTCTCAAAGGCGCTATATGGTTTAAAGCAAGCTCCTAAAGCATGGTATGAGCGCCTTCGAGATTTTCTACTCTCTAAGGGATTCAAAATCGGAAAGGTTGATACAACTTTGTTTACTAAATTATTGATGGTGATTTCTTTGTTTGCCAAATTTATGTTAATGATATAATTTTTGGTTCCACTAATCAAGATTTTTGCAAATAATTTGGTGATATGATGTCTAGGGAGTTTGAGATGTCAATGATAGGAGAACTTAGTTTCTTCCTTGGATTTCAAATCAAACAACTCAATGATGGGACCTTCATAAGTCAATCCAAGTATGTGAAGGATTTACTCAGAAGATTTGGCATGGATGACGCAAAGCCCATCAAGACTCCTATGGCAACAAATAGCCATCTTGATCTAAATGAAGGAGGTAAAACTATTGATTTAAAGCTTTATAGGTCTATGATGGGTAGTTTGCTTTATCTTACCGCATCTAGGCCCGATATTATGTTTAGCGTTTGCATATGTGCATGTTTTCAATCGACACCAAAAGAATATCATTTAGTGGCTGTTAAAAGAATATTAAGATATTTAAAGCATTTCTCAAGCATTGGCCTTTGGTATCCAAAAGGTGCTAAATTTGATTTGATTGGATATTCGATTCGGATTATGCGGGTTGTAAAGTGGATAGAAAGAGCACCTCAGGGAGTTGTCAATTCTTAGGTAGATTCTTAGTGTCATGGTCTTCTAAGAAACAAAACTCTGTTGCCCTTTCCACCGCCGAAGCCGAATATGTATCCGCAGGTAGTTGTTGTGCACAATTACTTTGGATGAGGCAAACATCGATGGATTATGGAATAACTTTTGATAAACTGCCTCTTTTGTGTGATAATGATAGTGCAGTAAAAATAGCCAACAACCCTGTCCAACATTCAAGAACCAAGCATATAGATATCCGACATCATTTCCTAAGAGATCATGTGTGCAAAGGAGATATTGAAATTAGCCACATATGCACCGAAAATCAATTAGCGAATAATTTGACCAAACCTTTAGATGAATGCCATTTTTGCTTGTTGAGGAATGAGTTAAATATCATTGACTATTCAAATATCGCTTGAACTCTTGTCACATGCACTTTGGGCCTAAGTTGCATTTTTGTCATTTGTAAGGTGTCATTTCTCAATTTTTTGCTCCAAATGTGATATGTTCGTAAAAATTACTTTCTTAGATAGACATTAGTCTTTTCGTTGCATAATAATCCTGAATGATGCTTGGTTGAGTGCAAAACTAAGGATTATTTGCAAAATCATCAAATTCAGCTCTCTCTTCCTGAAGTGTCAGGATAATCGGAACTACTGGCCTTCCAGGTCCGGAACTTCCGATTTTGAATTGCGGAACTTGTTGAATGCATTAACTTCCTTCTCCTCCGTTTCTCTGGTCTCTTGGGAGACATTCTCTTCTCTGCTTCTCTCCTCCACCAAAAACTTGATTTTCTCGTCTCTTCAATCCCGCAATCATTTGCATCTCGTGGTTCTTCACTTCTTTCCTTAAGGTAAAATCAATCCCTCTTCTTCTCATGAAGAAATCCACGGGAAAAAATGTTGATTTTGGAAATTTCTTGGGCTAGGTTTATTCAATTCAATGATGTTTCATCTCTTTCATTTGAATCTATCTTTGACACTTCATTCATGTCTTTTGAAGATGCCTAAGACACGATAAACTATCAAGAAGTCCTATTTGACGGATTCATTCATGTCTTTTGAAGATGCCAATCATCTTCAAAATCATCTTCAAAAACTCCCCTTAGAACAAGAAGAAGAAATGAAGGCTATTGAGGACCAAAGGAAAACTTCTGAGAACTCAGATACAGAGGCGAGTGCATCGGATGAGGGCTCTCAATCAGAATCCGATGATGAATTGGGAGAGCCTGAAGAACCACATATTGATCTTAAATCACTAACAGCCGATGATTATAATCTTCTTCGGTTTAAAAATCAGTATTCGCTACCTCGCAACTGTGACGATCCTCGCTTTCATACCAACTTTCAGAGGCAAGTGTATGAACTCTTCTATGGACCCAACAAGCCTTTTGCCGATCATAAGTGTATAAATTGGTCATATCTTAATTGGCTGGACAAGTATGAGGGTACATATAGACTCTTTCAGCAAGCTGGGATCCATAACTTTGTGGCACTCAAATGCAATTATAGTGACGAAATCATTCGTCAATTTTATGCCACAGTGCACATTTCTTCAGATTTCTCTGAGCTTACCTGGATGACTGGGACAATTAAATACTCCTGCTCAAAACATGCTTTTGAGAATACTTTGGATATAGAGTCAAGCAGATTTGAGCAGATTTATGATAGACCGGTTCTTCCTCTTCACACTTGGACTGAATTTTATGACACCACTCAAAGATTTATCCCTGGTAAGATAACTGGTCTTCTCCCTATTCCCAGCTTGGTAAATCGGATAATTAACCATACTATGTTACCAAGAAGCGGGAATTATGATGCAATAAGGGGTCATGTATGGAACATTATGGACTGCATCATGCATGGGAGAAAATTTGATGTAGTTGATGTTATTGTGAGGGAGATTGCAGCCTCCAAGAATGATCGGGTCAAGAGGATAAATTTTGCTCCATATATTATGGCCCTGATTATTCGTCAAACTGATTATAATGGAGCTACACTTTCACCCCACAAGTTCTATAAGCCTAGAGAGGGTCCTCCTATTCCTGCCAACCTTCGGCAACCTCCAACAGAAGACCCGGAAGCCGCACCTGCTGCTGCCCCTCCACAAGGCCAGGCCTCACTTGATCAAATTTATGCTACTATCTTGGAGATGAAAGCATCTCAGGAGGCTTTTCAAGCAGCAACCAACACTCGGTGGGATGCATTTGAGGCTGCTACTACCTCCAGGTTGGATGCATTTGAGGCTGCTACTACCTCCAGGTTGGATGCCCTCTCAGCCAGCTTTGTAGAGCAGTTTCCTCCTCCAGTCCGTTTTACACGTCGACGCCTCCGCTCTCCTCCACAAGACCCTCCTGCAAAGTGAAACTCTTTTTGGTCACTTGATGACAAAGGGGGAGAGGAGTGAGTCAGTATGAGAGTTTAAGGGGAACTTATCTATTATGTAATAGAACTGTCGTTTTAATTATGGTCTGTAATGACTTTGATAATATTTTGCTTGTGATGATATCTCATGTTATTTGGATATTTTTTGTTGTACTTGGATCTGAGTTTATGGTTATGATGTTCAATGCTTATGATATTTTTTATTATCTCCAAACATTGTCATTCGATATTGCTCTTTTCAAGTATCAACAATCTACAGAAACTCCGCCAAATTTTTTTGAAAATCCAAACATGTGCTTTGCATTATCTTCTACTCAATATGCACATGTTAAGGGGGAGCTTTCTGTTTCAAACTAAATATCTCTCACATCTTTATTGTGTTGTCATCAATTACCAAAAAGGGAGAGATTGAAAGCATCTAGGCCCCTAAAAATGTGTTTTGGTAATTAATGACATTATGTGAATATGAGACTAATATGTTTGTTGAAGTGATTACAAGGCATAGTCCTAGATGACAAAGTCAAATCAAGGAGCTGCATGTCAAAGAATGGCAAGAAGATGGAGTTTGTCTCAAGGGCAAGGTACAAATAGACTAGGACTCTTTTTGAATTTTACCGGTCTTTGGAGTATGGTGGAAGACCAGATTTTAGGATAAATACCGTACTATTAAGGGGGAGCTTGTCTAATAGCTTGAAAGTACTTCATTATGCCTTTGAATCAACTTAGGATCATGCATGCTCTCTTGGTCTGGTTTTAAAATCAAAATCATCTTTTAAGTACGTAATCGGAAGTTCCGGCGTTATAACTGCGGAACTTCCACTGGGCGGATCATCCAAAAAATTCACAGAACGTATTTTCCAGAGAGTACCCGGTTTCTGGACTTAGCCGATTTTTCGAAGTGCGGAAGTTCTGCCATGATACGAGCGGAAGTTCCGATTATCGGTTGCTCTGAAATTCTTGCGGAACGTTTTTTCCCAGAGAATACCCTTTTTGGGGACTTAGCCATTTTTCGCAAGTGCGGTAGTTCCGCCATGATATGAGCGGATCTTCCGATTATCGGACGAACCGAACTTTAGTTGGTGGAAGTTCCGCACATAAATCCAACGGCTATAATCAGAGCATTTAATGCCACTGTAATGACCGTTGCAGTACACTCGATGCAAGGGCGGAAGTTCCGCATATTACATGGCGGAAGTTCCGATTTTCCTAAATTTTTCTGGATTCTTTGTGTAACGGTCATATTTGGTTGTGGGGGTATAAATGCACCCCGACCAGCTTAAGGTTAAGTTGCTGAGCATTCATTCAATACATTTGAGCTTTGAGCACTCCCCTCACTCCTCATTTACTCTCTTTGCACAAATTTGTGAGGTTGTGAGCAAAACCGAGAGCATTGCATTCTAGTTGATCCTTTGGCTCTTGGTTGCCGTCAAGCGAAGGTCAAGGTCTATTCTCTTGGTGCTTGTCGGCACCTAGACGGCTTGGCGGAGGTTGCGCGGTGATCTCTTCAAGAAGTTTGTGAAGAGACCCGACGGCCAGTGATTGGTCGGTGTTCACCAACTCCGGAGAGGAGGAAGAATAACCAAGTGATTACGAGGGAAGGCTTAATTTGTGGAGCCGGCTTGATCGAGTCAAGCTTCCTCAATGTGGACTAGTGAAGATCGACAAATCTTCGATACCACGGGAAAAACCTTTTTGTCCCATTGCGGTTATTTCTTGTCTTTACTTATTGCAATTAATTTTGTAGCATATATCTTGTGGTAGATAGTTTTGCTTAGTTCATCTTGCTAAATTGTTTAATTTGATCTAAATTTTTAAAAACCTCCTATTCACCCCCTGTAGTCGGTTATCCTTGATCCTACACCTTCGGCGACGAAGCTATGATGGCAAAGAGGTAGCAATGAAGAGTGGTGGCTGTATGTCTTCTAAATACCTGCTACTAAGGAACGTCGTCGTCAACCGGCAAGGCAAGATGGGCGAATGTACTGTCCATTTCCATGTCCCGATGAGAAGAACTGCCAAATGCATGGGCTACGGTGGTGCTCATGTTCACGGTCGCGGATGACGAGAATGACTATAATTTCCCTCAAGTGTGATCACATGGCGATGGCGATTGTACTGCCCCTCAATGTGGAGTGCACCACGTGGTAGAGAAGCGGCTGCGAGCATGGTTTTGGCGACACATAAAGGGAATTTGTGTTGCTAACCCGTGCCGAGTGGGAAGGCGAAACTTCTTGAAGATAAGTGTTGAAGACCGCTAATAGCGCGATGAATTGTGGAAGAGGAGCCACTGTGTGTGGCAACAAGGAGAAAGCCGCTGCGCGTGGTAAGAGGTTGCGAGCGATCCGCAATGGTGAGTCGGTATGTCAAGAGTAGATGGGAAATTGTTAGCTATAATCTTGACTTAATTGTTTATTTACATGTAGTGGCATCATCATGGCTAGAAACATCAGAACTAGTGGGCACTAAAAACGGCATGTAACTACCACTTTATTGCATTACTTGGGCACTAGAAATAGTAGTATTAGTAGCACTTCATTGCATTACTTGTAACATAGAATGTTTCTTGATTTATAAAATGAGAGAGAGGAATAAAGAGAGTATTGTTGCATTGAACAAACGCCTGTATTCTAGAGTCTTCTTCCTCTTTGTGATAACTATGTGTAAGTTTTCTCCAGGAAAGCGGTGTGGGAGAGAAACTGGGCCAACATAGGATAGGGTTTGAGAGGGAGGGGGGGGGGTGGGTTGTCTCCGGATGGGCCAACCTGAGAAGGGGGCTGATGGGATGTGGGGAGTGGGGTGAAATCAATTGACATTGAGTATTACACAAAGAAAATTTTGGTGTTTGGCAGAACACCCTTGAACGTAGAGTTGTAATTGTTATACAATTCTAATGAGTGGAAATATAGTTGTATCCTATAACAACTCTTATATTGATATACAATTAATCTACACTGTTATAATCGGGACCCACCATAATCAATGGCGTAGATTTTTCTCTTTTTCTACCGATTAACGTGGCAATTTCTAGGTCTAACCTTTTAAAACGAATGTGGTGTTTTTTTTTGTTCTAGGATACTTTTATTTAGTCTAGGTTTCAGTTGTAATTTCTTAATTTGTAAGGGTCCTTTTTTTTTGGTAGAAGCTGGAATGCATGTATAAGCATGAAAGTGCTGGTCAAGAATTGCCTTTATAACGGGGAAGAACTTGGAACTTCTGAACAAGTGTCTCAAAAGAAAAACAAATTGGCGGTCCAGCGCGCAACCGGCTTGTACCGTACTACTAAATGTGCTACTATAAGACTGAACATATTGAAGTCACAAGGTACCTTAACACGCAAGAGATGCAAGACATGGTAAAGGTCAAGGTATCCAGCTGGTGATAACTGATGATAAGCTTCCTTGTACAACCAGAAGCGGCAACGAGAAACGTGTGCCTCTCAGCTTCTCTTCCAGCTAAAGCATATGCTCCAGCAGGAAGTGGACCAGTTGTTCATGATGCGTTGCAAACTTGCACTGTAAGACCGTATTCCATCGAAGAATGGTCCAACCCAAGAAATTGGGATTTGGAAAATCAATTACAAATGATTCATGAAATTCTTTGTTTAAGCCAAACAAATAGAGATCAATTACGTTGTAGTTTGGCTCTCGCATCCTAAAGGCAGATTTGCAGGTTGCGAGTGCCAACAAGTAATTGTCTAAAAAAAAGGTGCCCACAAGGCTACAAGTAGTATTGCTCTTCAGAGGTTTACACAGCTTCCATCTTCTTCAGCTAGGCTCACAATTACAATTATTTTCTGGAGGATGTGGAAAAAATTGAGCATCAAGAATAATTTTGATTTTGGATACTTCTCTCAAATAGTTCGCCCACTTCCTAATGCCTTAATCGATGGGCAAAGAACTATAAGAAATTGATGGACAGAAACACAATAAATTTCAAGCTTCTTGTGAGCCGCTGGCTTTGCTTATGAAGGATGAAAGCTCATTTTGAACATTTTTTTAAATAAAAAAAACGGAATAACAATGTTGTGCCTCATACGCTGGCAAGAGGCAACGAACGCTTTTACATGTAAGACAATTCAGCTATCTAATTAAAAAGGGATTAATCATGGAACTTTTTTTTACTCAAACAGAAAAAAAGAAGGCATCTAATTATGTGTAGCTGTAACGGAAACTTGTGAAGCTACCAAAGAAAAACAACTGAACCAAGACACCAAATATGATATGGGAATAAAGTTTTGCATCTGGGCTAGATTGTTTTGACATAATACATGAAGAGTAAATATAAACTAAAGAAATAGAAAATAGTCTCAACCATTAATATTTACAAGGATAGCTTGGCTGTTTACCAATAAATTTATACTGCACAAGTAGGGTCGCTTCGATCAATCATGGATATGCTGGCTTCTGTGTGTGTATCTCAACCGCTGCCGTCTGCTTGGCACAACCGTTGGATCATTTAGGCTCCTGTCAATACCTGAACGATGGTTACTGGCATAGGACCGATCTAAGAAGGTGCCATGATATCCGCGATAACCACTGTTGTGCCCAGAGTGTCGATTCGAGAAGCCCCGATGAAACAGGCCCTGTGTGCTTGACCGTCGGGTGCCCTGCCAATTTGAACGTGAGCTGCGCCTACCATTGAATGAAAGCCTGGTTGAACCTCGGTCATTCTGTGGCAGAAACCTAGGCAAAACATGGCTTTCATCTGACCAAATGCTAGGTGATCCTAGCGTTTCATTCCGCCAGAGCCTAGGGGCACCATGCCGGTTATCTGGTGATTCTACTGGGTCTCGAACTGGAGACCACCACTCATCGCTAATTTCTTCCCCAGAGTCCTCATCAGGGGAAATGGCATCTCTTGTCTCAATAACATAGTCACCAACTATTATTGCACCAGGATTCTGAGATCTGATTGCGCTAATGACATCACCAAACTCCTGCTCACGCTCAAGGCGATCCCAGGTCCTTTTCCTTGAGAAATCTACATGAGCAGGCTTTGTAAGCAAGTGAGCAGTCCTAGCATGTTGCCGCAGCTGCTCATAGGTTCCAACAAATTTACATGATTCATGAGAGCAAGTCCTCAACTTCTCGTCTAGATACTTTCTCACTTCTCTAGCAGGAATCCAGCCGGATACGGATCCTCTACAGAGAGGACACTTTAGGTCAGCTGAGCTTTGCCAGGCATCATGACATTCTTCAATTACAACGCTACCTTCTCCTACGGATAATGTTGAATTGGCAGATTCTTGGTTATTAGCATTATCAATATGTCTTCTGAGGCTTGGGCTCCGCAAATGTCTGGAAATCATACTATAGTGAGCTCTTGGTTGGACAGTTCTGTTATTGGAGTTTGAAAGCACCGAAGAGGTTGAGTGTGAAGCACGGACCTTACTATCTCCATTCATTATTCTGAACCGGTCTAGGCAATTAGAGTGTCGATGGCTTGTGTTACAAATATAACATCTGCAGCCATTCTTGCAGGAACTGCATATAAGTAAAACAGCATTGTGGGGTTGCTCCATACAAATAGGGCAAGAAATTCTGTCCCATTCCATATGCAGAGCAGTGCATGATGTGACTGTAGATCTGTTACTTTTCCTACTTGTCATCTTGAAATCAACTGTGTTGAATTCACTTGATCGTTAGAATTGTTGAAAGAAAGAACTATTCATTGTCTCAAGTTGAGCATTTAGGCAGATTAGAGAAAAGCATTACCTTGCAAAACATAGTTTTATATACCCACTAAAACATTAAAACCTTTTTAAAATGGCAAAGAAAAAGGAACGCTCTAACTTGGTAAGTGCCCAATAAAGATTAAGGAAGACTAGTCAAGTCTAACATAATATTAAGTGTGCAATGACAGAGCTTATTACATTAAGATTTAAGATCATCTAGCAGGGATCGGATTTTAGTTTCCAAATCAATGTTATTCCTAAGGAAAGTATTGTGGTGCGAAGGAGCTCATGCCTTGAAAAGATATCAATCACACTTCTCAAAAGTTCTTGTAATAATGGTAAAGATCTAAAATCATTCTCAAACGCTGTTACATTAAGAACTAAACTTCAAAGAAGATTGCTGTGAAAGTCCTATAATTGCTGTTAACAAACACAATATTAAAATAAATTATGAATTACTGGCCTTGAATCATTCTATCCTAGACATTGACAACAGTAAATAAGGACAACCAAAAGGTAATTTAGTAATTCTACCCCAGGAAAAGTCTCGCTTTAAAAACATTACATTAGTTCTCAACAATTAAAAAAATCCATAAAGTAAGGCGGCTACAAAAAAGTTAGCAAGGTGTTAAGCACATGATTCACAAACGAAACAAATGGTGCTTATGAACATAAGAATAAGCTCATTTAACTTTACACAGAAGGTTAGCACTAACCTACAGGGAGCAGCAGTATGTACTGAACACTTCAAAGGAATCAGGAGCAGTGACAATACACAATAGAACCCTGAAATAATTTTTACACCGTCAGTAACAGAGTTATTATGTGAGCATTATCTAAAATAAACAACAATCAATGACAAGAATAAAGCATCCAAACAAGTGCGTGCACATGCAAGATGAAGTGGAGTTAATTGTGTTTGGCTTGATTCTGAGACCTAGATATAAAACTAACAAAATACTGGCAAAAAAAAAAAACTGAAGTCATAACAGAATCTACTGAAGAAATATACTAGATGCTTTCACCACACAGCAATTGCAGTTCAATTTTGAAACGATTTGCACAGGCCAAATAAAACAGTTTCAACAGTTCAACCATGCTTCTGTCAGTTTGGACCGAAGTCACATGAGCCATCAAATTAGACCAATTTAAAAAATGTTGATGAAACATTGTTCATAAATGGACAAGTTGATTACTCAACTATATGCTCAACCTACAGAAGTTGATGAAACATTGTTACTTGGCTTCTGGTACACAAATGGAATCAAACATGTTAATTTAGCAACTTTTCATACAACATTTAAAAACCAATTTATATAGGATTACAGATGAAAAGTAAAAAAAACATCCACAATCTTTAAATTTAATCAAAACTAGAAATACTAAGATTAGTTACCATTCTGGCATTCATCTCACTAGGAGTTGCCATCAAAATTCTTAGATCTCCGATACCACATTATACAAGCATGTACAACCATCTAATTTCAGGCATTGCTTGCCAAATCAACAATTAGGCAAATTTTCGTGTAAAAAAGCACGTGTGCAGGCTTTAGAAAGATCGTTAAAAAAACTAAGCAAGCAAACGTCTAAAACGTGGGTAATTTAAATGCATTCATGTCCACAAAAAAGATTCAGCAATGGAGAAGTTTTACATCACATGGATTAAGGGGAATATCTCCTAGATGACCATAAAATTTATATCTTTTTCACACCAAGCTTTTGCAGATAATAATAAACAGAAAAATGGTGTAAAGATTCTCACACGGTAAAGGTAAAAAAACATTTGGCCCTAACGGATCCGTGTATGCTATTATCAATCATCGGATGCTTGCACAGGATATGGACTCTAGAGTACACCACCGATATGGACAAGAGACCAAGAGTGCTCCTCAAGTTTCTCCTATCTCGATGCCTTCAAACCATCACAATTCACAAACCCCCAAATCCCCGTACGCATCAAGAACAAAATCCCCACCAAATTAGCGCCCAAAATCCAGACCCAATCACAATCAACTGCTCCCAGTTAACCGCCCAAGAAACCCACCAAAATCAACAACCCGATCGCCGCAAACCAACCCTAACCAACCTCAAAATCACCCACCGAATCGATCTAGCCAAGGACGGGAGCATCGATCACGAACAGGCGGAAGGAGGATTCGACGGCGACGAAGAAAAGGCGAAAGAAAGAAAGGTGGAATTTTTACGGGGGTTTGACGAGGCTCCGGATCGATCGGACTCCGCCCTCTTCCGCTGCCTTTTCTTGGAAGACTTTCTTTCAGTTTCTTTTCATTTCATTTCTTTTTTTTCTCGCGTAACAGGCAGAATGGGGGATTCGACTGTGAGTATGTGTCATGTGGTGGCCTGTGCGTGCGTTTTTATAGGCGAGGAGGGAGAGGGTTGTATGCTTGGTTTCATTTTCGGTTCGTCTCTCCCTAATTTCTTCCGTCGTGCGCCGGGTTAATCGGGTTAGGTGGACCGCCCCCATCAATCCTTCCAACACTTGTTGAGACCAGCCTGGTCCGATGGCCATCAATCTATTCGTGGGAAGCCCAGTCTGATGGCCCGGCTCGGCCCGAGCCCGGTGATTGCAGCCCGACACATTTTCGGGCCAGACTTGGACTTTGATTTGGCTAGCCCGAAAAGCCCGGCCGGAAACGAATGCACGCTGCCCTAGTCGCCTAACCCGAAAAAATAAATCCCCAATTCCAGTCCACTACAGCACTACTCCAGAGTCCAAAGTGCAGAATCGAGAGTAGCCCCCTGCTCCCGTGATCTCCACGCCACCACCTCCCCCGAATCTAAGATCTGAACTCCACCAGACCACCACCTCTCTCCCGTGCACACGCCGCCTCGTCGTTTTACTCGGTCGACCTCTCTATATGTTAGAGCAGGGAGTAACACTCTAAAATTCTCAATGTATTCTAAGTTAATTCTGTGATCAGTAGCTAGTGTATTCTATAATTCGTATAGCTTTATTAATAAATACCATAGTTTATTACAAGAAATGCTTACGAGCTAACCATAAAGAAGACAGCGGAAGACGAAAAAGTCGTAGTAGAGCCCAACTAATCTGTCACAGACAATCGGCTAGGGTAGCAGCCTAGCCGTCGAGATCTTCAGTAGTTGCAAAGTCTTTCTCATCTTAACAATATTTTATTATGCAAGGGTGAGTACAAATAAATGTATTCTGCAAGTTACACCTAATAATAGAATTATAATGCATGCATGGATATAACAAAGGAAGACTTATGTGGTTGAATTAGCGTACTTTTATAGTAAGATAATCTCCATACAAAATGGTGAATTATATTCTTCTGTCACATGGCTAACCGCCCAATTTTTCAATTGGATAAACTATTCAAAAATCATTTATAAAAAATCTTTTAAAAATAAAATCAAAGTCTAACTTTGAATGGTTTTGCTCAGCATGTTCATGACCGTGGACACGGCTATTCGAATACTTTTACATTCTGCAGAGGTTGAACAACTTTACCCACAAGAGATAATTTGCTTAACATGTCGGCCAAAACACGCTTCTGAAGGAGTGCGACTAATCAAATATCATGAAGCCTTTACAATGCAACATCCAACGTAGTTATGCCCGCTAAGGTTTCACTTCCTTTGGATTGAACCATCCGCCGTAAACCCCCTCTTGTGCCATGTGGGAATATATAAAAGTAGGCTATTCTGACATCCACACAATCAGATGGCACAACTGTGAGACCCCAGTTTATCCGGCTTGTAATGCTTAACCATCCATTCGGTCCTAGCATCACAAAGCAGATAATCCGAGACTCGAGACATGTATACTTCCTAGAAATGCAGTATACACACCTCATCACAAAATTTATGTATCAATTCCATTCATCCACATAGAACCGAAACACGTAATGAATGTAAGTATTAATAATATTAAACCGAGTCATTACAAAGAGAGGCCAACCGCCAACAATAAAAGAGACAACAATAATTAAACAATGAAGCAAAAGTGCCATAAGATGGCTACAACAAAAGAGCCAATCAGTGTGCCTTTAACCCACAAGGCAACCGACCGGACCGCCAAGCTAGTCGCCAAACCCGAAGCACATCTCACAGAAGTGAGGCCCTTGGGGCTCACCTCCTTCCCCTGCAAACAAAAGCAGCCGGCAAAAGCCGATGAGTACTTTGAATGTACTCGCAAGACTTACAGATGGTGTAACAAACCTGTACATAAGCTACATGCAAGCTCATAGAAGTGGAGGCTGTATGTTTTAGTTTTAGCATAAAGCAATTTTCCATTTGTAATAATGTAATAGATTGAAGGCAATGTTAATCAAATCTGTTTTTAATGTTCAAATAGTCGCAAAAGACAACAATATAACAGTAGATAGGGAACAACAACAAGCCTGGAGGTGACTAACCCAATAGTCACCACAACAATAGTATGAATTACCCATTCATACCAACCATGTCAAGTTTTAATTTTGAAAACAAAGGTTGTAGTCTAACTCTTGGAAGACCTCCCCAAGCGTGTCCATAACCTAGGACGAGGCTATTCGAATAGTTTTATCCCTGCAGGGTGTACCAACTTACCCACATGTCGGACCGCCTTTTTGCCACATGATTAAGCACACTACCTTAGGTATGCCGGCACGGCTAAGTCCTACGAGACGTTTCCAATATTATGCATTAACTTCGAGTCGCCCGTATGGATAGAAACCCATACGTTGTGTCGGGGTCGTGGCCCAGCCTCGGACAACTACCCGTCACGGGTAAAGCCTTGGACAACTGCGACGCCCCTCGAGGTGGAGAACCTTCCCGGCAATCCCCACCACCGCACACCCAACACACACACCAGAACACATACCATGTTTCCCACGACACACACACAAAAACCTTTCCTCCTGCGACTCGGAGATAACACACGCCAAAGTACTAAGTCAAGAGGGGTCCCATATAACCGTCGTGTGGTTAGTACGCAATAGTGCTTGGTTTAGTGTAACAAGATGTTCGGTCCTTGATGACACAGGCACCATTCGATCACACCCAAAACACCACACCAACATACCATTATGCCCAAGTCCAAATCCGTTTTATTTTTCAGTTTTGATTTGCAAATTAACGAAGCACAAAGTCTTTGGACATAATGGAAGAATAATAGTTTTGTGTGATCAAGACCATCGACTAAGCCGGTGGTCGCCCAAAGCTACCGAACTAAGTATGGCTAAGCATTTTCCAATCGAAAACTACTAAGTGATCCAAGTCCCTCCATCGGACTCCGACCACATCAAATCACCTAAGCTCATGGTAGTAGAGGATAAACGAGTCCTACAGATTATGCAACTATAGGATACTAACCATAATTTAACAACAAAATAGCAATGCATACATACGAGTTGGAAATCAATATATTAGACTTGTAAAATAATAGGATTAACATGATCAAACTGCTTGCCTGCTTGTTGTGGGTCAAGATATTGCTGGGGATCAACAATATTGTCGATGTGCTCTTCGGGTCCTAACGAGAAAGCGAAAAGCAATCGATAAGAACGAATAAAATGCAAGGACTCAATAGCAAACTTTTTCCAAAAATTCTGAAAACCTTACTGAAGCAAGGTACTGATTTATAAAGAATTTAGCAACAAGAATCAATTGATTTGGATTCTTAATGCCAAAACTACGACTGAAAGAAGGTCTTACGACCAGGTAGTGGTAGTAGCAGAACCTACGACTGGACCATAGTCGTAGAAGGATTTACGACCAGATAGTGGTCGTGGAAGGATTTACGACCAGATATCTACGGGGTACTAGTCGTAGACAGACTTACGACTAGGTACTAGTGGTAGAAGCACTTATGACCACGACATAGTCGTAGCAAGTCTTACGACTAGATACAAATCGTAGAAGAACGTATGACCACGCCATAGCCGTAGTGAGACTTACGACCATGGGGTGATTGTAGGAGAACTTACAATCACTCAGTAGGCCTCTCCCTTATAAGCATAAGGGTACTTCTAGGGACTACGAGACTTCACATTTACCCAACATAACACTGCATCTGGTCGAAATGACCAAGCCATACCGACTGGTCGAAAGTCCGACCACGAGGCAGCGCCTCCCGCACTCTTTGCAGTTCGGCGGCTTCTCCGACCCAATGATGCGACCACTGAGTGCGGCCGAGAGGTATGGCTCGAAACTCGCCGAACGGGCAATGCCAAAGGACAACGAAACACACTTACTTTCCTATAGGGCAATGCGAAAGTACTGAGCCAAGAACGACCGAGACCCACGGAGTGCTCCGCGACGAGTATCCGAATGGCGGGGTAAGGTTCTCGCTAGGCCACGGCGACACAGGCACAGAGAGAACCAAACCACGTGAGAGTTAAGCTCCAAATAGTAAAGGGGAGCAGAGGGGCGAAGACTTGAAGAAGAAAACCCCGCACGCACCGCCTCCACCAAGCTCCACACTCAACAATGTTGGTCGTAGAGAGTGCGAGGGACCGCAGCTCAAGCAAGAGGGTGAGTGCTAGCTGGAGTTGCGAATGCTAAAGGAAGCTAAGGGCGAAGCAATGGGGTTTAAATAGAGCAATGGCGGAGAGCAACGGCGGATTTTTCGATCGGGTCCACACCGCCATGAGAGCACTTGAGAGCGATGGGAGCGGTTGAGTCATGGCCCTCGAGGATGAGCGCGACAGCATTTAATACGCCGAGCTAGCCGTTTAAAGGTGGACATAGAGTGGATCGCGCCGCCATCTTTTCTCCTCTGCGCACGCCATGGCGAGCTCACGCGCGCGCGACGAGAGAAGGGGCGACTCGTTGGTCGTCGGATTGGAATCGAACGGCTGGGCTAGATCGAGCAGATTGAAATGATCCCATCGTTCGACTGGTCGAGGACCGTTCGATGCCGATCCAACGGCTGAGTTAGATCGGGTGGTTTACAACGACTTCGTTGTTGGTGGTCGAAGACCGTTCGATGCCGATCCAACGGCTCACGACCCTGGCGCCCGAACGACCGAGTTGGGACAGTTAGTGGGCTGGACCGCGCCCCGTGGCTCGAGCCCGAGTCCGACTCAAACCCAAGGAATAGTGAAACCAGTTAGGGTTTGAATTTGAATAGCTGATTTTTGGAGAATTATTTAAGGTAGCAAGCAAGCTCCAAAATTACGAAATTTTACCGAGTTTGTGACAACCGAGGAATCTCATATGAAATTTCCAGAGATTTTAATGTCTTGAATTTTCCTTGAAATTCGGAAGGTGAAAGCTATGGTTTGACCAAGCTTTGACTCGCCTCCAGAAATTATCAAATAATTTCTAAAAATCATGAGATAATTCAGAGGTGCTGCTAAGCCTCCCTAGAACTCCGGAGAAATATCTCCAAGGGTTTGGCACAAAATCTAAGACAAGGAGGTTTTTGATTAGAGTCGAATGAGGATTTGAATTTGATCTTCCCTGATCCTTTTAAAAGAATTACAAAAATGACCAAGGGTTTCAAGATGCAAGAAAAGTTTTAATTTCTTTGCATTTTCTTACGTTCGAAACACAAATCCGTATTTGGGATGTTACAACAACCGAGGTGGAATGCTGCAAATTATTTAGCCCAGCATGTCCCGCTCCAGATTTGTGGTAGTACGGTGAAGCTTTGCAAAATGCAGTTCGAAGACCGGTCCTTAACTGACTTGGTCGACTTTCCATAAAACCTTGGTCTCGATCGTAGAAATGAATCGATCCCGTGCATCAACTTGCACCATCCAAACATCTATTTCACCCAAGTCTAAACCAACTTTTATTTATTTTTGAAGTTAAATCATTTGCTACAATTTCTATGGTAAAGACAATACCATAGCTTCATTTTAAATTACAATTAAATATTTGGCTAAACCCCCCAAATTCAATATTTTTGGTCCAAGCTTTGTCTAAGCATAAAGTTTTTCAACATGTTCTAGTTCATACACTACTACAAAACAGACCATAGAAGACGCCTCATCACAGACGGTTCTTTGAATAATCACAGACGGTTCCAAGACGAAGCTATTAACATTGAGTCGTGCGCCACCGTAAGTGAGCAATTAATCTACCTGCAAGGCAAGCATCATTTGAACTTTCTTTTGCATCATATTGATCCCAGTTTTGATAAGTAGCGTTTTGAAATGCAATGTTAATTGCTTGCATGCTATTTCGAATATCAATATTTTTGTGATGTGTAGTTAGTTATATCCAAGTATTGTTGTCATCCTTGATAAACTTCAGTACACATATATGCTTATAAATAGATGGATGTGATGATGTTCTTTTGTGTATTGAGTGCTTAGCAATGCAAGTCTAGATTATACGTTAGTACGGTTGACGAGATTAACCCGTCGATCATGGGAAACACCTCACTCTTATCAATTGTAAATTTTGGACCAGATCGTTGCGTATGTGTAGATTGAAAATTGTTGCATCTTTCACAAAACTAAAGCCACTAATGTCATTCTTTGTTTGACCATTATGCATAACTAATTTTATCTTTGTGTAAGACTTGCGAGTACGTTTTGTACTCAACCCACTTGCTGCAATTACATGTGAAGATGAATTACCAATGGATGAGTTCGTTAGCGCCGACTATGGCAACGCTAACGAATAGTGCTATTGATTGACTCCCACTCGGTTGCCTTGGGCTATGGGCACACCATGCTGGACCTTTTCGTTTATTTACCTTACTTCCGCTGCTACTTAGTACTCTTATTTGAATTTGGCCGGTCGGCCATCTTGTAATAGTTGTAGACTTAACTATTATGTTGTATGTCTTTTGGATTATCAATGTATGAATGTTGTATGTCTGTGATCAACGTTGAATGAGAGTAGGAGTGTGTTGGTCACTAATCCTAGGGGCCAACACGGTCTCATACTCACTGTTGTGAATCCCCTTTTAACCTGTCCAAGTGCGGACTTGGACTGTTTGGAGAACCGATCATCATGTAGTACTCGCAGAGGAGCAGTGCGCATGATTACTAGGACTCTAGTTTTGGTCAGGCCCTCTCACTTGGATGGAGTTAGGATGGAATTCATTCACTTGAGGCCCTTAGTTATTTCTATAAGATCGTGAAAGCCCCGGTCTTACAGAAATAACCAGGGGGTCCTCATAGGATCACACGGCTACTACCTCTTATATGAGTTTCCGGTGAACTTTAACAGGAACCATTAGGGTGTTAGTTCTTTTAGCTCGCTGCTTGAAAATGTCTTTAGCGAGCATTTCTATCCATATAAGTGTAATAGGGTAGCTATTATGAACTTGTTATCGTTTATTGCAAGAACTTTTGTTTCAGGTGATTGCCTTTCGCCTACAGGCTTTTATAAATGTAATCGTGCCGAACAACTATCATTTGCTTTATTGGATCTTGTACTGGCCCTAGTGCCCTTGTACACCCATTTGGTGTTAATTTTTATGCATTTTATGTCATTGTGCATGCTAAATTAAAGGATGATACACTTGTTGTCCATATTTTTGTTCGCTCTTGTTGAGTGTGTCTTTCGTCGGTAGCTAACCATTATTGTGGCAACAGGATGGTAGGAGCTATGACATGAGCAAGAGCACAAAAAGGGGAGGGGTCTTCACCGCCACAACCCCCTCCCGCTGCAGGCTTTGAGCCCGATGCTCGGTGCCGGTAGGTGGAGCATGTGGACCACCGCTATCATTAAGGCGTTCGTCCTGAGGAAGTGCTTCCTCCGCCGCCTACAATGGCGGAGGTTTTGGCCCAGATCGAGCGGAATAGGATGGACCAAACACGAATTTTGGGAGTCATCATGCGCAACACGTCTCTGGCACCTGGACCATCGGGGCCACCACGGGCGCACGGGGGACTCGCCAATTTTCAGCGAACCAACCCCTCGACGTTCTCTAGCACAGAGGACCCAATGGAGGCGGAGGACTGGCTGCGCATCATAGAGAAGAAGCTGGTGATCACTCAATGCACCGGTATTGAGACGGTCCTATTCACCATCTACCTGTTGGAAGGCGCCGCAGGCATGTGGTGAGACAACTTTTCCGCCATGCAACCCAACGGAGGCGTTCCGACTAGGAACAAGTTCCAGGCGGCCTTCTAGGAGGCTCACATCCCTGAGGGGGTGTTAATCATCAAGCAACAATAGTTCCTGGCCCTCAAGCAAGGGAGGAAGAATGTCAAAGAGTAGTTGCGTGAGTTCAATTTCTTGGCTCGTTATGGTCCGGATGACGTCTCCATGGATGCGCGCCGTCAGAGCTGGTTCATCAACGGCTTGACAGAGGAGATGCAGCTAGCTCTTGTGGTCCACAACTTTCAGAACTTCCACCACATGGTTAATGATGAGGACATGACCCCTATGGATATAATCATATTTGCTATGCTTTATATTCCAATTACAAGAGCTCGTACATTTCACTTCAATTATCAGGTGATCTCATTTTTAGGAGTGTGTTTATATTATATGAACTATACGATGCTACCTAATGATAAAAATGTATAATTGTGCAGCATCACATCACTTTTTTATCCAAGCTAAGCAAGAGTTCGAGCTGGACACGTTTTGGAATCCAATTCGGCCTCCGGAGACAACACTGACTTCAAATGTGCATAACTTTCACATACGGAGTCTGTTTGAGCTCCACGAGGACTTCATGGAAAGCTTATCTCGTTCTCTTTCCAACGGATCTAGCCTTGCCTTCAAATTCCTTCTATGAACTCCACAATCATCAAAAAAAAGTAATGTGTCACCTATTTAGGCCAAATTGGACCTTGTAATGCTTGGGTCCAAGGGAATGCGCCACCCTAGGCGGCCGTACTGTTCATAAGTTACTATTCATGTATAAGCAGTGTTATAAATAGTATCACCCCCTATTGTATTAGCTATGTGCGGCTTCCTATTCCCTATATAAGGAGGTTGCACCCCTCTAGTTTCATTGGATTTTGTTTAGTTAAAAGTTAGCTTCGTTGCAACTCTGTGTATTGTCTTGAGTCGATTAGACCAATCATAATACCACTTTAAAATCTCAATTTTATCAAATATTTCAATCCTATTTGTAATTTCATATTGCTTATTATTTTGTTATTGTGTGTTCTTCGATTGTATGTAGGAATAGACCTTCATGGTTAGGTTGATCGTGCTTCTAGCAAGGTCGATAATGATTTCAGAGTTGGTTCAGCGATTGTTAGATATATTGGTTGTGCGCGATTGGTAGCCAAATCATGAGGGTTGTCTCCACCCAAATCGAGTTATCCTTCTCACCGAAAGATCGGGACACCCATTGTTTCATCAGTCAACAAGGTCATAGTTGTGGAGCACAAGAGTATATAGCCTTGGATGAGTTGAGGAAGAAGAAGAGAACCACCCAAATTTCAGCAAGCACCAGCTTCCCTCGACTACTCGCCAGGCCGCCCCAAGCACCTCGTTTCTGAGCACTGGTGCCATCGAGGCCTCCAACTCCAATTCCAAGACCTCCTCAAGTGGCACAACAGTATATTGGGGCAAACTTCCCCAAAACAGTTGCGCATTCAAGCCCAACATCGCGTGCTTCCATTGTGGCTGCCCTGGCCACAATGCGCATCAATGCCTATCGAGGCAACGAGGGTTGCCCCGGACTTATCAAGTTCCAACACCACCACCAGCCCCAGCAAGACCCTCACCACCCCCAAGGGTAGCGTATGTCAAGCCTAATAGTAATAACTTCAGTGGGTATTGATGTTATATTAGGGATGTATTAGTTGTCCAAAAATCAGGGGGAAATAAATTGTGCTCAATGGTCTATTTCTGCTGCAAGTGTAGATGGTGATCAAGTCGTTTTTGCACCAATAGTTGGTAGGTCTCATCTCTATACCTTGGAAGCTAGCACTTGGCATGAATTAGAGAAGGTACCAGTGGTATGTGAGTATCCAGACGTATTCCCCTAAGAACTCCCAGGCATGCTTCCTGATCGCGAAGTTGAGTTCGTCATCGAGCTTGCACCCGGTACTACAACAATTTCAAAACGGTCGTATCGGATACCTCCTAATGAGTTGGTAGAATTGAAGGAGCAACTCAAGGAACTTCAAGATAAGGGCTTTGTTCGGCAGAGCTCCTCGCCTTGGGGATGTCTGGCTATTTTTGTCAAGAAGAAAGACAAAAATTTGCGGATGTGTGTTGATTACCGTCCGATAAAAGAAGTCATTGTTAACAACAAGTATCCGCTTCCGTGGATTAATGATCTGTTCAAGCAACTGAGTGGAGCCCAAGTATTATCCAAGATTGAATTGTGATTAGGCTACCATCAAATTAAGGTCAGAACCAAAGACATACCGAAGACAACATTCTCCACTCGCTACGATCTGTACGAGTACACTGTCATGTCCATCGACTTGACCAATGCTCCGGCCTACTTCATGAACCACATGAATTCAGTTTTCATGGAGTACCTGGACCAGTTTGTCATCGTGTTTATTGATGACATCCTCATCTACTCCAAGTCTGATTAAGAACATGAGTGGCACTTGCGGCTTGTGTTGGGGAGGCTTCGTCAACATCAACTCTATACAAAATTTAGCAAATGCGAGTTTTGGCTTCATGAAGTTAGTTTCTTGGGTCATTTGCTATCCAAGGGTGGTGTCGCTGTTGATCCAAGCAAAGTGGAAGATGTACTTGACTGGAGACAACCCAAGAGTGTCACCAACATTAGTAGTTTTCTCGGACTTACGGGCTATTACAGCAGGTTCATCAAGAATTTCTCCAAAATTACGAGGCCGATGACCCAGCTTTTAAAGAAGGAGAAAAAGTTCGAATGGTCAGCGGAATACGAGGCAAGCTTTCAGGTCTTGAAAGACCGCCTGACCAAAGCTCCAGTGCTCATCCTGCCGGATATTCACAAGAGCTTCGACATATAATGCAATGCTTCCCGCCACAGGCTCAATTGTGTGCTCATGCAAGAGGGTTGAGTTGTGGTGTATGCATTAAGGAAATTGAGGTCTCATGAAGCTAATTATCCCACACACGACTTGGAGCTTGCAGCTGTAGTCCATGCTCTGAAGATTTGGAGACAATACCTCATCGGTAATCGTTGCGAGATCTACACTGATCATAAGAGCCTCAAATACATCTTCACCCAAGCCGACCTAAATCTCAGGCAAAAAAGGTGGGTTGAGATGATCAAGGACTATGATATGAGACTTTATTATCACCCAGGGAAAGCCAACGTAGTGTCCAACATATTGAGCATAAAATCTTAATGCAGCTGTTTGTCGGGAACTCCCACTTCGGCAGGCTTGTGTGATGCATTGCAATATCTGCGCTTGGAGATAATTGAAGAAGGGTCTCTTGCTGCCCTAAATGTGAAATCCACATTAGAGGACCAGATTAGAGAAGCCCAGAAGACCGATTTGGAAGTGGCTCAAATCCGGGAAGAAATGAATGAAGGTATGGCCAAATACATCACCAAAGATGCGAAAGGCGCCTTATGGTTCGGGAACCATTTGGTGGTTCCTTTTAATCACAAGTTGAGGTTATTGATCCTCATGGAAGCTCATAACTCTCAATTCTTCATCCACCCCGGGAGTACCAAGATGTACCAAGATCTGAAGAAGCGACAATGGTAGAGCCGAATGATGCGGCAGATCGCACAATACGTTGCCGAGTGCGATGTATGCCAAAGAGTCAAGGCTGAACATTTGAAGCTAGTGGGTACACTCCAACCACTGCCCGTTCCAAAGTGGAAGTGGGAGAAAGTCGGGATGGACTTTATCACCGGCCTTCCAAGAACTCAAACCGGGTCCGATTCCATATGGGTGGTTGTCGATCGTTTGACAAAGGTCACCCATTTTATTTCTCAAGGCCACTTACACGGGGTCAAGTTAGCAGAGCTTTACCTCTCAAGGATCGTCTATCTCCACGGTGTACCAAAGGTGGTCGTTTCAGATCAAGGCCATCAGTTTACATCCCATTTCTAGAAGTGCCTACATCAAGCAATGGGGACCAACCTATCTTTTAGCTCTGCTTACCACCCGCAAACGGATGGACAAACAAGAGGGTGAACCAAATTTTGAAAGACCTTCTCCGAGCATGTGTGTTGTCCTATAGCAAGAATTGGGAGAAGTGCTTGCATTTGCGGAGTTCCCCTACAACAATAGCTTCCAATCAAGCATGCAAATAAAACCCTTCGAGACGTTGTATGGTTGAGCTTGTAGGACACGCTTGAACTGGTCCGAGGCCGAGGAGAGACCATTCTATCGTCCAACCTTGGTGGAGGATGCCGAAGAGCAAGTTCGTATCATCCGTGAGCGACATCGGACGGCTCAATCTCGTCAGAAGTCGTATGCCGACCATCATCATCGTGAGTTGAGTTTTGAGGTGGACGATCATGTTTACATTAAAGTCTCTCCGATGAAAGAAACACCTCGTTTCCAAGTCAAAGGCAAATTGTCACCTCGCTACATCGGACCATTCCAGATTCTAGCGAAACTAGGAGCAGTCGCCTATCAATTGGAGTTGCCGCCATCACTTTTAGATATGCATGATGTGTTCCATGTCTGACAACAAAAGAAGTGCATTCGAGTCCCAACCGAAGCAACTGAGTTGGAAAAACTCGACTTGCAATCCGATCTTTCTTATCAGGAATACCCGATTCGCATTCTTGAAGAAATGGAGCGCAAGACAAGGAAGCACAACATAAAGTTCTTAAAAATTTAGTGGAGTAACCATACTGTAGATGAAGCAACTTGGGAGCATGAATACTGAATGCGAACCGAATATCCTGATCTTTTTCCTTCCATTTGAAGTACTTTCAAATCAAGAAAGGAAACGTTAAACAAAGCAGTGGAAAGGAAAATGTAATAGAAATGCTTCGTAACCTTGACTCTATTGTCTTAGCACTATCTTTGAAGGAAATCAAGACAACAGATGTTGTATCTTTCTCTAGTAGTCTTCCGATCCATTTTTTCGAACTACCAGAATCTCAGGGCGGGATTCTTTGTAGGGAGGTTTGTCACATCCCCAATTTTAATAAATAGAATTATTATGCATATCATGAGCATACATGACATTCTTTAAACATTTGCACAAAATATTTGCATAAAAAACTTCAAATCAAAGTTCAACACATAGATCAAATATGAAGCCCCAAAACAAAAAGAAGATAAATGCCTATAAAGTTCTCTGTAAAATAATTTATTCAAATACTATAATATTTATAATGAATAAATATATTTTTTTCCTAAATTTATAGAACTTAAATCACTCTTGTAAAAATTAAAATCCCTTCCTAAATAGCCATGCGGTTTTAAATTTAAATTAAGCAAATAAATCATGAACAGGGGGGTTTCAAATTTTATATGGGCACTAGGTCATCATAGGAACCACTCTGATAAATTTGAGAATTTTAGGAATTTAGTCGCTATATTTTGTGCCTCGATCAAAGTAGAATCACTGAAGTTCAAATCAGTCAAACCCTAGTACTGTTCCTCGGACTCGAGTCGGACTCCGACTCGAATCCAACAGTCTTGACTCGGCTCGACCGCACCACCTAACTGCACCATGCCCGAACCCGTATTCGCCGTGTTTCTACCACGCCAGGCCCACCCGTCAGACGTACTTCATCCTCGCGCTGGCGCTCGCGCAGAAGCACTGCGCCATGTCGCGGCCGAGCTCTGTCCCGCACGCAGCAACGCCGTGAATCCACCTCCCCATCTGACCACTCCTGGAGCTTTGCCTCGTAACGCCGCCTCTACTCCATCTTCAAACCGGGGATAATACCCTCTCGGCACCCTCCTTCCCCCTCACTTCTGCTCTGTTGACCGAGGAGAGGGAAGCTCGTTCTAGCTCTGTTCTAGTGTAAGCTTCCATGCTCTGCACCCCCTCTCCTCTAACTCTGATGTTGTTTCCATTTTTGCTAATGTGAACCCTTGTTGTCGCTTGTAGCTTCCGGAACGCCGTCGAGCTTCTTGCTGCTCCAGAGCACGCACTGCCGTCACCCCAGCTCGTTCCAGAACATGTGGGATCGTGGACAGAAAATGAGGTCTAAATAACGGTTTGAAAGAGAGATTGACATGTAGGCCATAGGGTTAAGTGCACAGTCGTGGACCCTGTGAGCCGCCCGTAGACTCGCGGTCCACGCACTATTTCGTGGAGTGTGTCTATGACATGCGAGTCCCTCCTATCATCGCATTATAAATCAAAAATTAAAATGAAAAATGGCAATATGTAGTGGACCCCACTGGTCAGCGACTGCGGCTAGGTAAGCTTCGTAAGAAAAATATTAAATACATTATAAATCCAGAAATGAATTATTGTTGAACTAAAAATTCTATCAACTTAAAAAATGCATAATTAATTCATTTTAACTCCAAATCCATTGAAATCAATTTTGATAATTTTAATTTTAAGTAAACTTTATTTTAAAATAGGTTTCAAACATGTCTCTATAATAGAGGATATAGTTTCGGGAAATGATCCATAACTCTATTATTTTTACAATAAAAAAGTTGATAAATTTAAAAATTCATAACTAATTCGTAAAAACTCCAAGTGTGATGAACCAAGTTATTTTGGTCTTATAAAAATATTCTCTATCCATCCATATAATCCTTATCTCCCCACTGCTATGCACATTTTCACAAAAAATTTAATTTCGGTGAACAACACCAAATGGGAATTTTGTGGAATTTCCAGAAAACTGATTTTCAAACTACTAGAAGTAGTTCGGTGGAGGATTGCTACCAAGAGCTGCGACTTGGCATGATATGAGCCAATGTGGAAGAGGAAGACAATGCAAAGATGGCTCGTTTCTTCGGTGGTCCAAACAAAGAAATTCAAAAGATCCTTGATTTCCACAGGTATGATACATTCGATGAACTATTTCATTATGCATGCAAGGCAGAAAAACAAGTGCAAGGAGAGAGAAGTCACACCAATCGTGGCAAATCCATTATGGACATGCCATGGAAATTTGCAAGTTCACAATACAAGAAGCAAGGTCTCAACTCTGGTCGTGGCCTAGTAACATCTAGTCGAGAGCAATCAGTAAGCCATTCCACGACCAAGACAGCCGACTTGAAGACAACCACTTTCACTCCGACCAAAAGCTCCTCATCGGTTGCTTCTACGGGAAGAACTAGGGAGATAGAGTGTTTCAAATGCAAGGGAAAAGGGCATTACATGCGAGATTTCCCAAACCAACAAGCTCTTATCATTCGAGGAGATGGTGAGTACACGTCGGCTAGCGATATTGAAGAAGAAGAGCATAGCCGTGAGCTCCCTTTTGAATCTAATTCGGAGGAGATCATATTTGATGCAAGTCACACCAGCTTTATTGTTCGTCGAGTTCTCTGTTCACAAATGGAGAAAGCGAAGCAAGGGCAATGTAATACCCCAATTTTATCTAAGTGAAAAGAAAAACTTTAGGGAGGAGGATCAATTAGAGAGAATGGATTTAATAGATATTTTAGGGGGTTTTGCATATCTCAGATAACCTGGGCTGTGGGCTTTTGGCCCACAGCATTTCAGCCCAAAGGGGGAAGGGGGTAGCCGGCCACCTAGGGGGACCCTAGGGCGCCTCCTCCCTCCCCCCTTGGCTGCCGCCACCTCCCCACCCTGCGCCTCCTCCCTCCCTGTCCAGCACCATTTATGCTCCTCCTCCCCCTGGTAAGCCTCCCTGCTGCCGGTCAAGTAGAGTAAGGGGAAAGAACCCCATTGGTGGTGGCCGGCCAAGAGGAAGGAAGGAAGAGAAGGAAGGGGGAAGGGATAAGAGAAGGGAGGCGGATATTGTGGTTGATCTTGCAACTTTTGGCATGTTCTTCAAGGGCTAACTCTCAGTTCCCGTTCGCTTAGTCTTTTAGTTTTGCGTTTTGGCGATATCGGGTAATAGATCGAGTTCTGGCAGTCTGTAGTGATCTGTAGTTTTAGGGTTGTTAACTGCAAAATTTGATCTAGCTGTCTCCTGGAGATTTGTGGGTAGCATAGTTAGCTTTCCATATAGTTTTGGATTAGGTCATTTGGATGAACGGATTATTAGTTATGAATTTTTCATCGCTGCTATCCCGAGGTTCTGGCAGGATTCGAGCAGATTGTATTAACTAGATAATAGAAATTAGTTAACTAATTATTTAGAGGATACCACCATCATGAAAGTTGTATACAATCTAATAAGGTTTCCAAAAATCTAAAGATAATAATTTTTGGATGTTCGTACTAAAAGTTATAAATATTTTAGTTCTGTTGTCCTGGCATTTATCAGGTTCTGGCAGTTTCAATATCTATTTAGTAGAGATAGAGAATGATAGAATCAGGGTATCTCACCAACTAGTTTGATGTGGGTAATTAGGATTTCCATAGAAGCAAAGAACACCATTTTTGGGTAATCAGGCGAAAAGTTATGGTTTTTAGAAGATGACTGTTCTGTTTTGGGACAGATCGATGTTTCTTGGGAAGTGATGTTTGTGTTGTGTTAAGGAGCGTAGATCATTATATATTTATTTTTTATGCTATATGCTCGAGAATTCCCTCTTAGTGTTGTTATTAAAATGTTCAAGTGGTGGTTTGAATCCGGGGGCAGCGTGCTCTTCGCGTTATCAAGGTCCATATGGTTGAGGCAAGTGCAATTAGTGGGTAGAAAAATTAATGAGATTGTTCATGAATGTTTATATTATGATTATGTTCTCTATGTAAGGATACGCGGCGATGCTACGATAGCACAAACAAAAATTTTCGCGCAACCAAGGAACCACCGCAAGTAATAGATCACGAGATTACCGCTAGACACGCCGACTCGTAGCGGAAGTAGAGTCGTTGTAGCGAGTTGATGCAGTCGTAGTCGTACTCACGATGCGTCTCCTCCTTCGAGTAGTCGTACTCGATGCACGTCTGCTTCTTCAAGTGGTCGTACCCACCACGCGACTTCTTCTCCGACTCCGGTGATCAACACAAGTCGCGGATCGTCCTAGTGCTGATGCTTCGCAACAACGCCTCCGAGGTATCCACACGTACGTGGCAGGATCACCACGCACTGGAGTGCTAGCTCCGACAGCGTGGTAAAGAAGGCGTGGCTGTTAGGGTTTCAGGAGTTCTTCCAAAGATCATCCTTACTTCTTTTTACCCTATGCCACCGGCCCTCTTTATATAGGCATCCATGATGGGTCTCGTACTTGAGGCCCATTAGGGACTCGTGGCCTATACGAATTTGGATCACCATCCAAAACAGATCCTTGCCCTTTAAGTGTGCGACCCCACAGGTTCATGTGTAATTGGTTATGACTCGGAAACTCTTTTCCGATCACTAGTCGTTAGCGGTACCTAGCAGCACATAACGATTCCCAAAGACACATAGAATAAATCGGACGAATCTTGATGTAATATGATCTATGATCAGGTCCTCATCACTTACAACCAGTTCGTATCTCTATACGACCAGGTTGTAATTGGTCACGACCAGTTCATAACTCCTTACGACCAGGTTCTTACCATTCTGTGATTACGTTTGACCAGTCTACGACCAGCACGTATCTCCATATGACAAGTCCGTAACTGATCAAACTAAGCGACCTACTCATGCATTCTCCCTTTGCCTCACGATGTCTGGTTGAACTCCAGGTGAGATGATGTGTCATCCATGGACTTTTCAATACTTTCTCGATCGAGTTTCGGATAACATCATGTGGTCGACACTTCGACCACTAGTGGCATGGCCATGCACTTTCTTTATCCGATCACCACGAGGGGCACAGAGACATCTCTCTTGTTATGTTAAGAGGGGCAAATCCCATCTCGACCAGTCACATCCCTCCGCATGTTTCATAGCATACCCGAAAGCTACCTTTATAACTACCCAGTTACGGAGTAGCGTTTGGCAACCCCTAAGAGTGCTATTACACATGTAGAAAACCATGCTAATCTCAGGTCTAAGAATTATACATCATCATTACTTGAGACCAACTAATGACACAAAGATTCATAACAATCTCAATAGTGTCTCAATGATGGGTCTATCCAACACCATGTTCTCTAACATGTGCTCACATTATTTATTCGATATCTCCATATCCATGACCGGTGAAACAAGGTCATCAATCAATACATGTGCTAGTCACAGAGTCACTGGTGTTCCGACCAGTGACCTCCGACCAGGGATACATTTAGAATGACATCATATAAGTTGAAGAGTTCCACCAACAAGTCACATACTTATTGATCTATAACAAATGATTCATTCAAGGAACATGATAACATATTATCAAAATCATGAACACAATGAAATATCATCATCTCTATTATTGCCTCTAGGGTATATTTTCAACAGTCTCCCAGTTGCACTAGAGTCAATCATTTAAGTATCTAATACCGACAGCTCTTGTGTGCGCCTCGTGCTTAGGCTGTGGAAGAGGCTTAGTCAACGGATCAGCAACATTTGAATCCGTATGAACTTTGCATATCTTAACATCTCCTCTATCGACCAGTTCGCGAAGGAGATGATAACGCTTGAGTATGTGTTTGGACTTCTAATGGGATCTTGGCTCCTTAGCCTGCGCAATAGCTCTATTATTGTCACAATAGAGATCCAATGGGCATAAGGCACTCGGAACTACACCCAACTCAGTAAGAAAATTTATTATCCAAACACCTTCTTTTGCAGCTTCGGAAGCTGCAATGTACTCAGCCTCCGTCGTAGAATCAGCAACCGTTTCTTGCTTGGAACTTTTCCAGCTCACTACTCCTCCATTCAAAATGAATACAAAACCAGATTGTGAACGATAATCATCTTTGTCGGTTTGGAAGATTGCATCGGTGTAACCCTTTACAACGAGCTCTTCAACACCGCCATAAACTAGGAACACATCGTTAGTCCTTCTTAAGTACTTAATAATGTTTTTCACAGTTGTCCAGTGACATTCACCGGGATCAGCCTAGTATCTGCTCGTAACACTTAGAGTATATGATACATCTGGTCGGGTACAAACCATAGCATACATAATAGATCCAATGGCCGAAGCATATGAAGTACTATTCATATAGTCTCGCTCATCAGTGGTCGAAGGACACTGATTCTTGCTAAGATTTATGCCATGTGACATAGGCAAGAACCCTTTCTTGGCATCATGCATGTTGAACCTATTCAACACCTTGTCAATGTAAGTACTTTGGCTTAATCCAATTAGCCTTCTTGATCTATCTCTATAGATATTTATTCCCAAGATATATGCTTCTTCTCCTAGGTCTTTCATAGAAAAACTATTTTTCAATGATACCTTAACGGATTCCAGCATAGGAATGTCAATCCCAATCAATAATATGTCATCCACATATAAGATTAGGATTACAAGTGCGCTCCCACTAACCTTCATGTAAACACAAGGTTCTTCTTTGTTTTTGACGAAACCAAACCTTTTGATTTCCCTATCAAAGCGCAGATTCCAACTCCGAGATGCTTGCTTCAACCCATAAATGGATTTCTGAGGTTTGCACACTTTACTAGCATTCTTTGTATCAACAAAACCTTTAGGTTGTGTCATGTACACATCCTCACTTAGGTTTCCATTAAGGAAAGCCGTTTTGACATCCATTTGCCATATCTCATAATCGAAATATGCAGCAATAGCTAGAATGATCCGAATAGATTTAAGCATCGCTACTGGTGAGAAGGTCTCATCGTAGTCAACTCCTTGAACTTGTCGAAACCCCTTTGCGACAAGTCGAGCCTTATGAATGTGAATATTTCCATCCATATCAATCCTTTTCTTATAGATCCATTTGCACTCAATGGTTCCAACACCATCAAGAGGCTCGACCAGGTTCCAAACCTGATTGACACCCATGGAGTCTATCTCGGACTTCATGGCTCCAAGCCATTTCTCAAAGTCTGGGTCCATCATCGCTTCCTTATAAGTGTTAGGCTCAACATTATTCACCAATAATACGTCATGCCCATACCTTATAGGCAATTGACGCGGCCTTTTAGATCTACGTGGGGCCGATGTCTCTTCTACAGGTTCAACAACACTTTGTTCGTCCTGTAGAGGTTCAGTAGGAGTTGAAACACTTTCAAATGTTTCCCGAACTTCTTCGAGTTGCATCTTTCTCCTACTGACTCCTTTTGAAAGAAACTCTTTCTCCAAAAAGACACCATTTCGGGCAACAAACACTTTGCCCTCCTCTTGATTGTAGAAATAATATCATTTGGTTTCCCTAGGATATCCTATGAAGAAGCATTTATCCGACTTGGGTGTGAGTTTGTCAGACGTCAAACGTTTAACATAGACATTACAACCCCAAATCTTTAGAAAAGACAAACTATGACTCTTCCCAGTCCATATCTCATATGGTGTCTTATCTACTGATTTAGATGGTACCCTGTTCAAAGTGAAAGCGGCAGTTTCTAGAGCGTAATCCCAAAAATACAATGGCAGACTCGTGAAGGACCGAAATGGCAACAGAGGGGGGGTGAATGGTGCCTTAAAAATTAATACTCCCCTTCAATGTATTTAAAACTAGCCTACAAAGAGTTTTTGCCCAAAATCCAAACTACTTAATCTTGAATGCTCTTCTCGGTCAAGTTTTACAGACATCATCCTAAACACCATCTTGACCTTATGGAGAAGAATCGCAACCAAAGATTCAATAATCGAACCAAAACGAATTTCTTGAAGAAGGGCAAGAAAGACCAAAACCAATGATAAGCGAGATTCTCGATTCTTAGAGCATGAAACTTTGAGGAAGTAATAGCAATACCAAAACGATTCTAGATATGAAGTTTCATGCTATTTCATACAACTAAACAAGAGATATGCCAAAACCCTAGATATTCAACATGAACAGAGAGGAATAAAGAGAAGCATAAACATGTAATCAACGACTCGAGTTTCATTGATAGAAATCAAACGTTTACAAATGGAAACACAGAGGAATGATTACAAGAGATTTCATTCATTCTCTCAAAACCAACAAACTCTCAAAAGGCAACACACACCCTTTTCTAGAGCTAACCCTAATTTTCTCTCAAAAGATCTAACCCTAACCCTGTGGTTCTCCCTATTTATAGCCTCTGCTAATGGGCCTCCAACCCATTAAGCCTGCTACATCCGAACGGAACCGCCTCCACTTTTGCCGCTGCGAAAAGACCCTTTCGCCTTTGCGCACCTTCCGAAGCCTCCGTACACCTTGTTGTGCACGACTGCAACCGCTTCAAGATTCACGCCGTCTTCGACACATCCCGACCGCTCGACCTCAACGCCTCCTGCGCTTAGTCCGGTCACGTGTCTCGCCACGACTCCATCTTGATGTCCCGCACAACACAGCATAAAAACACATCACATAGCATTGCACAATATCATAGCATCAACAATTGTATAAGACTCAAACTCATACAAAATCAAAATCACAATTTAATCTTCTCTCACGATTCTTCGACACAATCGAAGTTCCAAGATTTAACACATGGAAGTTCCGATTTCGAACATCCGATTTAATCAGAATATCGGAAGTTCGCATCAACATCAAGCGGTATTTCCGATATCCGAACAACCGACTTTCCGATATTTAATTCCGATTTAATATCTCGAGAACACTCAATGTCGAGATATCGGACACTCGCTACCCCTTGTGCGGAAGTTCCGATTTCCTTCAAATGAGAGCAAACCCAGATAAATCGGAAGTTCCGATTTACAACACCTAGAGTTCGATTAATCGAACTTCCGCTCCATACACAATGAGTCCGATTTCCGACTCGGCCAAAGCAGTCCAAACCGAAAACCTCAACTCTCAATCTAATCAACACACTTGTCAAATACTCATCACTCAGAGTGGAGGACCTCTCACATGGTCTCTCAACTCGATTGGCTCATCATTGACCGAACCATGTCCAATAAGTCCGATTACGCCACTCGGACACTCCATTCCACTATGGAGTACCCGGTGGTGTATGCTGTGGAACAATTCCACATGGTTTCAAATGATCACCAAACTCATGGCTCGAAAATTCTCCTCCACGATCAGATCGTAAAGACTTGATTGTCTTGCCTAGTTGATTCTGTACCTCATTCTGGAACTCCTTGAACTTTTCAAAGGATTCCGACTTGTGCCTCATTAAATAGATATATCCATATCTACTAAAGTCATCGGTGAAAGTAAAGAAGTACTGAAAACCACCTCTAGCTGTCGTGCTCATTGGTCCACACACATCAGTATGTATGAGTGCAAGTAAGTCGGACGCCCTTTCATTCCGACCAGTGAAAGGTGTCTTGGTCATCTTTCCGAGTAGATGGTTGCTTCTCTAGAAGGTCCTTAGTTAGCTTCACACATTTTTCATCTAATGCAATCAATTCAAATTTTAGTTTTTCACAATTATTGCATGGTGAGCTAACAGGGTCCTTAGAAGCATACTGAGCCATTTTCTTATTGTGGTCAATCAATTCTTGAAACTGTTTTGAGACAGATTCAAGTTCAGCAGCTAACTTAGGACAGTTCATACAAGAAACAATTGGCTCAAGTAACGAAGCTTGTAAATCAGCAATTTTATGATCTGCTCGTTTTAGGTTCATCTTCAGATTATTACAGCTTTCACATATCTCGGGCAGATCAAGCAACATGGTATAAAGACCTTTAAAAGCATTGTCCTTATCCTCACATGAGGTGCAAGAAGTAGTCTCTACAATAGTCGACGAAATAGGTGCTACCCTACTCATTTCTAGTTCAGCAAGCAGACTAGCATTCTCCACCTTAAGTTTATCAAGCTCAGAAGTCAGACTATCATGCGAGGTCCTTAATTTCTCCATGTCACCAATCAAGACACAACAAGTATCACAATCATCACGGGAGGGAGCAGATCTAAGTGAAGTAAGCTCCCGTGATAGACTATCTACTTCCTTCTCAAGATCAACAACCCTAGCTCTAGATCTAGCATAAAACTTTCCAAGCTTAAGAAATGCATCATTGAGCTGGTGGTAGCAGGGACCTACCTCATCGGAGTCGCTGTAAAGCTCGCTGTCGCTGACGTCGGTTCCGTTGGCCATGAAGCACATGCCGATGAAGTCGTCACCATCCTTGGGATCTTGATCATCCTTGCCCTCGTCGTCGCTCCATCCCTCCACGTCGTTGAAGTTGATGTCGTCGAAGGCGGTGAGGACGCGATGGAAGAGCTTCTTGGCCTTCCCAAAGTTGCGGAACTTCTTCTTGCCTTGAGCAGGTGCTGAGGACTTCGTGTTGCGGTTCTTGTCGTTGTAGTCGTTCTTGCCCGAACCGCCGTAGTCACCTTTGCCCTTCCCCAACTTGGGGCAGTTTGCTCGGATGTGGTTGGGGCCACCACACTCGAAGCAAATCACGGGTCCTCCTCTTTTTCCATCCCTCCTTCTCTTGTAAGCATGGGAAAACTTTCGAGCTAGGAGGGCTAATTGCTCATCCGCAAGCTGCTCTAACTGATCATCAGTTATGTCACAGAGAGCAGCAAGGGAGAATCCGCACATTGGCTCAGTAGAAGAAGCTCCAGAAGTGGGATCGGTGACTAAAGCCATCGACTGTGACTTCGACCTTCGAGAGACTATGTCAATCTCGTGAGTCTTGAGGCGCGAGTAAAGTGCGTCAAGAGTCAAAGTCGAGAGGTCCGTGGTATCCTTGATGGTAGTCACTTTCATCTCCTAAACGCACAAATCAAGAGCTACGAGCATCTGACGAGCATTGTCCGAGTCGGGGTATGTGAGACCGACCGCTCGGAGGTTACTCAAAATCTTGTGAAAACGCGCAAAGCACTCATCAAGGGACTCGCCAGCGAGCATTTCAAACTTGTTGTAATCTCGCTTGAACTGGTCCTGTCGAACTGTCTTGATCTAGGTGGTACCCTCATGGTAAGCGTCGAGGGTCACCCAGATGTCGAAAGCCAACGACAGATGAGAGATGCGATCAAACTCGCTCCGGCTCAACCCCTGGATTATAATGTTCCTTGCCTTTGTATTGGCCTCAACATCGGGCATGTTCCCCACATTGATGTTTTCATCGGCAGGAACAGCGAATCTGACCTTCACCTTCCGCCAGATGGCATACCCCTGAGCCTGGATGTATGTTTCCATTCGGCTCTTCCAGAAGGGGTAATCCAATGCATCAAAGACGGGAGGCTTGGTGGAATACTTATCTGTTGCCATGGCTCACAGACCGGTTAAAGATCTATCGAGAAGAGCTAACCGGCTCTGATACCAATTGGAGGACCGAAATGGCAACAAAGAGGGGGTGAATGGTGCCTTAAAATTAAGATCTTCCCCTCTTAAGTATTCATACTGATAAACAATACCCTCAGATAATCAAGAGAAAAGAAATGAACCAAAACCAGAAAAGAAAATGAAATCTGGGCTTGTTCTGTCGAAGACCGGAACTTTCAATTATCGACATAGCAGCCCAGAAATTTGGGAACTTCCGCCTAGGTGACCGGAACTACCGCAGTGCGGAACTACCAGGGATAATCGAAACTTCCGATTTTCGACAGAACAAGCCCAGATTTTATTTCCTTTTCTGGTTTTGGTTCATTTATTTTCTCTTGATTATCTGAGGGTATTGCTTATCAGTATGAATACTTAAGAGGGGAAGATCTTAATTTTAAGGCACCATTCACCCCCCCTCTGTTGCCATTTCGGTCCTTCACTTATACATCAAGGCAACTGAAGAAGCATTAGCAGAATCTCCCAACCGACGACTTGGAGTTGGCCGAGGTGGTGTTTGCCTTGAAACTATGGAGGCATTATTTGTATGGTCAGACTTGTGATTTTTTCACAGATCACAAAAGTCTCAAGTACATATTTACGCAAAAGGATCTGAATTTAAGGCAGCGCAGGTGGTTGAAGGTGATTAATGATTATGATCTCTCAATTCAGTACAATCCTGGCAAGGCAAATGTTGTTGCTGATGCTCTTAGTCGCAAGACGTCTCCTACTACTCTACATTCACTCAATGCTGACTTTGACCTCATGGGGATATCATATTGCTATGCAAGCACGGCACATGTGGAGACATAGTTGATCCTTGAGTCAGCCATTCCAGACCGCGTGTGAGAAGCACAACAGAATGACCAGTTACTGCAAAATGTTAGAAAACGTCTGGGTAGAATTAAAGAAGAAGATTTCAGTTTGGATGGTTCCGATGCTTTGCAGTTTAAGGGTCGCCTTTGTTTACCACAAAAGACGGAGATCAAAGATGATATCTTGAGGGAGGCTCATCGCACCCCGTACATTGTTCATCCGGGTGAGACAAAAATGTAACGTGATCTAAAACAGAATTTCTGGTGGAAAAGGATGAAAGTAGATATAGCTAATTATGTGGCTTCTTGTGGGGTTTGTCAGCAAGTGAAAGCTTAGCATAAGCGTCCTGCAGGATTGTTGCAGCCTCTGGAGGTTCCCAATTGGCCTTGGAATGATATCTCTATGGACTTTGTGGTTGCATTACCTCGTTCATCGCGATGGAATGATGCAGTTTGGGTAATAGTGGACCGTCTAGCAAATCTGCACATTTCATTGCTATCCACACAACTAATTCAGTGAGCGATTTGGCTCCTATTTACATACGTGATATTGTGAGATTGCATGGTGTACCAAAGACCATTATTTCCGACAGGGACGCCAAGTTTGTCTCCAAGTTTTGGGAGATTCTGTAGAATGCATTGGGCACTCAACTTCGTCTTAGTACGACATTTCACCCACAGACAGATGGGCAGTAAGAGCGTACCATTCAGACTTTGGAGGACATGTTGTGGTCCTGCGTTTTGTCTTGGAAGGGTAGTTGGGAGGATCAATTGTCGTTATTCTAATTTTGTGGACTGTGATGTGGAGCTGATGCAAGCTTGTGCATTACTTCTTGGAAAGGCTTGGCAGTATGATAAAGATATAGTTCACTTTGGGCTATCCAACAAATATTCTTCCTTGCACAAAGAGAAGAAGGTTTCATTGGTTCCAATACTAAAGATGACCTAGCTAGGGTTGAACATGAGAAGAAAGAGAGAGAGATAAGCAACATCCACAAAACGAGAGTGAGAGCCACCAACCAAAGTTGAGAGAGAAGAAAGAAAAAAGTCAAAGGAAAAGATAAACACAACTTAAGGGACAGGTTTTATTAGCCACAAAAAAGTGAGATGCGAGAGTTAGAAACCCATCCCAATAGGTGCTTTGCACTTGTGTGCAAAGATGTTTTCTTTTCTACTGAATTTACCCTCTACTTTGCATGTTTTGGTTGTTTCTTTAATGCAAGAATTTGCAGACATATTTCCAAATGAGAAACCAATCGGGCTACCACCATTGAGGGGAACAAGGCATAAAATTGACTTGATTCCAGGAGCATCATTACCTAACCAACCGCCATACCGTACCAATCCTGAGGAGAAAGGAAATTTAATGCCAAGTTCAAGAGCTTCTTGATAAAGGGTACGTACATGAAAGCTTAAGTCCATGTGCTATTCCTATGTTACTTGTGCCAAAGAAGGATGGACCATGGAGGATGTGTATAGAATCCTATTCCTAGGTTAGATGATATGCTTGATGAGTTGAGTGGTTCTATTATCTTTTCCAAGATTGATTTATGTAGTGTTTACGATCAAATTAGGATAAAACAAGGCGATGAAAGGAAAACTGCTTTTAAGACTAAATTTGGATTGTATGAATGGTTGGTCATGCCATTTGATCTTAATAATGCACCTAGTACATTTATGTGTTTAATAAATGAAGTGTTAAGCGCCTTTATTGGGAAATTTGTGGTAGTTTACTTTGATGACATTAATTTATAGTTAATCCTTGGAAGAACATTTGGGTTTTGAGAGAGGCACATTTGTTTGCTAACCTCGAGAAGTGTACTTTTTAAACAGATCGAGTTGTGTTTATTGGTTTTGTTGTGACTACACAAGGGATTGAGATGGATAAACAGAAGGTGGACGCAATTCAAGCATGGCCTGCGCCGACCACAATCACACAAGTTTGAAGTTTTCATGGACTTACTGGTTTCTACCGTAGGTTTGTGAAAGATTTTTGCACACTTGTAGCTCCTTTAAATGAGTTAATATAGAAGAACATGTTGTTCAAATGGGGAAAAGTACAAGATGCCTTCAACATGTTGAAAGATATGTTGACCAATGCACCACTTGCACAACTTCCTGATTTTGATAAAACTTTTGAGATAGAATGGGATGCTAGTGGCATTGGCATTGAAGGTATTCTTATGCAAGATAGAAAACCTATTGGCTATTTTAGTGAAAAGCTTAGTGGCCCAGCTTTGAACTATTCAACATATGACAAAGAATTGTATGCTTTAGTTAGAGTGTTGGAAACATGGCAACATTATCTATGGCCAAAGGAATTTATCATACATTTAGATCATGAATCTTAGAAGCATATTCGTAGCCAGAGTAAGCTAAACTGGCGACATGCCAAGTGGGTAGAGCTTATTGAAACTTTTTCGTATGTTGTGAAACATAAGAAGGGTAAAGATAATCTAGTCGCCGATGCTTTGTCTAGACAATACACATTGCTATCCCAACTTGATTGTAAAATGCTTGGTTTGGAAAGTTTAAAAGAAGTATATGCTATTGATTTAGATTTCAAAGATGCTTACACCAATTGCAAAGAAGGAAGATGTTGAGATAAATATGTGATGAATGATGTCTATTTGTTTAGAGCTAACAAGTTATATGTACCCACAAGTTTCGTTCGTCTTTTGTTGTTACGGGAGGCGCATGCAGGAGGTTTGATGGGACATTTCGGTACATGCAAGACTGAAGATGAACTAACCACACATTTCTATTGGCCAAAATTGAGACATGACATCAAATGTTATGTGGCAAGATGTACTACTTGACGAATAGCTAAGTTTCGCTTAAGCCCACATGGATTATATAAGCCTCTACCTATTCCTACTTTACCTTGGGGAGGATATATCGATGGATTTTATACTCGAGTTACCAAGGACTAAGAGGGGAGGGATAATATTTTGGTTGTAGTTGATAGATTTTCTAAAATAGCTCATTTTATACCTTGCCACAAGAGCAATGATGCTACACATATTGCTGATTTATTTTCCAGAGAAATCATTCGCTTGCATAGAACACCACAGACCATTATGTCAGATCATGACACAAAGTTTTTGAGCCACTTTTAGAGGACACTTTGGAGTAAACTCAGAACAAAGTTGTTGTTTTGACCGCATGTCATCCTCAGATAGATGGACAAACTGAGCTCGTTAATTGAACACTTGGAACCATGCTAAGAGCCGTAGTAAAGAACTTGAAGCTATGGGAGGAGTGTCTACCACACATCGAGTTTGCAAACAAATGGGTTGTGCGCTCTACAACCAAATTTTATCCATTCGAAGTTGTTTATGGTTCAAGCCAATGGCGCCTATTGATATATTACCTTTCCCACCTTCAGAAAAGGGTAAATTTGGATGCCAAGAAGAGGGTTGAGTTGATTTACAAGCTACACGAGACAACCAAGGTAAACATTGAGAAGATGCAAGCCCAATACAAGAAATATGCAGATAAAGGAAGAAAGGAGTTGGTCTTCAAGGAAGGAGATTTGGTTTGGTTACATTTGCATAAAGGTCGTTTTCCAAAAAAAGCACAAGTCTAAACTAATGACACGAGGTGATGGATCATTCCGAGTGCTTATGAAGATCAACAATAATGCATACAAACTAGAGTTGCCAGAGGAATATAGAGTGAGTGGTACATTCAATGTTGTCAATTTATCACCGTATATTGATGAAGACCACACGATAGAGTCAAAGTCGACTCCTTTTCAAGAATGGGAGTATTGTGAGGACCCCTGGGTTATTTCCGTAAGACCAAGGCCTTCCCGGTCTTATGGAAATAACTCAGGGCCTCAGGTAAATGAATTCCATCTTAACTCCATCTAAGTGAGGAGATCTGACTGAAACTAGAGCCTCGATGATCATGTGTAGTGCTCCTCTGCAAGCACTACATGATGATCGGTTCTCCAAACGGTCCAAGTCCATACTTAATGAGTCAAAAGGGAATTCAAAAACAGCGGGTATGTGACCGTGTTGGCTCCCAAGATCAGTGACCAACACACCCATATCATCATCAACGTCAATCACAGTCATACAACATCCATACATTGACGTAACGAAAGATATATAACATAATAGTTCAAGTCTACATTTACTACAATAGGGCCAACTGGTCAAATTCAAATAAGATCATAAAGTAGCAGCGAAAGTAAGCAAAATAAATAAAAGTCCAGTAATGGTGTGCCCCATAACCCATGGCAACCAACTGGGGGTTAAAGAATGGCACTACTCGTTAGCGTCGCCAATTATGGCGACGCTAACGAACTCGTCAGGCGTGTAATCATCTTCACCTTAATTTGCAGCAACATGGTTAAGTACAAAATGTACTCGCAACTCTTACACAAAGGAAAAATTAGTTATGCATACAGGACAATTAAAGGATGTATTAGTGGCTTAGTTTTGCGAAAGACACAACAATTTTTATCCTACACATACTAGTTTTACAATTGCCATTTAGAAATCAGATCTGAAGTAGAAGTAAAACATGTGACAAAGTTATACATTTATAAATAAATAGATCAAACAAATATCAAAGTGGCAGCCTACTTTGATAAACTAAAATGCACGAACACTCGTTCATGCCGGATACCAAGTTGTAACCATTCCAATTTTAATTGAAAGTCTAACGATGACGTCTCCTAAACCAAGTGTTGTCCATAACTGTGGATACGGCTATTCGAATAGTTTAATCCTCGGGGGTACTACTTTACCCACACGATTCGGCTAGCCCGTAAGCCACCGGAATTAACACACTTCCTATGGTATGTCGGCCGGGAAAATCAAGATTTGGTATTTTTTTAGCAAGAAAATCCTATTGAGATAAGTCCCCCTTGCGAGATGAACCCCAAACTTAGTACAAACGACTGATAGCGCTTGCTAAGCGGGCTCAGAAGTTGTGTTGGAGATACCGATACAATGTAAGTACAAAAAATAGTGCACCCATGCACATTATAGAAAATTGCATCGGCTCCTACAAACAGATGATCAACACAAATGTCCTCACACCACCTGGGACTTAACCCAATAAAACTCTCCCCTTACTTGACCAAGCGGCTCCCAACCCGCATGTGGTAGTACGATAGTTACTTGGAATGACAACCCATGGCTCGGTCCTTAACGGTCCGGACAAGTCTACCACATACCCGATCTTGTACACGAAGGCACCCTCACTGACAACCTCTTGTCCAAACTAAAAACCATATGAAATAACAAAGTTTAGACTCAAATAACTAGATGCAACGATCTGGATCAAAAATCATAAATGATAAGTTTTAGGTGTTTCCCATGATCGACGGGCTAACCCCGTCAACCGCACTAACGTATCTTCTAGACTTGCATGGCTAAGCACTCAATAAACAGATAAAATATCATCACATCCGTCTATCCTTAAGCATATATGTATTGGGATTTAACAAGGATAACATAAAGAGTAGGACATAACTGACTACACATCACAAAAATATTGACATATCCAAAACTGAGATCAATATGATGCAAAAATAAAGTTCAAATAATGCTTACCTTGCTGGTATTCAAGTTGTTCACTCTCAGTAGCATAGGAGTCTACGTCGATCGCTTCGAATCTATATAAATACGCCATCGAACAAACATCGAGAAAAGGCGAAAAAATCAAATTGCTCAAAATGCATGAAATTACAACAGTAGTTTGATGATGATTTTAGGTGAATTTAGGTGAAATAATTATTTCATTTCGATTTATTATGTGAGAGTTATAACAGTTTGAAAATCAGTTTTCTGAAAAAGGTTGGAAAATGCCTCTTGGGTACTGTTGATCCGAATTTATCTTTTTCTCAGAAATTTGTCGAATAGTGGTGGAGATAAATATTATATAGATGGATATAGAATAAAATTATAAGACCAAAGTAACTTGGTTCATCTCATTTGGAGTTCAAATGAATTAGTTATGCATTTTTGAAGTTGAATGATTTTTCAGTGCAACAATAATTAATTTCAAAATTTATAAATGCATTTTACACTTTTCTCACCCGTGCTAGCCTAGCCTCGGTCGCTGACTTGTGGGGTCCACTGAATAGTATATTTTTTTATTTTATTTTTGAATTAACTGTGCGTTGACAGGTGGAGCCCGTAGGTCATAGACACGGTGCACAGAACAGTGCATGGATCGTGGTTCTGCGAGTCCAGTCCACGAGTTCACCTCTGTGCACTTAAGTGTATCAGTCCCACATGCAAGTGACTCATTAACTACCTTAAGACAACCATTAACTATTCAACAATCATTAGCACTAATTAATCGCAGATTTGCCCTAATGACAAAACTACAGTGTTGGTCTTAGCGTTCGACAATGGAGCCTGGCTTCGCTGGAGCCCCGCTGGCGTCTCCGGCCACGGCGGCACCGACCAAGGATATGGACGGGTTCCTAATAGCAGTGCGCATCTCTCAGTGCTGGCGACCTGTACTAGGGTGGCCTGAAGCGGTGGCTCGCTGGAGAGGGGCGGTGGTGCAAAAACGGCAAACACGCATGCACAAAGAAAAAGCTCTGCACTGTCCACTTTAGCTGGTGCCACAGCATCTACGGTGCACTAGAACGCTACCTGAGCAAGAAGAGCAGTAGGGGATGGCCGGAGGTAGCTTGACGTCGAGGAAGGTGACGGCGGCAACTCGGCCTTACAAGGAGAGGCGATCCTGGTGAGGGAGAAGGACAAGTAGCTGTCAGAACTACTCAAGGGAAGTACTGAGATGGTGTAAACAAAGGGAATTAGGTAATGCCTTACTGGCAGGCGTTGGAGAAGAAGAATAAGGTTGGTGGCCAACAAAGAAGAATCTCCCAAATCCGACAACTCTTGAAGTGCATTGTCTGAATTAGTTAGGGGAAACTTTTAATCAAGCTCAAGGACTCAATATGATGCGCAAGGTCGAGGAGTACCTCACCAGAAAACACCAGGATGAGTTGGAGTTGGAGTAGCGGCGGTGCGCGCTCTAGAGCTGATGCGGACACGATGGTGTTCCGAAGTCTACAAGCAAATGCAAGGTCCGGCATTAGCCAAGATGGAAACGACATTGATCAGAGATGAAGGGGGACACAGAGGCTTGAAGCTTACCCAAGAGAGGTGCTCGAGCGGGCGTCTTCTTCCTCGGCCACAGAGCGAAAGAATGAGGGAAAGAGAGGGATCAGGAGGGGTATTAAGCTTGGGAAGATGACGGAGTGTAGGTGGCGTGAGATGGAAGAGCTCCAAGAGTGGCAACAGATTAACACTATGGACTAGCGCGGAGTAGAGCTCGGCGGCCGCGTGGTGATACTGTTCTGCACTCGAGAGGAGGGAGAAAGGTCCGACAGGTGGGACCAGGTTGCAGCGACTCAACGCAGGGCGAGTCAGACTCTGGCTCGGTCGGTGCAGCTAGTTGGTTCGATTGAACCGAGTGGCTCAGGTTAGACTCGGGTTAGGTGGTTGGGTCGGACCAAGTCGGGGTCTGGTAGAAATCAACTCAGTGGTCGAAATCGTGGTCGAATTCGAGTAGGCTGGTCAAAATGGTGGTCGAATTCGAGTAGGCTGGTCGAAATGGTGGTCAAAGGTCGTATTCGACTAGGTGGTCGAATTCGAGTAGCTGATCGAAAAGTTGACTAGTTTAATTCTCATTGGTTTCTACTTTGACCGAGCTACTAAAAGTAGCAAATAAATCCCTAAAATTCTGAAATTAATCAAGGAACTTATCAGGATGACCTAGTACCCATATAAATTTTTAAACCTCACTATTCAAGATTTATTTGCTTATTTTAAATTCAAAACCGCAGGGACTATTAAGATGGGTTTTGAATTTTCTTAAGGTTGATTTATGTTCTAAAATTTTGGAAAAATTAATTTGTATTCAAGATAAATATAATAGTATTTGAATAAATTATTTTACATAGGTCTTTGTAAGGATTTATTTCTATTTTTCTTTGAAGGATTTGATTTAAGTTAAGGTTTAATCTTTGTTTAAGATTTTCCAAGGACAATAATTGGTGCAATACTACAAAAACAATATGTGTACTGATGAGATGCATACTAATTATCATTAATTAACTTGGGGCTATGACAATTATGATGAGGACATCACCGAGGACCATGCTGACATCGCTGAGGACAATGCCTGTACGACTGTGCATGTGGAAGGACCAATGACATGAGCACGAGCATGTTGTTTAGGACAACAGGTGAACTCATTCTTCAGGCATCTTAACTATGTAAGTATAGAACAAATGATATTGCATAATGATGGTTGTTTGCTTGTTTCTACTTGCAAGTGCATATTCAGAGAAGTCCCTGATAAAGCATGACCAGGTCCTTGGTGCACCCGACTAGTTGCTGACCATATACGATCAGATCTGAAGATCATCCGACCAGGACTTGCACCGACTAGGTCTTTCGACCTACCTGTGTTGACCAGTTCCTTCAACCAGTTTGTGTCAACCAGAACCTCCAACCACCCACCAGATCTTTGTTCGGATAAGGGCACAACAAGACTACTTATGGGAGTTCTACTCTGACCCGACTAATGACACTATGCAAGAGGTCCTGCGTCGACACGATAGGGGAGTTCTTGTCCGTTTCGACTGTGGAGTCTACTTCAAACCTAACTCGGATATTCTACTTGGTAGTTCTCCATACGGAAAGATTGCTTTAGTTAGTTACGATTTCGGTTACTAGCACCGACCTAAGTCACTATAAATATTTGGGTGTTGTCCCACCAGTAGATTAGACTTTGATTATTGATTTAGCTATTGCTATTGTAAGGCCTCTCATCGTAATTGAAGTCTCAACTCAATCATTCAGTTTTGAGTGATTCATCCTCCGTTGTTTCTCTTGTGTTTCTCTAAATTCGCTCGGGCGGTTCTTCGTGAACAGGCCAATTGTGATTGACACGGTTGGTAACCAATTGAGGATCAGTGTAACGATTACGAGATTTGCTAGTCTTGACTAGATCTTGGTTAGCCACCCCTTCGTCAACGTCGCAACTCAAGTTATCAAATTTCTCCTACGACGGAAGATAAGGACAAACTTGCATGCATGCATCTTAAGTCGAGGTCTGTGCACATCACCCCTGCAGACAGTATGAAAACAACACGATTTCCAAACAGGAAACACATCTCCCTGGACTTTTTGACAAAAATCTATATAGTTTCTCGTCCAGTCTCCATTTTCAATGAAACCAGGGACAAACTCATCCCCAAACACTCCCACATAAGTGTTTGGTGCCCATTCCTCAAAATCTCACAAAGGTCGGTCTGACCGCTTACAACCTAACAGAGCACGGAATTCTGTTTCATGTCAAAACCAAACTCAACTTTCGACAACACATGCAAAGAACAGTCAATTACTCATCACAGACCTCCACATGGTCTCACAATCTCCCCCTTGATGAGTATATTGATAAACACCCAAAAGGTATTAATTTGAGTTTGTTTTTGTGGAGATGGGAAAGGAAGTTGAAAACACACAAATGGTCAATTTGAAGTCCAAGAAAGAGTCATGACCATGTATGACAGATGCAATAAGAGGCAAACACAAAGAAATTAAGAGTTTTCTACAAAAAGGCCTCAAACTCACCAAAAACCACAAAGAGCATAAGAAGGTATCAAATTGGCTCAAAATGCATATGTGATGCAAGTGCATGACAATAAAGCTCCCCCTCACTTCAACAATAATCATTTTCACTAGATATATCATTTTGGCCCAAGTATTGCTATTTTGGGTGTTTTTGCATTTTTCATATTTTTTTGTTTTCAATTTTACCCAAACATACACCATGCTCCACTTTCTCTCAAATTTTGCCAAAAGTTCCACCAAACGCACCCTTTGACAATCACTCTCCCCCTTTGGCAATTTAGTCATTAAGGGATCACGCCTCCCCCCTTAGACTATGCATGCTAATCACAAGAAAGAGCATGCATGCATGAAAGGATATGCAAATATACCAAGCTATGAAAATTATCCAAAGTGAGATGTGAGCTAGTTAGAGTTGTCACAAAGCCATGTAGGTATACCAAGATAAGCAATCTATCAAAAGGAAGTCATGTGTAATATCAAGTTTTGTGCTATCCTTCACTTATCGCAAATTCAACTTCAGAGATTCTAGTGAAAGACAAAGCATAACAAGTATCTCAAAATAAGATCATGAAGCTACAATTGATCATTTTAGTGAGCTAAAAATTCTACCTTGCTCAAATACCTCAAGCACTTATAATTCATCAAGAGATATGATGTTTCACATTTTAATAGCATATGTTGAAGTTGCTTAAAAGTCTATCTTAGTAGAGCATGTCCTGGGCTAGGAGCCATCCACAACTGCCCCCTAAGCTGAAACGAAGCGATAAATCTTGAGATTCATGCCAAAGTTCAAATGACAAGTAGTCCACATGAGATCGTCTAGAACATCAAACTAGCTCCAAGTTTATGTCAAAGTGCAATGACAAGCAGTCTCGTGAGGATAGTTTAGTACCAAATTAAGTGCACATGAGGAGCTAAATAACTTGCAACATTTGATTTACATTTTCCACAAGGTTATGAGCAAGGAGCTAATTTTGAGTCTGTAAGCAATAGCTGACCCGAACCACAAAATGCCTAGGAGAAAGTAAACTCATGACTCAAAGTAGAACTAACAAAGCTCTAACCAAAGTTCAACCTAGATTGAAGACTTGATTTGGGGATTCTTATCATGACATGGATTGCACAATAAGCACTAGAGGAGTAACTTGCCAAGAGCTACACATTGCACTTCATTAGTTTAAGTCGAATTTAGGTGATACTAGCGGTGCAAAGTCTTAGATATCCATACAAGATCATGAGAAGTAGCTATCGGTGAACTGAATATGGCAATGAGAAAAAAGAATGTAGCAAGCACATCACATGAGGATAATAATCAAAGCTCATTTCTACATGATTTATATCACAATGGGATGCAATGCATGTATGATACATATAATACAAGGAAAAACTGAGGTCCCCCCCTCAAATTAGACCGTAGGGCTAAATAACCCCTAGCAACCCTCTCAATTGAGCAAACCTTGAAGAACCAAGCCGTTTAGTGAAGATGGCTGCTGGGAACGCGGCAATGCTACGAAAGCACAAACAAAAATTTTCGCGCAACCAAGGAACCACCGCAAGTAATAGATCACGAGATTACCGCTAAATACGCCGACTCATAGCGGAAGTAGAGTCGTTGTAGCGAGTTGATGTAGTCGTAGTCGTACTCATGACACGTCTCCTCCTTCAAGTAGTCGTACTCGAAGCGCGTCTGCTTCTTCGAGTGGTCGTACACACCACGCGACTTCTTCTCCGACTCTGGTGATCAACACAAGTCGCGGATCGTTCTAGTGCTGATGCTTCGCAACAACACCTCCGAGGTATTGTCGGCGCCCCGGGTGTCACACAACCCCGAGACCCTCTGTGCATACCAAGCTAGTCCCATGATCAGTAGCTAGCTTGCACAGTTACAACAATGATGCATTCATAACCATTCAACGACGAACTAATGATGCGCACAAAGTAATATTAATTAAAACAAAGAAAGACCTTATGGTCAAGGTTCTTACAAAAGTCGCCTCACGTGGCTTAGCAACAACAGAGTATCCGCAATGAAATCTCAAAATACGTGGGGTCCAATCGACATGCCCACAGCAATCGAGTGGAGGACGTGACCTAGTTCGCAAAGTCTTCAAAGTAGCCTTCTTCATAGTACTCAACATTTCCTGGTTCTTCTGCTGGGACTGATCAACAAAGGGCATAAAGCCGTGAGTACATAAAGTACTCAGCAAGTCGTAGAGAAATGTATGCACATAGTATTCATGCCAGCTTAAACAAGGATGGCTTTATGGTTAATTTGCGTAAAGCAAGTTTAACGAGAAATACAATAATTAGATTGCAAGCGTGATTTTAAAAGAATAATACATAGATAACCAAGTTCTTTTGAATCAAACAGTGAACATCCCGTTCACTTCCCAACCATTCCAACCAAACGTTTCCAACGAACCAAACCACATTTTTGAAAATACTACCTTTGCGCGAAATCACTGTGCATGTCCGTGAATCGGGACACGGCTATTCGAATAGATTTTGACACTCTGCAGAGGTTGTACGACTTTACCCACAAGACACGAATTCTCTAGTTTGTTTGGCATCCGTCGATACCACCGCTCACTTCCTTTGGTGAGTAGTCTAGAGCGCGTGACAAGGCTTTTACAAAGTTCCATTTTGCCTCGGTTACGCGCTAAGGTTTCGCCATCACAGCCCCCTCTTGCGCAAATAAACAGCCACAACAGAACCGACTCAAAACTTTCCTAATTAATAGGCCAGGTCCGTCCCATACCGGACTTATGGTTGCACGAGGTGACCCAGATCAATGACTTGCAAAAGTTAAGTCCTTAGTTGTCGCTTCGGACAAGTCTACCACAACCCAATGTGCAAGACGCACCCACTCTAGCTCCCTACCTCAAGCCCGAGCATAAATCATTTTGTTCATTCCCAACCAAATGGCAATCCTCGCCATGGCACAACATCTTTAATAAAAGTGGCCTCACACCACTGCTCCATAGTTCCATTAGTCAAATTTCAACAATCATTGAACATGTGATCGAAAGTCTCATGGGTAACTAGAGCATGTCTAAGCAATATACGCACCCAAGTTGGTAATACAATTATGTCCAACTAGTATTAACCATCCTAAGGTGTCCAAGGATATATGTCATTCAAAGAGACATTTCATTTTCAATCATCAAGGAGGCATAATGGCAATTTGGTAATTATCTACTCCCAAAACCATTTTTAATAAAACTAGCCATGCATGATAATTTAATACAATATACATTTGTAAAATGGGTTCAACATGGTCAAAGGCCTCGACTTGCCTTCGTTGACGAGGAGGGTCTTGATCGTCGGTCGAAGAAATCTTCCAAACGCCTAATCTACACGCGAGAAAAGCAACAAATAAATAAAACAGCACCAAATGAACTCCAAAAATTACAAAACCAGTACCAAATGAAAGAGGGTGAATTTATATGAATTTAGAAATTTGGATCACCCAAATCGGAGTTCGGATGTGAAAGTTATAGCCAAAAGAAGTTGAAAATCACATAAAATGATGAAATTAGGGTTTTCGGATTTTGGATTTAATTTTCTATTGAAAACCGGATTTTGACGTCAGCGACACGCAAGCACACGCGTGGCGCCCACGCGGCGAATTGTCGACGCGCGCCGACGTGGCGCCACGTGGGTAACCACGTGGGCTCGGGCCCACGGTCGAGAGAGAGAGAGAGAGAGAGAGACGGGACGCGGCGCGGTGGCGGGCGGCCGGAGCCGAGGGGACGGTGGCGGCGGCGATCGGGTCAAGGAGACGGCGGCGGAGAACGGCGACGCGAGGCGGGAAGAACGGAGAAGCGGCGAGAACGGCCGAGAGAGAGAGAAAAAGAAGAGAGGGAGAGGAAGAGGCGCGGCGGTTTTATAGAGCTCATGGCGCAAAAAGCAATGAGCGGCGATGGACGGCGCTGCGGCGGGCGCGCGGCGAGGCGGCGTGGCGGCGAGGCGGCGCGGATTCGCGGCGCGCGAATCGCGCGGCGTGGGAGAGAGAAACGACGGCGCGCGGAGCGATGAACGAGGAGCCGTCCGATTGCGACGGACGGTGGGGAGCGAGGAGACGCGGTGAGAGAGCCGTCCGATTCGACGGACGGTGGGAAGTCCAACGGCGCGGCGAACGGATGCGAAGCGGCGCCGTCCGATTCCGACGGACGGTGGGAAGAGGAAGAGGCGCGAGCGATGCGAAGCCGTCGCGATGGCGATCGGGCGGTCGCGAAGAAAAGGGGGCGCGGGCGAGCGGATGCGGCCGGATCTTGATCCAACGGCCAAGAGCAAGGGCGACGCGGCGATGCGAAGGCCACACGATGAGGATCCAACGGCTGAGGGCGAGGCGCGCGCGGAGCGGGCCGCGGGAGTGGGCCGGAGGCGGGGAATAGTGCTGGGCCGACTAGGGTTTCGGCCCACGCACAGAAAATAGATTTTAAATACCTTTTTCAATTCAGAAATTCAAATAAATCAAAAGGCAATTTAGAAAATAGCAAATAGACTCCAAAAATTCTAGAAAAATTCACAGAAATTCCTTGACTTATTCTAGACTTAATAAAAATACTTTTAACTTTAAATTTTCTTTTTCTTTTACAAATAAAATAGTTTTTCCATTTCGGATAAAACAAAAATAAATTTCTAAAATCCAATAAATCCAAGAAAATTCTCAAAATAATAATTTTGATTTTAAATTCCAGAAAACTCAATCAAACCAACTTTAATTTAATTGAAGTTTGATTAATTCATATTAAACTGCAATTGAATTCTGAAATTCCAAATTAAGCTTTGGGCAAATGAATTAAATTCCAGAAAACTCAATCAAACCAACTTTAATTTAATTGAAGTTTGATTAATTCATATTAAACTGCAATTGAATTCTGAAATTCCAAATTAAGCTTTGGGCAAATGAAAACAAATGGTTCTCTTTTGAAATTTTCAAAACTCCAAAACGGGACGTTACAAACCTACCCCTCTTAAAGGGAATCTCGAACCCCGAGATTCAGTGACTAGAGAATAGGTGGGAAACTCACCTTCAAGTCATCTTCTCGTTCCCAAGTGGCTTCTTCTTGGTGTGGTTGCTCCATCGGACCTTGCGAAGCGGATGGTCTTGCTTCTTGTCACTCGCTCGCTACTTCCAAGATCTTGATGGGATGCTCCTTGTAGGTGAGGTCTTCTTGCGGGGCAATTGCTTCCATCGCATCCGCTCTTGCACACGCAAACACTTCTTCACCGCGACACGTGGAAGACATTATGCACATCCGCGGCTACCGTGGGAGCTCCAAGCTGTAAGCGACTTCTCCTCTTCTGACTAGAATCGGAAAGGTCCGATGTACCTTGGTGCAAGCTTTCCACTTACTCAAACAGCGCATCCCTTTGAGAGGCGACACCTTGGTACACATGATCTCCAGTGCAAAAGCTAGATCTCGGCGACTTATCGGCATAACTCTTCTCGCTCGGTCTTTGTTTTCACCTTTCTCGATTGATCGAACTTGCTCTTGGCTTTTTCCAAAATATCTCGCCCAAACACTTGTCTTTCGCCTACTTCATTCCAATACAACGGTGTTCGTGCATTTTCTTCCATAAAGAGCTTCAAATGGAGACATCTGAGGCTTGACTGTAGCGTTGTTATAGGAAAACTCGCATAAGGTAGCATTTGATCCCAATCGGTTCGACTTGCTAAGGCACAAGCCCTTAACATATCTTCTAGAATTTGATTTACTCTTTACATCTCATCCATCCGTGCTGGGATGATAAGGTAGATCTTGAAATTTAGATTAGTACCCAAAACAACTGTGCAACTTCGCCAAAATCTTGAGGTGGCTGGGATCCTCGATCGACACGATCTTCTTGGCACTCCATGCCGGCACACTATCTTTGCCATGTACAATTACGCGATCTATCACGAGTAAGTAGTCTTGGTCGGGAGAAAGTGAGCAACTTTGGTTAGGCGATCCACAATTACCCGGATAGAATCATATCCCGACCTTGTCCTTGGCAAACCAAAGATAAAATCCATGCCAATTTCTTCCCATTTCCATTCAAGCACTTTCAAGGGTTGCGAGTCCAGCAGTCTTTGATGCTCGGCTTTAACTCACGACAGGACATCACACCGAGCTACATACTCGGCAATCTCACGCTTCATGCTAGGCCACCAATACATTTCTTTAAGGTCTTGGTACATCTTTGTGCCTCGGGGTGAATGGAGTACAAAGTTTCATGGGCTTCCTTGAGGATTAGTTTGCTAAGCTCTTTACGATCTGGAACACGATTAAACTTGTCAAACCAAATGGTGCCTTGCTCATCTTCCGAAAATCTCGTGGCTTTACCTTTCTTCATGTTGCTCTTGATTTCCTTAATATTGGCATCTTCAACTTGAGCTTCCTTGATCCGATTCCATAAAGTGGGTTGAATTTCTAGGGCGACTAAATAACCTTCTTCAACCAACTCTAACTTGAGCTTGAGAACTCTTCATAAAGGGTTGGTGATTTTCCTTGATCGTCGTGGTATTGCGAGACTTTTCTCGCTCAAGGCATACGCCACAACATTAGCTTTGCCTGGGTGGTAATGGATTCCAATATCATAATCATTTATTAACTCTAACCACCTTCTTTGCCTCATATTAAGATCAGCCTGAGTGAAAATGTACTTCAAGCTCTTATGGTCCGTGTAGACTTCACAGCGATTACCAATAAGGTAATGACGCCATATCTTTAAAGCATGCACTACGGCAGCTAACTCCAAGTCATGAGTGGGGTAATTCACTTCATGAGGCCTCAACTGACGGGAAGCATAGGCTACTACCTTCCTTTCTTGCATCAGGACACAACCAAGTCCTTGCCGGATGCATCACGTAAAATCTCAAAATCCTTAGGACATCCGCAAAATCAACACCGGAGCTGTTGTCAGACGCTTCTTCAACTCTTGAAAACTTTGCTCACAATCTGTTGTCCAAGCAAATTTCTTTTCTTTCTTCAACAGCTGAGTGAGGGGTCTTGCTATCTTGGAGAATCCTTCTATGAATCGACGGTAGTATCCTGCCATTCCAAGAAAACTTCTGACCTGAGGCACTGACTTGGGTGACTCCCAATTAAGCACATCCTTAACCTTGCTAGGGTTAACAGATACTCCTTCTGCAGACATGACATGTCCCAAGAAAGTAACTTCTTTCATCCAAAACTCACACTTGCTGAATTTAGCATAGAGTTGATGATCTCTAAGCTTATTCAGGACCAAACGGAGGTGCTCTTCATGCTCTTCTTCACTCTCGGAATACACCAAAATATCGTCAATGAAGACAATGACGAACTTATCCAAATACTCCATGAACACTTTATTCATCAAATTCATAAAGTAAGCAGGGGCATTGGTCAATCCAAAGGACATGACCGTGAACTCATCTGATCCATACCGGGTTGAGAAAGTGTCTTGGGAATATCTTCGGACGAATCTTCAATCGGTGGTAACGACCTCAAGTCTATTTTGGAGAACACACCACTCCTTTCAACCGATCAAACAAATCATCGATCCCAGGTAGAGGGTACTTGTTCTTGATGGTGACCTCATTGAGGCTCGGTAATCCACACACATCCGTTGGGTACCATCCTTCTTTGCAACAAAGATCACTGGGCTCCCAAGGTGAAGAACTTGGTCGGACAAAACCTTTCTCTTGCATTTCTTCAATTTGCTTCTTCAGTTCAACCAAATCATTGTGAGGCAATCAGAGGGTCTCTTGAAAATAGGTGCGCCTCGAACAAGATTGATGACAAACTCAAGTCTCGATGCAGCGGCATTCCGGTAGGTCATCGGGAAAGACATCCAAAACTCTCGACTCTCGGCACTTCTTCCAAAGACACAACACTGCACTGCAGACTAAAGATCCAAATAGCTTCTGCGGGAGGCTTCAAACTTTACCTTGGTTCCATCCGGATCGACCAAAGTGATGCTTCTACCACCACAATCCAAGAGGGCTTGGTGATTGGCAAGCCAATCCATTCCCAAAATCACATCAAGAGACTTGGTGTCTATGATGATGAGATTGGCAAGGAATTCTACCCTTCTATGGTCACTTTAACCTTAGGGCAACCTTGGTTCGTACTCAATTCGAACCGGAGATCAACCAACAAAACACTTTTAAGAGGCAAAACTTCCAACTGGTGCCTTTCAAAGAAACTCAGAAACAAGCGAATGCGAAGCTCGAGAATCAAACAAAGCAAAGGCAGTCTTTGAATTGACAAGAAACTTACCCAAAGACGACGTCCGGGCCGTCAGGCTTCCTCCACAATGGTGTGGTTCACACGACCTCTTCCAAAAGGCCGAGGAGACTTGGTAGTGCGCTTGGAGTCCGAGGGCTCCACGCGACTCTGGAGTGGGGTCCCGGTCGGGTGGCTCCCATGTTGAAACGAGCAGGAGAAGGGCCTTGCCTCTGCGGCAATATTGGCGAAGTGCCCCACCGATGACACTTAAAGCGGTGATCCCGCCGCAGGTTGCCATTCCTTGGTTGTTGGTTCTTTGGAGCTTGAAGGCTGGGTTACTTTGGGCTAGCGGGCGAGTCTTCTCTGAGGGCCTGAAGGTGACAGTGGAGCAACACGGCGGAGGCGGCACATTCATTACGCTCTCAGGAGTGAGACCGATGGGCACTTTGTCGCATCATCTTTCTCTTGCGGGATTCTTCGAGTTCACGGCGGGATTCCTCGATGAGCATGGCCTTGTTCACCAAGTCTTTGGAAATCAATAGTCATTCCCAATGACTTGCACCTTCAAACCGGGTTGAGTCCTCTCTTGAAGCGCTTGCGGGCATCATCTGTGGCAACGTCCTCTGGGGCATAACGGGACAACTGAGTGAACCTGTTAAGGTATTCACTCACTGACATGTTGCCTTGCTGCAGCTCACGGAACTCATTTTTCTTCATTTCCACCTTTCCATCAGGAATATGGGAGTGGCGGAAAGCTCTCAAAACTTCGGCCCAAGTGATACTCTCGGGGTTTCCATGGCGGCACAATAGTTCTCCCACCATTCTGCAGCGGTACCTTCAAGCCGGTGGGTGGCATCTGTAACCTTCTCGCGATCATCACAACGGTGATAGCGAGCTTCTTTCCATGGGCGTAACCGGTCATCTGCGTCCAATGGCTCAGAGGAGCTAGAGAAAGTGGGCGGATGGGTCCTCAAAAACTCTGCCAGCCTGGACTGAGGAAACACTGGGGGTGGAGCAGGCGTGGGCGTGGCGCTTGATCGATACGATTCATCATTGCGGCGAGGCGGCAAGCGATGCAGTTCTGGCGATTCATCATCCGAGTCATATTCGCATCAAAGAGCTCATCACCGCGTCAGGCTGCCATGAACGACTCAAACCGGATCTGCATCGGCGGCTGGAAGACGGGCATCGGCGCTGGCGGCAGTCTCATCCGGCTTATGGAGTTGCGGTCCGAACCATCTGCGACAAAGCTTCACCGTTTAATAGACGAGAGGAAGAAAGCAATTTAGATGAGAGGAAAGCATTTAGATAAGCGAGAAACAAGGGAGATAGATGGATCAACCTAATGCGGACAAAATTGGTTTTACCTAACGAACGGATAGCCTAAAGCTATCAAGAAGCAAACAAGAAAGGGACACTTAAGCACAAAAGCCCTATTACGCAGACTAAACGACTCTAAAACTAGGGAGGCAGCTACCAATCTAATCTTTACGGAGGGGCAACTTGGAACAGACGGCGGAACTTGAACTTCCAAGACTTCCATTACTTGATCTTGAAGGGCTCGATCCTAGGGATAATCCAGAGATGAGGGAGTCAATTTAAATTTGGAAAGCCAAGTTTCAGAAAAGATAAGATAAAGAACTCAAGAATGATATAAGAGGGTAAGATGAGAAGAAAAGAATAGAATAAGATAAGAAAGAATAGAATAAGATGAGAGAAGAATATCTAGTCAAGTTAATTGCTTGGTTTGTTTTAGAAAATATATTTTGAATCTTTGACTAAGACGACCAATCTAACTAAAGGTTACGTCCTACAGTCGATATGGCTCTGATACCATCTCTTGTCGGCGCCCCGGGTGTCACACAACCCCGAGACCCTCTGTGCATACCAAGCTAGTCCCATGATCAGTAGCTAGCTTGCACAGTTACAACAATGATGCATTCATAACCATTCAACGACGAACTAATGATGCAGACAAAGTAATATTAATTAAAACAGCAAAGACCTTATGGTCAAGGTTCTTACAAAAGTCGCCTCACAGGGCTTAGCAACAACAGAGTATCTGGCAGCGGAAATCTCAAAATACGTGGGGTCCAATCGACATGCCCACAAGCAATCGAGTGGAGGACGTGACCTAGTTCGCAAAGTCTTCAAAGTAGCCTTCTTCATAGTACTCAACATTTCCTGGTTCTTCTGCTGGGACTGATCAACAAAGGGCATAAAGCCGTGAGTACATAAAGTACTCAGCAAGTCGTAGAGAAATGTATGCACATAGTATTCATGCCAGGCTTAAACAAGGATGGCTTTATGGTTAATTTGCAGAAAGCAAGTTTAACAGTAAATACAATAATTAGATTGCAAAGCAGGATTTTAAAAGAATAATACATAGATAACCAAGTTCTTTTGAATCAAGCAGTGAACATCCCGTTCACTTCCCAACCATTCCAACCAAACGTTTCCAACGAACCAAACCACATTTTTGAAAATACTACCCCTTGCGCGAAATCACCAGGCATGTCCGTAACCGGGGACACGGCTATTCGAATAGATTTTGACACTCTGCAGAGGTTGTACAGCTTTACCCACAAGACACGAATTCTCTAGTTTGTTTGGCATCCGTCGATACCACCGCTCACTTCCTTTGGTGAGTAGTCTAGAGCGCGTGACAAGGCTTTTACAAAGTTCCATTTTGCCTCGGTTACGCGCTAAGGTTTCGCCATCACGGCCCCTCTTGCGCAAATAAACACCACAAGAACCGACTCAAAACTTTCCTAATTAATAGGCGGTCCGTCCCATACCGGACTTATGGTTGCACGAGGTGACCGGATCAATGACTTGCAAAGTTAAGTCCTTAGTTGGTCGCCTGCACAAGTCTACCACAACCCAATGTGCAATACGCACCCACTCTAGCTCCCTACCTCAAGCCCGAGCATAAATCATTTTTGTTCATTCCCAACCAAATGGCAATCCCTGCCATGGCACAACATCTTTTAATAAAAGTGGCCTCACACCACTGTTCCATAGTTCCATTAGTCAAATTTCAACAATCATTGAACATGTGATCGAAAGTCTCGCGTAACTAGAGCATGTCTAAGCAATATCGCACCCAAGTTGGTAATACAATTATGTCCAACTAGTATTAACCATCCTAAGGTGTCCAAGGATATATGTCATTCAAAGAGACATTTCATTTTCAATCATCAAGGAGGCATAATGGCAATTTGGTAATTATCTACTCCCAAAACCATTTTTAATAAAACTAGCCATGCATGATAATTTAATACAATATACATTTGTAAAATGGGTTCAACATGGTCAAAGGCCTACGACTTGCCTTCGTTGACGAGGAGGGGTCTTGATCGTCGGTCGAAGAAATCTTCCAAACGCCTAATCTACACGCGAGAAAAGCAACAAATAAATAAAACAGCACCAAATGAACTCCAAAAATTACAAAACCAGTACCAAATGAAAGAGGGTGAATTTATATGAATTTAGAAATTTGGATCACCCAAATCGGAGTTCGGATGTGAAAGTTATAGCCAAAAGAAGTTGAAAATCACATAAAATGATGAAATTAGGGTTTTCGGATTTTGGTTTAATTTTCTATTGAAAACCGGATTTTGACGTCGGCAAGACGCCATAAGCACACACGTGGCGACCCACGCGGCGAATTGCTTGACGCGGCGCCGACGTGGCGCCACGTGGGTGGCCACGTGGGCTCGGCCCACGGTCGAGAGAGAGAGAGAGAGAGAGAGGGGATGCGGCGCGGTGGCGGCGGCGGGAGCCGAGGGGACGGTGGCGGCGCGATCGGGTCAAGGAGACAGCGGCGGAGAACGGCGACGCGAGGCGGGAAGAACGGAGAAGCGGCGCGCGAACGGCCGAGAGAGAGAGAGAAGAAGAGAGGGGAGAGGAAGAGGCGCGGCGGTTTTATAGAGCTCATGGCGCAAAAGCAATGAGCGGCGATGGACGGCGCGGCGTGGCGCGGCGCGCGGCGAGGCGCTGGCGTGGCGGCGCGGCGAGGCGCGGCGTGGCGGCGAGGCAGCGCGGATTCGCGGCGCGCGAATCGCGCGGCGTGGGAGAGAAAAACGGCGCGGCGAGACGATGAACGAGAGCCGTCCGATTGCGACGGACGGTGGGAGCGAGAGAGACGGGTGAGCGAGAGCCGTCCGATTCGACGGACGGTGGGAAGTCAAACGGCGCGGCGAACGGATGCGAAGCGGCGCCGTCCGATTCGGATCGGACGGTGGGAAGAGGAAGAGGCGCGGGCGATGCGAGCCGTGCGATGGCGATCGGGCGGTCGCGAAGAAAAGGGGGCGCGGGCGAGCGGATGCGGCCGGATCTTGATCCAACGGCCAAGAGCAAGGGCGACGCAGCGTCTGAAAGGCCACACGATGAGGATCCAACTACCGAGGGCGAGGCGCGCGCATGAGCGGGCATGGAGTGGGCGAGGCGGGAATAGTCTTTGGCCGACTAGGGTTTCGGCCCACGCACAGAAAATAGATTTTAAATACCTTTTTCAATTCAGAAATTCAAATAAATCAAAAGGCAATTTAGAAAATAGCAAATAGACTCCAAAAATTCTAGAAAAATTCACAGAAATTCCTTGACTTATTCTAGACTTAATAAAAATACTTTTAACTTTAAATTTTCTTTTTCTTTTACAAATAAAATAGTTTTTCCATTTCGGATAAAACAAAAATAAATTTCTAAAATCCAATAAATCCAAGAAAATTCTCAAAATAATAATTTTGATTTTAAATTCCAGAAAACTCAATCAAACCAACTTTAATTTAATTGAAGTTTGATTAATTCATATTAAACTGCAATTGAATTCTGAAATTCCAAATTAAGCTTTGGGCAAATGAATTAAATTCCAGAAAACTCAATCAAACCAACTTTAATTTAATTGAAGTTTGATTAATTCATATTAAACTGCAATTGAATTCTGAAATTCCAAATTAAGCTTTGGGCAAATGAAAACAAATGGTTCTCTTTTGAAATTTTCAAAAACTCCGAAAAACGGGACGTTACAGGTATCCACACGTACGAGGCAAGATCACCACGCACTGGAGTGCTAGCTCCGGCAGCGTGATAAAGAAGGCGTGGCTATTAGGGTTTCAGGAGTTCTTCCAAAGATCATCCACACTTGATCCTATGCCACCGCCCCTCTTTATATAGGCATCCATGATGGGTCTCGAACTGGAGGCCCATTAGGAACTCTTGGCCTATACAAATTCGGACCACCATCCAAAACAGATCCTTGCCCTTTAAGTGTGCGACCCCACAGGTTCATGTGTAATCGGTTATGACTCGGAAACTCTTTTCCGATCACTAGTCGTTAGCGGTACCTAGCAGCACATAACGATTCCCAAAGACACATAGAATAACTCGAACGAACCTTGATGTAATATGATATATGATCAGGTCCTCATCACTTACGACCAGTTCATATCTCTATATGACCAGGTTGTATTTAGTCACGACCAGTTCGTAACTCCTTACGACCAGGTTCTTACCATTATGTGATTACGTTCGACTTGTCTACGACCAACATGTATCTCCATACGACTGGTCCGTAACTGATCGAACTAAGCGACCCACTCATGCATTCTCCCTTTGCCTCACGATGTCTGGTTGAACTCCAGGTGAGATGATGTGCCATCCATGGACTGTTCAATACTTTCTCGATCGAGTGTCGGATAACATCATGTGGTCGACACTTCGACCACTAGTGGCATGGCCATGCACTTTCTTTATCCGATTACCACGAAGGGCACAAAGATATCTCTCCTGTTATGTTAGGAGGGGCAAATCTCATCTCGACTAGTCACATTCCTCCGCATGTTTCATAGCATACCCGAAAGCTACCTTTATAACTACCCAGTTACGGAGTAGCGTTTGGCAACCCCTAAGAGTGCTATTACACATGTAGGAAACCATGATGATCTCAGGTCTAAGGATTATACATCATCATTACTTGATACCTACTAATGATACAAAGATTCATAACAATTTCAATAGCGTCTCAATGATGGGTCTATCCAACACCATGTTCTCTAACATGTGTTCACATTATTGATTCGATATCTCCATATCTATGACCGGTGAAACCAGGTAATCAATCAATACATGTGCTAGTCATAGAGTCACTGGTGTTTCAACCAGTGACCTCCGACCAGGGATACATTTAGAATGACATCATATAAGTTAAAGAGTTTCACCAACAAGTCACATACTTATTGATCTATAACAAATGATTCATTCATGGAACATGATAACATATTATCAAAATCATGAACATAATGAAATATCATAATCTCTATGATTACCTCTAGGGAATATTTCCAACAGGCTACATGTTGGCTAGATGACTCTACAAATTCTAGCACTATGTCACCCTTTCCCACATGGTCTCTAAGGAAATGGAACCTCACATCAGTGTGCTTAGTCCTAGAGTGCTGAACCGGATTCTTTGCAATGTTAATGGCACTAGTGTTGTCACATAGGACTGGCACACTATCTATAGCTAGCCCATAGTCTCTAAGTGTCGAGATGATCCATAGAATCTGAGAACAACAGCTAGCAGCTGCAATATATTCAACCTAAGCAGTAGACTGAGCAACAGATGACTGTTTCCTAGAAGACCAAGATATAACTGAGGTGCCTAAGAACTGACATGTGCCAGAAGTGCTCTTCCTATCAATCCTACACCCAACAAAATTAGCATCCGAAAATCCTCTTACAAGAGATGAAGAGCAAGAATACCATAGGACAACGTCAAGAGTGGAGCAAAGATACCTGAAAATGTGTTTCACAGCTTGTCTATGTGAAGCGTGTGGAGAAACCTAAAATTGAGCGCACAAACACACAGCAAAATGTATGTCCAGCCTCAAGGCCATGAGATATAGAAGTGATCTAATCATATTTTGGTACTCTCATTGATCCACCGACTCCCCTTCTTCATCAGGATCAAGTGTTGTGGTTGTCAGCATGGGTGTAGAAACTAGCTTGCCATCTCCCATGTCGAACTTCTTCAAAAGATCCTTCGTATACTTGCCTTGATGAAGAAAGGCCCCTTCATTGGTTTGTTTGATTTTAAAACCAAGAAAGTGGGTGAGCTCCCCATCATGTTCATCTCAAATTCACTGCTCATCATTTCTGAAAACTTGGACACAAGAGTTGAGACGAGCCACCAAATATGATGTCATCCACGTAAATTTGAACCATGAGAAAACTGCACCCCACCTAAGGACGAACAAGGTTTTGTCTACCTTTCCCGTTTCAGAATTGTTTTTCAGGAGAAAATTCTTTAGCATGTCATACCATGCTCTATGTGCTTGTTTCAAACCATACAACGTTTTAGACAATTCATACACATGGTTGGGAAATCTAGAATTCTCAAAACCTGGAGGTTGTTTGACATAGACTTTCTCTTCTATGAAGCCATTCAGGAAAGCACTCTTAACATCCATTTGATACAACCTAAATCCTCTAGAGGCAGCAAAAGCTGGCAATATGTGAATTTCCTCTAACCTAGCAACAGGAACAAATGTTTCTTCAAGATCTAGACCCTCTACTTGAGAGAAACCCAGTCTACCAACCTAGCCTTGCTTTTTACCACAATACCATCCTCACTCTTGTTTATTCTTGAAGACCCATCTAATTACAATTATGTTATGACCATGAGGAGGTTCTATAAGAACCCCAACATTATTCCTATCAAAGTTCCCAAGTTCTTCATGCATCGCATTTATCCAAGAACTATCAGATAAGGAATGGCTGACATCACAGGGCACGAAGGATAAAACAAATGTTGAATGTAGGCAGAGATCATATGTATGTGACCTAGAGCGGGTGACAAGCTCATGGAGATCGCCGATCATTTGATTAGACCGATGCCTCTTGGAAATGTGTTGAGGTGGTCCTTAAGAATCTCTGTAGATGACTTCTATCTATTGAATGGTGAATGTGGGAACAAAACCACCTGGTGCCATTGATGTTGTAGGAGTCGACTGATCATCTAGAGGTGTAGAAGTGGTAGGAGGTTTCTCAGTTGGAGGAGATGGTGTAGTAACAAGTGTAGGATCCTCATCCTCACCATTAAAGTTTTTCTCCACAAAAATGCTCCCCGAGTCAGCTTGGGAACCTGAAACGTCGGGTCTAGTACCAGGACTAGCCTCATCAAATGTAGCATCACATGATTCCATGTCTCAAGACTACGTACCCTATAAGCTCTAGAATGAGTCGGATAGCCTAAGAATTTCCCATCTCAACTCCTCAATTCAAACTTATGTAGATTGGCATGTTTGAGAATAAAGCATTTGCAACCAAACACCTTCAGGTCAGACACTCTAGGTTTACAACAAAATCTCAGTTCATATGATGTTTTACCTAAGGAAGATCTAAGGAACACTTAGTTGGACACATGACATGCAGTGGCTACTGCCTCGGCCTAAAATCTTCTAGGTTCTATACTCATCTAGCATAGTTCTAGCCATATCCTATTCTTCCTCTCAACTACCCCATTCTGCTGTGGAGCATATGGTGATGAAAACTAGTGCTTATCCCTTTGTCAGCACAAAAGAAAGCAAAGGAAGAATTTTTGAACTCAGTACCATTGTCACTGCGAATGGTTCTCAAGGCACTTGGAAGATCTACACTCAAGCACTGGGCTATCTCTAGAAAATGACTAAAATCCTCATCCCTAGGTGCCAAGAAATAAACCAAAGAGTACCTAGAGTAGTTATAGCTATTACAAGCACATACCACTTTCCTCTAGCTGACTGGACCCTAGACAGACCTACTGTGTCCATATGTAAGAGATGTCCTGCACCATCAGTCATGACTATAGTTAGAGGTGGATGTGGAGCAACTATCATCTTACCATGCCTACAGGGAGCACACACTATGTCCTTGCTACCCTTGAGCTTAGGCAGTCCTCTAATAAGATCCAACCCACTAATTCTAGTCAAGTGATCAAATCCTATGTGCCCTACTCTCCTATGCTAGAAGTAGAGATCTCGAGACTCAAATGGTACAAACATTTCAATCCAAATTTAGATGACTCGACAAAAGACTGCACTAAAGACTCTACCAAGCCTAGAGATATCAAAGACCAAACTATTAGAAGCATCAAGTACTCTATGTGCATTCTTTTTTAATCTAATCTCAAGGTTGTCATCAATAAGCTAAGAAACTAACAGGAGATTGTACTTGAGCTTACCTACTAATGCAACATCCTTGAGAATGAAGTTGGCATTGACCTTTACAGTTCCTTTGGCCATCACACACCTAGTGGAAGTATCCCCAAAGGTGATCATTTTCTCACTAGATGCACGAGCCAAGGAGTAGAAACATCTAGAATCTTCGATCATGTGGTGTGAACACCTGAAGTAAACAAGCCACATGTTCCCCGTCCCTTCTCGTAAAGCCTACATCAAGGAAAAAGAAGACAACGATGACTTAGTACTGGGGTGAGTGATATAAGTCTTAGGAATCTAGTACTGAGACACATGATGCACATGAGCAGTAGTAAATGAACCAAAATGTGAGTTAGCATAAATATGAGGATGCACAAGAGACCTAGGAAAACCCTTCTCGTACCCTTGTCGTGGACTATCACTTCCAAAACGGTGTACCTCCTATCTAGGGGCGGCTCGTATAATAAACCCATCCTCATGAAAGCCAAGTGCATGTCTACTCCTAAAGCCATTATTATATCCTCTGATAGAATCAAACCTACGAATGGTTCTAGGGGCTCTCATAGGATAAGATTGCTCTCAAGTCTCTAAAGCGCTCATGATGCTCTACCCTAGCTTTCCTAAAGAAAACCCGATTAGGTGATCATCCTTCTTGCAAAAGGTGCAATTGTATTTGACCTTTTTGAGACATCAAACTTGCTAAGGCAAGAACACCTATTTTGCTAGATGGAGCTTGAGCAAATCCAACTGACTTGAACACACTCTTGCTTGGCTCAGGAAGGATGACCTCTATCTTACCATTCTCTAGGGCTCTTAGAATCTAAGGTGGATTGTTTCTATGGTGCTCATAGGGATCAAAACCTAGACAATTCTTATCTACACTCACCTTAGATTGAGCTAGAATCATGTCCAAATTCTTTTTCCCACTAGTGAACCACTCAAGGGTTGTCTTCAAGTACATATTTTATCTAGCTACAACTGGATGTTGGTGATATATCCTAGAGGCAATTATAGAGATGATTGTATTACGTTTATGTTTATGAGTTATAGAATAAATATTATTATGTTCCTTGGATGAATTATCATTTATAAAGATTAACATGTGACTTGTTGGTGAAGTTCTTTAACTTATATGATGTCATTCTAAATGCATCCTTGGTCGGATGTCACTGGTCGGAATACTAGTGACTTATTGACCAACACACTGTAACATCCCAATTTTCTGAGCTTTAAATAAATCTTTCAAATAGCTGCTAGTTGGAAAATGCACCATTTGAATTTTTATTTATTTTCTTTAAAGCTTAAAATGAATTTTTAATATCAAAATGGTTTAATGTGCTTAATCCCAACATCAACAATTATCAAAACTATATTATTTAGATTCTAAGTGCTTAGATATATTTTCGAATTTCCTAGAATTTTTCCAAGTTCATTTGCTATTTTCTAATTGCTATTTGGATTTTCTGTATTTTCTAAAATAGAAAATCTATTTAATATCTTTGGAACAGTGTCGGGCCGAAACCCAACCCTATTCCAATCCTGGCCCAACAATGTGTGGCCCGGCTTCCCTCGCGCGTGCGCCGCTCTGTTCCAACTGACATGCGGGCCCCGCATGTCAGCCTCTCCCTCTTTCTCGCGCCCGCCTCCGCTGACAGATGGCCCCCACCTGTCAGTATCTGTCATCTCTCTCTTCTCACAGCTGCACCCGACCCCACCGGTCAGTTTCACCCGCGCTGTTTGCAACGCGAACCCGCGCGAGCCGCCGTCACTAACGTGTGGGCCCCACCAAAACACTATTCTTCGTATCCGTTTCGGTTAGGATCCGAACTCCACCGCCACGTATCCAATTTGGGCGTTTGTGCCCTAGACTCTCCCGAGCCGCCAGGTATAAAGGGAGGGGTAGCCCTGGAACTCCGCACCTCAACCCTAGCCGCTAGAGCTCAAGCGCGAAACCCTAGTCGCCGCTAGAGCTCGAAGAAGAAATTCCGCCACCACCAGCTCCGACGAGCAATCCCGCCGCAACCAGAGTCGCCCGTGTTGGAAATATGACCTAGAGGCAATGATAGAGATGATGATATTTCATTATGTTCATGATTTTGATAATATGTTATCGTGTTCCTTGAATGAATCATTTGTTATAGATCAATAAGTATGCCGGAGTCGGAGGAGAAGTCACACGACGAGTACGACCACTCGAAGAAGTAGACACGCGACAAGTACGACTACGACTACATCAATTCGCAACAACGACTCTACTTCCGCTACGAGTCGGCGCGTCTAGCGGTAATCTCGTTATCTATTAGTTGCGGTGGTTCCTTGGTTGCGCGGTAAAATTTTGTTTGTGCTATCGTAGCATTGCCGCGTTACCCTACAGTGGTATCAGAGCCATGCCGTCTAGTTCTAGATTCGTATTGGACACATATTGTGATATGTGGCAGTTATAGATGTGATCTATCTCTATTTTGGCGGTGGTCGATATGATCGTCCATGAGCATTGGTGCTGGATGGGTTTTATTCGTTATTCCGTGATCGAGCTTGCATGGTCGTATCACGACTTGCCTCTACCGGTCGGTTTCCGCCATCAGGGCAGACAGTGATCGTAAATCCATTGGAGCACACGAAGATCAATGTGGTTGATCGAATCGGAGTTACGATCGGACAGTACCGGATGTTTTATTGCGCTTATTTTCGACCACATTGCATGATACTCCTACCGGTCGGAGTTCCGCCATCGGAGTATGCCGCAGTGTGTGGTCGTATCAAGGCAATGATCAGATCGGTTCGGAATAGGGTTAATATGATTAATCTGATGATTTCCAAGGCTCGGTTTCGTGAATGAGATTTCCAAGGGACCGCCGTGCTAGGTAATCGGACCGCGCTTTTGTAGTGTGTGTTCTTGTTGCCCGCTAGAATGTTATTCCATGCCTAACTTGTTTTTGTAGATTGATATGAATAGTATGACCCATGATGTATGAGATGCATGCATGTGTGTAATGTTCATGACCTGCGTGTCATGTTTATTGCAGCCCAAGGCTGTCTATATTTGTATAACGGCCTGCGTGTCGACTTGTGATGCTAATTACTCCTTGTATTTTTATCCCTGGTGCTGTTAGGAGTAATGGCTTAGTGGGAGTACTTAGAAGTTTTGGCAACTTGGAGACATAGCGAACAGGATGCTTGGCGATGGACATCATAACCAGAAAGGGTCATACTATATCACGATGCAATTTGATTGTTTGTGAATGCCCTTATATTCCTGTTTATTTATTTCTAGGCATGTTTTAATTGCTTAAAATGCTTTGCATGGTAGAAGTAAATTTCCCTCAGGTAATATTAAGATAAATTGATGCCCTCCCAATTAGCTGCACCATCCATAGTCTTGTATTTTAATGGTAGGTCTTGCTAAAGCAAAGTGTCATTAATATTCCTTGACTAGATGGGTTTGTGTCGGACACTTACACGCAAGCGTTGGTTTAACTTGACAAGGTCATCATAACGGTTATGGACTTTGGGGCATAGGGTTGGGTGCCGAAGCATAGAGATGCTGCCCAACAACAAGAGTCATATATAGATATGATTAGCAAAGGGTTGCTTACCATATTCACTAATCTTCTAGCAGTGATGCCAAAGCTCACTAGTAGATTAACTGATTATGGGTCTTGAATCACTAAATGTCATAAGAGGGATATGGTATTCAGTGGGAGTATCTTCATTAAATTGTTTAATAGAAGTTACTTTTCTTGAACATATATCTTAGTGTTGCATATTTCTGTTGTAGATCATGGCACCATCTGTTGTACCTACATCCAGCTTTGCTTTACGTTCGATACTTGATAAAGAAAAACTGAATGGAACAAATTTTTCGGATTGGTCCCTCAACCTGAGAATTGTTCTTAGGCAAAATAAAAAGGAACATGTTCTAGAGGAACCAATTCCTAATGTGCCTGCTGAGAATGCTGCTGCAGCTCTTAAAACAACATATAAAAGGGCTTGTAATGAATCCCTTGATGTTAGCTGTCTCATGCTTGTTGCGATGAACTCAGACCTTCAGAAGTAGTTTGAGAACATTGAGGCCTACGATATGATCGTGGCGCTCAAAGGCATGTTTGAGACACAAGCAAGGACTGAAAGATATGATATCTCAAAGAAATTATTTGGGTGTAAGCTAACTGAGGGTAGTCCGGTGAGCCCTCATGTGATCAAGATGGTTGGTTACACACAGAGCTTGGAAAAATATAGTTTTCCACTTAGTCAAGAGTTGGCTACAGATTTGATTCTTGCTTCGCTTCCTGCAAGCTATGGGCAGTTCATTATGACTTTTCATATGAATGGCTTTGACAAGAATCTCACCGAACTGCATATGATGCTTAAGACTGCAGAGTACAGCATTAAGAAAAGCAACAATCATGTGATGATTGTGCAAAAGAGTACTAGCTTCAAGAAGAAGGCCAAAACTTGGGTCAAAGGTAAAGGCAAGGTTTCGGATGGGATCCAAGCTGTCAAGCCTAAACCCAAGACCAAGTCCAGCCCGATTCAAGAAAATGAATGCTTTTACTGCAAGGAGACAGGCCACTGGAAGAGGAACTGCAAGAAATACCTGGCTGATATGAAAAGGAATGGTGGGACTAAAACTTCCACTTCAGGTATTAATGTTATAGATATTTTTCTTGCTGATTCTTATGTTAACTCGTGGGTATTTGATACCGCATCGGTTGCTCATATTTGCAATTCGATTCAGAGTCTAACAAGGAGTAGGAGATTAACAAGGGGTGAGATGGATCTTCGCATCGGGAATAAAGCAAGAGTTGCTGCATTAGCCGTCGGGACTTTGCCATTACTTTTGCCTTCAGGAATTATCATGGAACTAAATAATTGTTATTACGTTCCAGCCATAAGTTGAAATACCATCTCCGCATCATGTTTGATGGCAGAGGGTTATAAGTTCATTATAGAGAATAATGGTTGTTCTATATTTTTGAATGAAATGCTTTATGGCTATGCTCCCATTTTGAACGGGTTGTTTATTTTGAATCTTGATGATGCACCCATCTATAATGTTAATGCAAAGAGGCTTCACCTAATGATTTGAATTCCACTTTTATTTGGCATTGTCGTTTGGGTCACATCAGTGAGAAACGCATGAAAAGGCTCCGTAGTGATGTAATTCTAAACTCATTTGATTTGGAATCATTTGAAACGTGCGAATCTTGCCTAATAGGAAAGATGACCAAGACACCATTGCGCAGGCTAAGGAGCCGAGATCCCATCAGAAGTCTAAACACATACTCAGGCGTTATCATCTCATTCACGAACTAGTCGATAGAGGAGATGTTAAGATATGCAAAGTTCATACGGATTCAAATGTTGCTGATACGTTGACTAAGCCTCTCCCACAGCCAATGCATGAGGCGCACACAAGAGCTATCGGTATTAGATACTTAAAAGATTGACTCTGGTGCAAGTGGGAGACTGTTGGAAATATGCCCTATCGCAATCATAGAGATGATGATATTTCATTATGTTCATGATTTTGATAATATGTTATCGTGTTCCTTGAATGAATCATTTGTTATAGATCAATAAGTATGTGACTTGTTGGTAAAACACTTTAACTTATATGATGTTATTCTAAATGTATCCCTAGTCGGATGTCACTGGTCGGAACACTAGTGACCCTATGACTAGCACATGTATTGATTGATGACCATGTTTCACCGGTCATGGATATGGGGATATCGAATCAATAATGTGAGCACATGTTAGAGAACATGGGGTTGGATAGACCCATCATTCAGACACTATTGAGATTGTTATGAATCTTTGTGTCATTAGTTGGTCTCAAGTAATGATGATGTATAATCCTTAGACCTGAGATCAGCGTGGTTCCCTACATGTGTAATAGCACTCTTAGGGGTTGCCAAACGCTACTCGTAACTGGGTAGTTATAAAAGTAGCTTTCGGGTATGCTATGAAACAAGCGGAGGGATGTGACTGGTCGAGATGGAATTTGCCCCTCCTAACATAACAGGAGAGATGTCTCTGGGCCCCTCGTGGTGATCGGATAAAGAAAGTGCGTGGCCATGCCACTAGTGGTCGAAGTGTCGACCACATGATGTTATCTGACACTCGATCGAGAAAGTATTGAACAGTCCGTGGATGACACAACATCTCACCTAGAGTTCAACCAGGCATCGTGAGGCAAAGGGAGAATACATGAGTAGGTTGCTTATTTCGATCAGTTACGGACTAGTCGTATGGAGATACGAGCTGGTTGTAGATTGGTCGAACGTAATCACAGAATGGTAAGAACCTGGTCGTAAGGAGTTACGAACTGGTCGTGACCAAATACAACCTGGTCGTATAGAGATACGAACTGGTCGTAAGTGATGAGGACCTGATCATAGATCATATTACATCAAGGTTCGTCCGATATATTCTATGTGTGTTTGGGAATCGTTATGTGCTGCTAGGTACCGCTGACGACTAGTGGTCGGAAAAGAGTTTCCGAGTCATAACCGATTACACATGAACCTGTGGGGTCGCACACTTAAAGGGCAAGGATCTGTTTTGGATGGTGATCTGAATTCGTATTTGACACGAGTTCCTAATGGGCCTTCAGGTCGAGACCCATCATGGATGCCTATATAAAGAGGGGCGGTGGCATGGGGTGAGGGATGAGGATGATCTTTGGAAGAACTCCCAAAACCCTAATAGCCACACCTTCTCAACCACGCTGCCGGTGCTAGCACTCCAAATGTAGATGGTGATCTGCCCGTACGTGTGGATACCTCGGAGGTGTTGTTGCGAAGCATCAGCACTGGGACGATCCGCAACTTGTGACATTCACCGGAGTCGGAAGAGAAGTCACGCGACGAGTACGACCACTCAAAGAAGCAGACGCGCGACAAGTACGACTACGACTGCATCAACTCGCTACAACGACTCTACTTCCACTACGAGTCGGCGCGTCTAGCGGTAATCTCATGATCTATTACTTGCGGTGGTTCCTTGGTTGCGCGGTAAAATTTTGTTTGTGCTATCGTAGCATTGTCGCGTTACCCTACAGCCCGAGCAAGGGTTACATCCTAGTCGCCTTGGTTCCGCCAGTGCGTCGCTGGAGAGCAGATTCCGTCGAGCCCGTGGCACTGCCTCCCCTCTAACCTCGCCTCCGGCCAGTCCAGCCGTCCTCTCGCACTCGTGAGTGCCTCATCGAGTTCGCCTTGGCATTCTCTACCTCACTATACCAATCGCCGCCGATGAGCCGCCGCCCATCGCCGGATCCCTTGGAACCTGAGCGGCGACCGCCTCGCCGTCAACCACGTCAGCGCCACCTCACTAGCCACATCACTACCTTGTCAGCTTCGTGCATGCGTGTCCGCCAAATCATCGCCAGGTCTGCGCGTGCGTGGCCGGTTCACCAACCCAAATCCAATCAATTCGGTGAATCAAGTTCACCGTGAACCGAGCCGCTGACAAGTGGGTCCCACATGTCAGAATTTCTTTTATTTATTTCTTTTTGGAAATTCCTTCGCTGACATCAGCATTGCGCAATAATCTAATTTTTCTTTAGAAAAATAATTCAAAAATTCTAGAAAAATCCAATTTAGTGTATTTTATGATATTTCAAACTTCCAAAGCACATATCTTTTGCACCCGAACTCCGATTGAGCCCATTCAAATTTCTAAATTTATATCAATTCGAGATCTATTTATTTATGATTTTTAATTAATTTTTGGAGTTTGTTTTAACTCTATTATTTATTTATTTTATTTATTTATTCAATTCGGGATGTTTAGGAGCTAAGTTACTCATAGCTGGAGTCGAGTTTCTAACCAACCTAATTGTTCTAAACACTCAGACCATAGATGTCATCCTTGGTATGGATTGGTTGTCCAAGCATGAAGCTATGTTAGATTATGTCCGAAGAGCCGTAACAATCGAGAATACTAATGGAAAGAAAGTGGAGTTTCTAGCCACCTCCGTTCGTGATGGACATCTATTAGTCAACAGTGTGAAGGTCGTATCTTTGGAAGACGTGCCTATTGTTAGAGAATACCCAGATGTGTTCCCAGAAGAGTTACCAGGAATACCACCGGACCGTGACATCGAGTTCGTCATATATCTAGTACCAACAACAACACCAATATCAAAGAAACCCTATCGGATGCCAGCCGATGAGTTGGTAGAAGTGAAGAAGCAAATTGAAGATCTTCTTGAGAAAGGTTTTGTAAGACCTAGTTCGTCGCCATAGGGAGCACCCGTTTTATCTGTCAGGAAAAAGGATGAAAGCATGAGAGTGTGCATTGATTATCATTCTCTTAAAGAAGTCACTATCAAGAACAAGTACCTCCTACCCCGAATTGATGATTTGTTTGACTAGATGAAAGGAGTTGGGGTGTTCTCGAAGATCGACCTACGATTAGGTTACCATCAGTTGAAGATTTGTCCAAAGGATATACCGAAGACCGCTTTCTCAACACGATATGGACATTATGAGTACCTAGTCATGTCCCTTGGTCTGACTAATGCCCCTGCCTATTTCACGAACATGATGAACAAGGTATTCATACAATATTTGGACACGTTTGTAGTTGTGTTTATTGATGATATTTTGGTGTATTCCGAGACAGAAGAAGAACATGCTGAGCATTTGAGAATAGTTTTGGAGAAACTTAGAGAGCATCAGTTGTGTGCTAAGTTCAGCAAATGTGAATTCTGAAGAAGGAAGTTGATTTCCTTGGTCATGTGATGACAGCAGAAGGAGTAGTCGTCGACCCCGGAAAAGTTAAGGCAGTGTTACATTGGGAGCAACCCATGACTGTAACTCATATTCGCGGTTTCTTAGGAATGGCGGGATATTATCACCGTTTCATTGAAGGATTCTCAACGATTGCTAAGCCTCTTACGCAATTGTTGAAGGAGAAAAAGTTCATCTGAACTACAGCCTGTGAAGAAAGTTTTCAGGAATAGTATCCTTAATTGTTACGGCTCTACGACCACAATCTAACACAGCTTTGTGCTTGGACAACCAATCCATGCCAAGGATGACATCTGTGGTCTGAGTGTTTAGAACAATTAGGTTGGCTAGAAACTCGACTCCAGCTATGAGTAACTTAGCTCCTAAACATCCCACCTTAGAACTTAGCTCTGCTCCAAGCGACTAGTCTAACAGAGTATGCTTAAGATGTATAATTTTTAAATTATTCTTAGTTGCAAAAACTCCCGAAACAAACGAATGCAAAGCTCCAAAATCAAACAGAATCGATGCAGTCTTGAATTTACGTAAACTTACCCAAGACGACGTCGGTCTTTGCTGAGCTCCTTCCAAAGTGACGTGGTTGACACGGCCTCTAACTACTGATTGTGGTGCTCCTCCGGTTTGACCGGTGGCTTGAAAAGTCCTTTGAGGGTTGCTTTGTGCTGGTGTCTTGCCGGTGTAGCTCTAAGGTTGAAGTGTACTGGAGTTAGCGTTCCATTTTGAGGGCATCGATTGGCGAAATGCCCTGGCTGACGGTAAGTAAAACAAACTCTGGGTCCATTCTGTGGGTTGCTTCTTGGAGTGGGGTTGACTGGTATAGGACTGCGGAAGTTTTGAGAAACAGGACGAGGTGTTGAATTTAGTGCACGCGTTCTGATAGAATTATGTGCGGAAAAACAGTTAAACTAAGGTGGAACCGTTCTTGCTTTCAACTGTGGTTGGTGACTTCCTTGCTGGGCCATTTTGCGCTTATGGTTATCTTTCAATTCCTTGCACTTATCTTCTAGAATCAAAGTTTTGTTGACTAACTCCTAAAATTCTGGAAAGGTGTGGGCAATCAGGTTGACTTGCAGTCCAGTGTTCAATCCTGATGAGGATCTAATAATCCTCATTTTATCTTTTATCTATAATTCTTATTATGGGTAAATATGATGTCACATAGTCCCCAGGAGTACCTCTTATATTTATAAGGGGGAGACCTACCAAGTGATTGTAAGATCTTCTACAATCACCCCCATAGTCGTAAGTCTTACTACGACTATATCATGGTCGTAAATCCTTCTACGACCACTACCTGGTCGTAACTCTTTCTACGACCACTACCTGGTCGTAAGTCCTTCTACGACCATTACCCAGTCGTAAGTCCTTCTACGACCAAATAAACCACGACCACCTTATAATCAAACCTACAAGCGAGTGGGTCCAATTGATTAAGGAATCCGAACGGTCCGCACGTACTATTATTCTGCGTAGTAATAGTGCTTAAATACCCCATTACCTCTGGATGATAACTGTCAGACGGCGTGAAGAAGCCAATGCGCTGGTAATTACTGCCATTATGCGCCCATTACTGGCTTAATTAAGGCGCCTCTTCCGCAGGACAAAACGGCTACTTCTTCACGTCTATATAAAGACATCAATCAGAGGGTGAAAGGGAGGGCGAAACAGAGCAGGTCAAGGAGAAACACAAGTACTGTTCTCTGTAATAGTCTTAGCTTCTTGCTTGATCATCGAGAATACAGTCAATACCATACACACACAGGAGTAGGGTTGTTATTCTCCCAGGAGAAGGCCTGAACCTGTCTAAACATCCCGTGTCAACCATTCTGCGTGATTTCATCTTTAGGAGACCCCCCGAATCAAATAATCTTTACGTAAGATCGGTTCTAATACACCGACAGTTGGCGCCGACCGTGGGGAGCTTCCGGTAATCTCTTGTCAACATACTCTCTTTTTCCAATCTCATGCAATCATGGCAGGAGAATGGAACGAGGAGAACTGGTTTGACTTGGCGACACTGTGACGTCGACATGGATGCGGTTTCGACTACGAGCCGAGTGATGCATCCGCCGATGGTGATGTTGCCTCGGAGATCATTCTCGAGAAACGATCCCATCAATGAAGTTGAGGAGGATCCTTATCCCCACAACGATCGTCCAACAGAGGAGCCAATTCCCTCAAAGGACAAGGGTCAATCGGACTGAGCGACACCAGGAGGACTCACGACACGACGAGTTTTTCCTCCAAGTGTCCAAGTCCCCTCAGCGGTCCGACTGGTGAGACAAGTTCTGAGAGCCACCATTCCAGGACTCCACCAACATCTGGTAATCCTCTCTCTCAGGGTAACTCCAGAGAGGGTGGGATCAAACATGCTTTTCCTACAAATTCGACCGTCTCTCCGCAGATCTCATTTGCGGACGGAGACAGTTATAACCCAGAGTTCCCCTAACTGGAGGGGATTGCTCCAAGTCTCCAGATGGTGTCTCTCGAGCACTCCTCAAGCGGGGAGGCCTCGAGCGCAAGTGAGAATCATCAACGGGAGGTCTTCGTCCTGTGGATATCGTGAGGATATGTGCACGATCTCAGGATGATGAGTCAATTGGTAATGGCGTTGTTGGTTTGCAAAATCTCGCGTTTTCGGGTTTGCTCCTAGGCTGTCAGACCACAGGCGGTCTGACCGGTGGTGTCGGGCGGTCAGACCGCCCGTGGAGGAGTCCGACCGGCCATGGTGGCCGGTCCGACCGCTAAAACAAAAGTGGGTTTTTGGAGCTGAGCCAAAAATAGGTTGTGTAGGCAAGTGAGGGGAGTCTCCTGGATGTGGTCCCATCATTTTTGGAGCTCCCAGTCAAAAGTTCTATTCGTTTGAAAATTCCAGAAGGTTTCGGAATTTTGAGTTGAAAATTTGGCTAAGTCTTTTGGACCGGTCCGACCGCCGTTGTGGGAGCGGTCCGACCGGCATGAAATCGGTCGGACCGGCCCTGTGGGGCGGTCAGACCGGCAATGGCTTGAAGGTTAGCCAAGTGTTGCATTGAGATGGTTTTGATTGTGTTATGATATGAACTTCAATGCTTTATTGATGTATATTGCATTGCGGAACTGACGTGGGTCAAGTTGTGAAGAACTTGTTCCCGGAAACGGTTTGTTTGTCTATTGTTTGTGCGGAGGCTTGCGTGTCAACGACGTCAGCGGTGAGTGGATCGGGACTACGCTTGGAGAGCCGAGGTCCGTAACGATCGGGGATCGGGGAGGTCGTGTGACACAAGCATGGTGCGGATGGACAAGATGGATCGAACGGGTGGTTGATGCAATTTGGTTGGATCGGCGGTGCGGATATCGGTGTGAGTCTGCGGGAGGTTCGATGGGATTCGGACAAGAGAGGCTTGGCGACGTGATGAGAACCGCTGATCAACCTACACGTGGTGAAGCAGGCGATTGCTTCAAGTGTTATTTGTGTGTGGGTCCCATGTGTAAGTGACCCCAAAAAGGAAACCCTAGCTCTCTAGTATAAATAGGAAAGGGGGAGGTGGAAAACCCCTAAGCATTCATTTTTAGCCCCTTCTTCCTTTTCTAGGGTTTGGAGGAGAGGTGAGGAGAACTAGGGTTTGGAGTGTGCTCCTTGTTGAGCTCTTGCCCTCCTTGTTAGAGAGGCTTTGTAAGCATCTTGTGTAATCGAACATTCTTGTGATGCTTAATTGAAAGATCGTTTGCTCCCTTTTGTGTTCTTCTCCCTTTTGGATGATTTTGGTGCTTCCTTGATTCAAAAGTTCATGCTTGGTCTCTTGGCCTACTTTATCTTGCTTTGATGTGTGGGATTACTCCTAGAGTCATCTAGATCATCAACCCCCCACAAGCAAGTCTTGAATCAAGATTTTCATATTTCTAGGGTTTGTGCACTTCTTTGGTAAAATCTTGAGAGATTGATTCTGCGAAGTGGATCTGACGGATCGTCGCTAGAAATAGGTCTCCAATATCATTAGGGAGGTGTGCTCGAAATTTGGTCAAGTTTTATTGGTTGAATCAAAAGTTGGATCAAATTTCGTTTTGGATTTGGGTGGAGTTTTTCAGTACTGGACTCTACCGGTCCGACCGGTCCTTCAACAGCGGTCTGACCGCCCGTGTATTCGAGACACCGGTTTGCGGGTCGAACCGTTGTCCACCGGTCCGACCGCCGATTAGTTGTCGGTCGGATCATTGGTTGACCGTCGGTCCGACCGCCTGCGTGTAGCTTGTCGGACCGCCATACCGAAGGAACAAAGGAGTTCTTTTCTCCGGTGTGTCGTGTGGTTGAGGGGTTTATCAAATCCAAGACAAGGCTTCCGCTAGTGTGCCTACTTGATCTTCTTAGCTTTCATAGCTAAAGGAGTAAAGTTAGTGTTGGTTTTGATTTAGGCGAGAAAGTCTTGAAAGCGCCTATTCACCCCCTAGTCGCCTTTCGGTCCTACAAGTGGTATCGAGCTGGTTAGCTCTTCTCATAGATCTTAACCGGTCTTTGGAGCCATGGCGATGACAAGTACTCAACCAAGCCACACATTTTTGAGGAGTTGACTTTGCATCTTTGGAAGGCTCGTATGCAAGCTTATATCGAGGCTCAAGGGCACGCTATTTGGCTAAAGGTGAAAAATCCTTATGTCGTGCCACCGATGACGATACGATCACTCCGGATGTGGAGGCCAACAAGAAGGCTCTAATTATTTGATCCAAGGTCTTAGTCGATCCGAGTTTGAGCGTGTTGCTCACTTGCGGTCCGCTCACGAGATCCGCGACTCTTTGTGACTCTCATGAAGGGTCCATCGCGATCAAGGAAGTGAGACGAACCACTCAAAAGGTTTACTCTAAGATCGAGCAAAGGCACGTGAGTCTTTGGATGAGTGTGGGGAAGATTTTCTAAGATTCTTCATGATCTCCGCCGCTGTTGACTTGGTATTTCCTGAGTCTGAGAATGCACGCCAGCTTCTGGGTGCTCTTGATGTGAAGGTCTTGGGAATGAAGATCACTTCCATCAATGACAACACTGTCATGAGTGAGCTTACCATGGATAAGCTTTACTCGAGGTTGAAGACGCATGAGATTGACTTTATCTCGCGTCTCCCCAAGACAGAGTCGATGGCATTAGTGGTCGACAAATCCAAGGGTTGTTCTTCAGAGTCTCTTGATTGTAGCTCATCTGGTTTTTCATTATCTGCTTTACATTCTTTAAGTGATGAGCAACTAGAGAAACTGCCCGAGGATGACTTAGCCCTCCTCTCCACCAAATTCACAAGAGCGTATAACAAGGTGAGGAATAGGAGGAGAAGTGGACCTATCACGTGCTTCGAATGTGGTGAGCCAAACCACATTCGCTCCAGGTGCCCCAAGCTAAAGGGCAAGGAGGAGAAGGAGACACGAAGACATCCCCAGGAGAGGGATGCTAAACCCAAGAAGACAAACTATCGCAAGTTTGTCGGTAGGGTCCTTGCCGCCTAGAGAATGTCAATATGAGCGATGTGGACTCGAACGGAGGACGGCGAGAGTGACTCGTGGCAAGAAGAATGCGCATGACTTCACCCCATGTGTTTCATGGCCAAGAACGACCACGGCAAATGACTCCTCCAACAATGAGGATCCTTTTAGTGATCCCGATGAGGTATGCCCTTCTATTGCCGACATGAAAAGGGCGTTGGTGCTTCTGAATGAAATTGCATAAGCAAGTAAAAATGATTAAGAAGGTGACATTATGATTGATAATTTGAACCTAGAAGTTGTTAGGCTAAAATCTATTAATCCCGATGATTTTTGTGAATCCCGCACTAGCTTGCTTAATGACTTGACAAGCTTGAAATCGCTCATTCCTCTATCACTAATCAACTTAAAGATGCTCTCGATGAACTAGAATCTCTCAAGTCTAGTTCTCGCTTGCTTAGATGCCATTTCTCTTGATGTGACCGCCATGGAAGCTATCCCTTTAACTTGCTCAAATTGTGCTTTGCTTGAATTAAAGCCGATAGCTCCTTAAAAGAATTGCAAAAATTTGATGCTAGTCACACATGCTCTCATTGTAAGAATAATAAGATTAAGATGCAAGAGATGAAAGAAATGCTAGTTTACTCTAGAGTTGCATCTTGTGAAAATTGTCCCAAGCTTACAATTGAGATTGAAGCCTTAAACAAGACCCTTGAAGAAAAGGCTAAAATTGAAAGATCCATGTCTTTTATCGCTTCTAAGAAAGTTATTGATTCTAACTCTTGTGCTTTAAATGTGAAGTTGAAACCATGATTAATCGATTCAAGAGGCATTTAGAGTCAAATTTAAGGAGCGATTGAATAGGATTAGAGAATCCTATTGTGTGTCTTGTGAGGCCTTCAAGGTGGAAGTGGCCCTTCTTAAGAGTAAGAGCAATGAGGTAATCAAGTCTAGCAAGTGCACTAGATGTGAGGGTTTAATGAAAGAGAATGATTACCTCAAGGTGACTCTTGAGAAGTTTTCAAGTGGGAAAAGAAACTCAACATGATTCTTGATCAATCCAAGGTGAGCGTGAAAAATAGTGGTCTAGGTTTCAATCCCTAGAGCATTCCAAGAAAAACCCACCTAGGATTGCTAGAGTTGTGAAGAATGGCTTGTTTGAGCTAGAACCTCCTAAGCCATCCGGTTGTTTTCAAATCCATTGGTTTTGCTCAAACTCTTTACGCAAGAAAGGTGCTTTCACTCATTCTCTGCATGCACCTCTCAAAGGTCCATGACCATTGCACCTTCTCGCAAGAAAGAAGGCCACACTGCTGAGTTCTCCTTGGGAGAGCAAAACTTGAGAGAAAAGAGAGGATGAGCGTCCTAAGATCCATTAGAGGAGTCCCTTCTCCAAATTTGTAGTCTCTAGAGCTAGGCACTGCTTATCGCACCACACATAGGCCTAGATTTGTAGAGAACTTTGTAGACTCTTTTGGTGGGTCTAGGCGGCATGTTGGATTAGGACATCGTGAGGAGAGACCACGGGTAGCACCTAGACAGGGGAGTATCGATCTTTTGGTAGATCGTTTGGAGAGGTCTAGGTGGTTCTCATGTGCATCCTTATGATTTTATTCCCGATCATGTTTCGCTATTTCTCTCGCTGCTCCTAGACATCGTGCTTCTCAAGATCGGATCCTCGATCATTTATCACTAACCCCATCGAGGCACGGATGTTTTCTCGATTGTGCTTTTAGGTCCATCGTGCGAGGAAGGAGGACATATGGCTTGTTGACTCGGGTGTTCTCGACATATGACCGAGATTCTAGATGGTTCTCCTCCCTCACACGTGCATCCGACACGAATTGATTACATTTGGGGATGCTTCTCTGGGACCGTATTTCGCAAAGGGCATTGTGCGCGTCAACGACAAGTTCATGCTAAAAGACGTCGCTTTGGTAAGTAAGTGAGGTATAATCTTCTATCTGCTTCTCACCGCTTGATGAGGGTCTAGAAGTGAGGTTTAAGAGAGGTGAGTGTAGAGTTCTAGATTCCTCGGGTGAGCTTGTTTTTGAGATCTCTAGATTTGAGAAGATCTTACGTGCAAATTTGATATTTCTTCATTTCAGTCCTAGGTGTCTTGTAGCCTCCGATTCTCATGACCTTGTTTTGTGGCATCGTAGACTTGGGCATATAGGTTTTGATCATTTGTCTAGAGTCGGTTGCAAGGACTTGATTAGAGGTTTGCCTAGGTCAAGGTCATCGAGAGATCTTGTGTGCTCACCTCAGACATGGTAAGATGGTGTCCGCTTCCCACCCACCTCTTACTTTGGTAATGACCGATGGACCGGACGACTTCTTCACTTAGATCTGATTGGTCCTTCTAGAGTTCATCGGTGGTGGGAAATGGTATGTCTTGGTGGTTGTGGATGATTACTCGGTATTCATGGGTTTATTTTCTTGCTTCTAAGGACGAAGCATTTGGATTCTTTAGAGATTTGGTCCTTAGAATTGTTTGTTGATATACATGGAGCTTTGAGAGCCATTAGGAGTGACAATGGGACGAGTTCAAGAATTCTTCTTTTCTACCTTCTCAGACCGATAGGGAATTGAGCATCGCTTTCTTCTCCTAGAGTTCCTCAAAGAATGGTGTTGTAGAAAGGAAGAATGAACCCTTGTAGAGATGGCTCGGACCATGCTAGATGAGCATTCTACTCCTAGGAGATTTTAATGAGGCGATCTCTCGCTTGTTATATTTCCAATAGGGTTTTCTTGAGATCTGTGGTTGGAAAGACTTCTTATGAGCTTAGATTTGGTCATTCTCCCAAAGTCTCTCATTTCAAGATTTTTGGTTGCAAGTGCTTCATTCTTAAACATGGCAATCTTGATAAATTTGAGTCTAGATGTTTTGATGGCATATTTCTTGGATATCCCGCTCATTCTCGTGGCTATCGTGTTTTAATGTTGACACTAACAAAATTGTTGAGACTTGCGAAGTCACTTTTGATGAGGCTAGTCCCAGTACTAGACCCGATGCTTGGTACACAGTTCCTCGAAACTCAAGGAAGCATTTTCGACGATGATGACTCGAGGATGAAGAACCAAATCATCCTCCGGCTACCTCACGAGAGGGTGGAGAGCTCGCTACTACTACGTCGGTTTCAAATGAGACCTCCTCCTATCCCCACCGACGATCCGAGTGGCTCTGTTCCTACCTCCACAACTCATGAGGTAGAGGCCACGTCATGCACCAGAGCACCACTTCGCATCTGGCGACAACATCCACCGAGCGGATGATTGGGGATCTTCAAGAGCGAGTCACTCGCTCGTGTTTATTTCTCCCGATTCTCATGCACATTACGCTTTTGTCGCTTCTTTGAACCCCGAGATATCACCCATGCTTTATCGATGCCTCTTGGGTCAATGCCATGCATGAAGAGCTTGAAAATTTCGAAAGAAACAAAGTCTGGTTTTTAGTTGAGCGACCTTCTGATTCTCATGTTATTGGAACAAAATGGGTTTTTAAAAATAAGCAAAGTGAGGATGGATTGGTTGTTCGCAATAAGGCTAGACTTGTAGCTCAAGGTTATTCCCAGGTAGAGGGCTTAGACTTTGAGGAGACCTTTGCTCCAGTAGCTAGATTGGAGGCCATTCGCATTCTTTTAGCATTTGCAACATCCAAGGGTTTCAAGCTTTTTCAAATGGATGTTAAAAGTGCTTTCTTGAATGGCTTCATAGAAGAAGAGGTCTTTGTCAAGCAACCTCCTGGTTTTGAAAATCAAAAATTCCCAAATCATGTTTTTAAACTCTCTAAAGCCCTGTATGGATTGAAACAAGCTCCTAGAGCTTGGTATGACAGGCTTAAGAGTTTCTTGCTTGAAAATGATTTCAAAATGGGAATGGTTGATAAAACTTGTTCACTCTCAAGCATGGCGTTGATTTCTTGTTGGTTGATTTATGTGGATGATATTATTTTGGTGGTTCTTCTCATGCTTTGGTGTCTAGATTTTGATTCTATGAGCGGTGAGTTTGAGATGAGCATGATGGGAGAGCTAACATTCTTCCTTGGTCTTCAAATCAAGCAAGCGAAAGAAGGCACCTTCGTTCACGAGTAAGTATACAAAGGACCTTCTTGGCGCTTCAATATGGGAAGCGAGAGGCCAATGTCTACTCCCATTGCTACAACCACCGTCTTTGGACCACGATGAGGATGGAGAGTCCGTGGACCGAAGAAGTACCGCAGATGATTGGCTCCTCCTCTATCTTACAAATACGAGGCCGGACATACAATTCACCGTATGCCCGCGCGCTCGCTTTGAGCTTCCTCGTGCTTCTCATCGTCAAGCGATCGTCGCATATTCGGTATCTTCAAGATACGCTTGATTTTGGACTCGTATTCTTCTTCTTCGCTCTTTCAATTCGAGCATTTTCGATGCCGATTTACGGTGTAGAGTGGATAGGAAGAGTACTTGGCACTTGTCATTTCTTGGGCACATCTCTTGTTTCTTGGTCTTCTAGAAAATACAGTCTTACATTGCCTGACCTGAGGCCTAGTATGTAGCTGCCGCCGATGGTCGCTCTCGTGTTCTCTGGATTTTATCCACGCCATGGGACTATGGGTTATCTTTGGGAAGTGTTCCTCTTTTACGTGACAACATACGCAATTAATATTGCCAAAACCCAAAGATGCAACATTCGAGGACTAAACACATTGACATTCGATTTCATTTTACGAGAGACCATGTTGAGAAAGGTGATGTTGTGCTTCACTTTGTAGAGTCGAGCAACGACTTGCGGATATTTTCACTAAGGCTCTTGACTCTTCGCGTTTGTCTTTGCTTATGGGAGAGTTAGGGTTATTAGTCCTATTAGGCTGTTTTGAGGGGAAGTTGCTCTTTTGCATTCATTGTATCATAATGCATGTTTCAATTCATTTGTCTTGCATTGTATAATAAAATTAGTGGAGCTTTGATTATTATCCTTGTATGACTTGATTTCATCTTCTATACCTTGTCATATCAAGTGATAGTCTGCTAGACCTCTTTATGGCTCTTCGTGTTTGGCTTAGCTTTTACCTTGCTAGCTTTATATCTGTGAGCAATTTGAATCAAATCATGTCTTGTTGGATCTTGTGACTAGTTTTGCTCTAGTGATCCTCTTATGATTCTCGCCATGTCTTACAAAGTTGAATTGAGTCTTGAACTTATTACGAGATGAAAAATGAGCTTTTATCTTATTAAGTCAAGCAAATGAAAAATGAGATTTTCTCGTGCGAAAAACCGATCTCACCAATCCTTTCTCATGAGACGGCTTGCCATTGCACTAGGCATGAACTCGGGGAGTTTTGGATGACCTAGATCATTCTTTTAAGCTTATCGCTTGAGATGGTCGCTGAAGGCTTGAGATCTAGCACAAGAAAAAAAAAGAAAAAGGAATTGCCCAAAAGGGCTAAGTGCTTGAGCTTTGCTTCAAAAGAATTCTCTTAATGCTCAAAATGCCTCAATTCTTGTTTTGAGTCTCTTTTACTTATAGACATGGCTTGACTCATTTTGGTTGCTTGGGTGAATCTATGATATTGAGCAACCTTTCATGATTTTAATTCATTAATCTCAGATTGTTGCTATCTTGATTTTAGCTTTGCGGTACATGTTTTGCCATGATTGAATATAGCGTCTACTCTTTATATGGCTTGGTATAATACTTATCGCCTTCATGTATAATGGTCATGGCTCCTTTTACTAAAGTTCAAAATAAAGTCATTCCTTCATGCTCTTTCTTTTCATGCATCTTGATGAATTCATTGTCAAAGGGGGAGAAAGATTGTGAAGAAAATGATGTTGGAGCTTTTGGTTTCATACTTAAGGTTTAATATAAAAGAACTTCATAAAATAAAAATTTTGAACCTTTTGAAAATTTGTGATCATAGTGAGTTAAGTCTTGTGGTTCTATTGCCTTTTCCGATTTCATTTGCAATTGAAGAATACTCACAATGATCAAAGGTCAAATAGAAAAATTGCCTTTCATTTGGACCTAAGTGAGATTTTTGGCTACTTTACGAAATTGAATCCTTTGGTGCTTTCATTGCCTTATCTCTCTTGCCTATACTATTCGAAGCCGACTTGGTCTTCCTAGGCTTTTTCTTGCTTATAGACCAAGTTGTGCCTTTATGCAAAACGGCGAATTTTTACTTTTCATTTGAAAAACCACATTTTTTGAAAATTGCCAATGTGTTCATCAAGGGGAGATTGTGGATATCGTGAGGATATGTGCGATCTCGGGATGATGAGTCAATTGGCAATGGCGTTGTTGGTTTGCAAAATCTCGCGTTTTGGGTTTGTTCTAGGTTGTCGGACCACGGTGGTCGGATCAGGTGGTGTCGGCGGTCGACCGCCAGTGGAGTCCGACCGGCCATGGTGGCGGTCCGACCGCTAAAACAAAAGTGGGTTTTGGAGCCGAGCCAAAATAGGTTGTGTAGGCAAGTGAGGGAGTCTCTGGATGTGGTCCCATCATTTTTGGAGCTCCCAATCAAAAGTTCTATTCGCTTGAAAATTCGTAAGGTTTCGAATTTTGAGTTGAAAATTTGGCTGTCTTTTGGACCGTCCGACCGCCGTTGTGGGAGCGGTCCGATCAGCATGAATCGGTCGGACCGCCCTGTGGGCTGATCGACCGCAATGGCTTGAAGGTTAGCCAAGTGTTGCATTGAGATGGTTTTGATTGTGTTATGATATGAACTTCAATGCTTTATTGATGTATATTGCATTGGAATCGACGTGGGTCAAGTTGTGAAGAACTTGTTCCTAAACGGTTTGTTTGTCTATTGTTTGCGGGAGGCTTGCGTGTCAACGACGCCAACGGTGAGTGGATCGACTACGCTTGGAGAGCCGAGGTCCGTAACGATCGGGGATACCGGTGAGGTCGTGTGACACAAGCATGGTGCGGATGGACAAGATGGATCGAACGGGTGGTTCGATGATACCGTTGGATCAGCGGTGCGGATATCGGTGCGAGTCTCTGAGAGGTTCCGATGGGATTCGGACAAGAGAGGCTTGGCGACGTGATGAGAACCGCTGATCAACCTACACGTGGTGAAGCAGGCGATTGCTTCAAGTGTTATTTGTGTGTGGGTCCCATGTGTAAGTGACCCCAAAAGGAAACCCTAGCTCTCTAGTATAAATAGGAAAGGGAGGTGGAAAACCCTAAGCATTCATTTTAGCCCCTTCTTCCTTTTCTAGGGTTTGGAGGAGAGGTGAGGAGAACTAGGGTTTGGAGTGTGCTCCTTGTTGAGCTCTTGCCCTCCTTGTTAGAGAGGCTTTGTAAGCATCTTGTGTAATCGAACATTCTTGTGATGCTTAATTGAAAGATCGTTTGCTCCTTTTGTGTTCTTCTCCTTTTGGATGATTTTGGTGCTTCCTTGATTCAAAGGTTCATGCTTAGTCTCTTGGCCTACTTTATCTTGCTTTGATGTGTGGGATTACTCCTAGAGTCATCTAGATCATCAACCCCCCACAAGCAAGTCTTGAATCAAGATTTTCATATTTCTAGGGTTTGTGCACTTCTTTGGTAAAATCTTGAGAGATTGATTCTGCGAAGTGGATCGACGGATCGTCGCTAGAAATAGGTCTCCAATATCATTAGGGAGGTGTGCTCAAATTTGGTCAAGCTTTATTGGTTGAATCAAAAGTTGGATCAAATTTCGCTTTGGATTTGGGTGGAGTTTTTCAAGATCGACTCTACCGGTCCGACCGGTCCTTCAACAATGGTCCGACCGCCCGTGTATTCGCATCACCGGTTTGCGGGTCGAATCGTTGCCCACCGTCCGACCGCCGCTTAGTTGCGGTCGGCCGATCATTGGTTGACCGTCGGTCCGACCGCCGTGGTAGCCGGTCGGACCGCCAGCACCGATGAAGGAACAAGGTGAGTTCTTTTCTCTGGGTGTGTCGTGTGGTTGAGGGGTTTATCAAATCCGACACAAGGCTTCCGTTGTGTGCCTACTGATCTTCTTAGCTTTCATAGCTAAAGGAGTGAAGTTAGTGTTGGTTTTCGATTTAGGCGAGAAAGTCTTGAAAGCGCCTATTCACCCCCCCCCTAGTCGCCTTTCCGGTCCTACACGTCCTTCCCTCAAATCAGGGTCAGCCTCATGGAGGCCGAGATACGAACACTCCCAGAAGATCACACACTGCGCCCCCTCGTGGTAATGGCAAGAGCACCACCGGTGACGAACAGAACCAACACTCTGATGAACATGAGGGAAATCCTCGACATTCTCGCACTCCACTGAGAAGGCCTCAAAGATCTGATGAGGGGAATTTTGAGGCCATCCGACGGAAGAAAATTGCAGCCCAGAAGAATCTGCCGGGGCGCATTCAACATCAGTCGAAGGAGGTACAAGAACTCCAGAACATCAACGACTTGCTCGAAAATCCTAATCAAGAGCTTGCTCGAACGCCAGGGTACAATCTCTTTGCTGAAGAGATTGCGCAAAGGCTTCGAACCGTGATGACAAGACTGGAAGTACCTCGTCGACATCATTCAGGTAGTCGTAGCAATACGACTTCCTCAGCTACCAGTCAATCAAATATTTCACCACGTAGAAATCGACACGGCCATAAGTCGCATCGATCCCCTACTCGGAGAAATACATTTCGATTGACTGATGATCAAGAAGCCCCTCGGAGAGGTGATCATTCACCACTTCAACAAAGAAATCCGCAACGGATGGAATACGAGGAGTATTCCCCTCGTAGAGCTGAGACCTACTACAGGACAGGTCAGCCTGTTGCTGGGTATCGTCGTATACGATCACCTGGTGACATTAACCCTTCTTTCCTACAAAGAAGGCATCAAGAAGTAATTACCGGATGCCGGACATTTTCGCCGACTTCGAGCGCGTTATTTGCCACCTCATTTTCGACCAGTGAACATGGAGAAGTTTGATGGATCTCAAAATCCCATCGAATTTCTTCAGATCTATACAACAGCTGTCCGAGCAGCAGGAGGAGGAGAGCATGTAATGGCGAATTACCTTCCGACTGTGCTTGAAGGATCCGCTCGATCGTGGTTATTAAACCAACCACTCGAGTCGATCTACTCTTGGCAACACCTCTGCGATCTTCTACAAGAAAATTTCCAAGGCACATACAACCGCCCTGGGAAGGAAGACGACTTGCACCGGATAAAACAGAACAACAACGAGACTCTGCGTCAATTCATCAAACGCTTTAGTCAGGTTCGTAACTCAATTCCGGAAATTTCTGACTCATCTGTGATCAGGGCTTTTAAGCAAGGAGTCCGTAGTAGAAGGATAACAGAGGATATTGCTTTGAATCCTCCCAATACTGTTGCCGAGCTCTTCGAGATGGCCGATCGATATGCGACTGCTTCTGAGGCGGTCGAGTGGAACAACACTATTGATCGAGAAACGTACACTCCTCGAGAGCCAGGTGAAGTTGGTAAGGATAAGAAAGCAAAAAAGTCCAAGAAGAAAATAAAAAGTCAAAAACCACAAACCAGTGGTTTCAAGGAGGTCTTGGCCGTGAAAGATAAAGAGCCCCGAACCACCAAGTCATACCCTGATCAAGGCAAAGGTAAGCGCCCTGATCGTAGGAACGACAAGCCAAGGTGGTGTCCTTTTCATAAAAAGGAAGGACATGACCTCCGCAACTGCCGAGTTTTCCAAAGAAAGCTCGAGGACTACTACAACGGCAAAGGGCCACTCCCCACTCTCGAGCAAGTAGGGAATACGAGTGGCCAAAAGTCATCGGAGGATGATGACGAGATGCCGTTCCAAGATCCGCAATATACCGTAAAGCATATCTACGGAGGATCATCGACATACGAGTCGAAACGACAACTCAAAGCTGCCGGACGAGAGGTAAACTCTATAGATGCTCCTCTTGTCAATAACTTACCGAAGTGGTCGGAAATTACCATTTCTTTCGAGAAGGGTGATTGTCCGATCACTTCAAATCGATCAGGTCGATATCCGATTGTGGTCGAACCCACCATCAACAACTGTCGGGTCAATCGAGTGTTAGTTGATGGTGGCAGTTCCTTGAATATACTATTTACTAATACCCTGGACGAAATGCAAGTACCCAGGACAAAGGTAAGACCGGTACGATACTCTTTTCATGGAATCGTACCGGGGTCTTCGGCCAAACCCATTAGCCAAGTTTCTCTTCCTTTAACATTTGGCTCACCAAATAATTTCAGGACAGAGAAAGTCCCCTTTGATGTGGTCGATTTCGATACGGCATATAACGCCATACTCGGACGACCAACTTTGGCAAAATTCTTAATGGCTACTCATTATGGGTATCAATGTCTTAAGATGCCAGGTCCCAAAGGAGTGATCACAATTCATTGTGATAAAAACATGGCGTATAACTGCGACCGTCGATCCCTCAAGATGGTTGGCCAAATACCAACTCGAGATGAAAGTCAGCCTTCGACTAGCAAGTCGAAGCCTAAAGCTGCACCAAAGCCGAACGACCAAGTCAAAGAGGTTCCTCTGGACGCAGAGAAACCTCAAGATCGCTCGCATTGGGAGACTTCCGACCCCAAATAGGAAGATGCCCTCATCGCCTTCCTCCGAGCTAACGCAGATGTCTTCGCGTGGCAAGCATCCGACATGCCCGGAGTCCCCAGGGAGGTGATCGAGCACAGGCTAGCTTTACGGCCTGATAAAGTACCCGTAAAACAAAAATTACGGAGATTTGCCCCTGATCGACGAGATGCTATTAAATCAGAATTGGATAAGCTACTTAAAGCAGGCTTTATAAGAGAAGTCAACCACCCAGAGTGGTTGGCTAACCCTGTAATGGTCAAAAAGTCAAACGACAAATGGCGTATGTGTGTAGACTTTACTGATCTTAATAAAGCTTGTCCAAAAGATGATTTTCCTCTACCTCGTATCGATCAGTTGGTTGATTCTACTACAGGTTGTGAAATATTAAGTTTTTTAGATGCATATTCTGGATATCACCAGATCAATATGTGTTTAAACGATGAAGAAAAGACTGTATTTATTACACCATTTGGTACCTTTTGCTATGTCAAAATGCCATTTCGTTTAAAAAATGCCGGTGCTTCTTTTCAACGCTTAATGCAATCGACTTTTTCATCTCAATTAGGCCGGAATCTGGAAGCCTATGTTGATAATCTAGTCGTAAAAAGCATTAAGAAATTTAATCATATCACTGACCTGCAAGAAACATTCGACAACCTCAGAAAGCACCGCTTAAAACTTAATCCCGAGAAGTGTGTTTTCGGAATTTCTTCAGGAAAATTGCTTGGATTCCTAGTATCTGAACGAGGAATCGAAGCAAATCCTGAAAAAATAAAGGCCATTCTCCAGATGCGTCCTCCGACCACAAAAAAGGAAGTTCAGAAACTCAATGGGTGCATGGCGGCTTTAAGTCGTTTCATCGCACGACTAGGAGAAAAAGGACTACCTTTCTTTAAACTTCTCAGGAGACATGAAGGTTTTGAGTGGTCGAGCGAGGCAAACGCTGCCTTCGAGGATGTCAAGAGGTACCTTTCGAGTGCTCCTGTTCTGGTTTCTCCAAAGCCAGAAGAGACGCTCTTAATTTACCTAGCTGCCACGCCACAGGCAGCAAGCGCAGTACTGGTCGTAGAACGTGAAAGCGTACAACGACCGGTTTACTACGTCAGTGAAGTTTTACGGGCCTAAGGAGCGTTACCCTCGGTCCAAAACTTCTATATGCCCTCCTCATGTCTTCGAGGAAATCGGCATTATTTTCAGCGCACAAAATAGTCAGGTGCCGCCTCGAGTTTCCTTTGGGAGCGATCCTCCATAATAAGGAAACAATGGACGCATGGCAAAATGGTCGATCGAACTTGGGAGTTCGACCTCCATTTCGTGTCCCGAACGGCCATAAAATCCCAGATCTTGGCGACTTTGTCGCGAATGGACAAATCTGAACTCGCTCAGATCCCCATCTGATTCCCACGACCGATGGATGATGTACTTTGACGGGTCACTTACTCTAAGTGGCTCGAGGTGAGGTGGTCTCCGTATCTCCTCACCGAGAAACCTTAAAGTATGCCATACAATTAAACTTTCGTGCCACTAACAACGTGGCGAGTCACGAAGGTTTGCTAGGCGGCATACGAAGCCGCAAAGCACTCTCGATTCGTCGACTACTCGTGAGATGAGACTCTCAACTAGTCGTGAATCAAATCGGAAAGAGTACCAAAGCTCTAGCTCGACAATGGCTCGGTACTTATCGGCACGTAAGCTAGAAAAACATTTTTAGGTTTCGAGGTACAATTCATCCTCGAAGGATAATTTCTCATGAGACCAACTTGCTCGGATGGCTTCTTCCGATCGGCACTACCAAAGGAGTTTTCTTGGAGCAACTCCAAAAGCCGTCTCTGGTCGAAGAACCAGAGACACCTCCTATTGAGATGGCCTCATTAGATTACGAGGATACCTGGATGACTCCCATCTACGAGTATCTTCACAAGGGTTCCGTACCCGAAGATGATCTTGAGGCAGATCGATTATCCCGAAAAGCCAAAATGTATACTTTGGTCGAAGGAGTCCTCTACAAACGAGGAACCCAAGGGATACTCATGCGATGCATTCCGCAAAACGAAGGAATAACACTCCTTCATGATATACACAGTGGCATCTGTGGGACGCATGCTTCCTACAGAACATTGGTCGGTAAAGCCTTTCGACAAGGTTTCTCTGGCCTACAACTCTGTACGATGCCAAAGAGGTGGTTAAAAAGTGTGTCCAATGCCAGTTTCATGGTAGACAGATACACCAACCAGCTCAAGCATTACAGACAATACCTCTTTCCTGGCCTTTTGCGACCTGGGGTCTTGATATCCTAGGACCGTTTCCCAAAGCACCAGGAGGTTTCGAATTCCTTTTTGTGGCCATTGACACGTTCACAAAATGGATCGAAGCCGAACCTGTAACTGGGATAACAACGGAAGCAGCAAAAAGGTTCATGATGAGATGCGTAATTAGCCGATTTGGAGTTCCGAGTCGGATAATTACGCATAATGGTAAACAATTCGCAAGTGCAAAATTTCGTGAATTTTGTGACGAAGTTGGGTACCAAGTTATGCTATGCTTCTGTTGCACATCCCCAAAGCAACGGGGCGGTCGAACGTGCAAACGGCCAAATAATGCGAGGAATTAAAACCCGAGTCTTCGACCAGCTTGTTAAGCGCTCGGGGGCTTGGGTACAAGAATTACCTTCCGTATTATGGGCAGTTCGTACGACCACTAGTCGAGCGACAGGAGAAACACCATTCTTTTTAGTGTTCGGAGCCGAAGCCATGCTTCCTCCGGAGCTAAAATTGCGGTCGACACGAGTTGAAACCTTCAACAACTCCGACCAGGAACAACTTCGAGCAGATGACATTAACCTACTCGAAGAAAGGAGAAACATGGCCCTAATCCGTTCTGCAGTCTACCAACAAGCCCTACGCAGATACTACGATCGTAAGGTCCAGCCTCGCAGCCTTGCTGTAGGTGACTTGGTATTGAGGCTCTGCCAATCCAAGTCTAATCGGAATAAACTTTCTCCCAAGTGGGAAGGTCCTTACACAGTGGTCGAAGTCACTCGGCCAGGGTCGGTACGACTAGCAATGGAAGATGGACAGGTGATACGGCCATATCTACAACCAAAGCATTGCAAAAGGTAAAACAAAATGTTGTGAAGGCCGATAGGGTGGATGGGGATGCTGGCCAACGAGAGGGAACGTTCTCTCGGGATAAAACCCTAGCGCGTGCGTGCAGTCAAGAAAGACATGTGGAGATATGGCAGCAAGAGTTGCATTGGCGTCAGAAGAAGCATCAAGTGCATGGAACAAGTTCGTGTAAGAAGCTAAGAGAAGAAAAGCCCACAACACAAGGGAAACCAAGAGGAGATTTGGCCATGCATGGAGAGGACGCCAGAACATGGCATGTGGGTTGGTTGATTTGGATCCAATTCGCATGACCAATTGGTGATTAATATTTTATTCCAAAACTAGAATAGTTTAAATTAGAATTAAAGAAAGTTTTTGGTTGGATTATCGTTCATGTGAATAATGGCCGACTCGGATCTCGTTCACGTGAACAATAATCCAGTCTGGATCTTGTAGCTTTAGGCAGTCTTGTTCATCCGAATTGTAGTGCTAACGTGGGAGGCTATATAAACCCCATGGCCGCACCATATGGGAGGACAAGTTATGATTTAGATAATAAAAATCAGAAAAGCCGTTTTGGCGCATATCGTGTGTTCTTGAGTCGTGATATGAGTTGGAGAGATTGAGGGAGCAAGATTGAGAGCAAGATCAAGATATCTATCTCTTGTTTCGGAGTACTATTCACCTAACGCTTCTACTTGCAATTCAATCTATTAGATTGGTTTGTGAGTATATTGATTTTCTTACAATTCAATTCACCGAATTGGTTTGTGAGATTGCTACTGATCTTCGAGTGTACCGTGAAAGATTGGGCCAACAATCAGGATTCATCTAATCAACTAGGTGGATCCGTATCAACAGGTTCTCTCAAATTCTTGGAACATCGACCAGTTACGCAAATTCTATGTGTGACCAACCTCTCAGGCAATAAAGATCCAGGTTCCTTCTACCTCTTTTTGCCTCATTTTTCGAGTAGTGCTTTTATAATCTTTTGACTATGATCCAAAACACCCGCTTTCTCTACACTGGTCGAAAGGCAAGTAACATCATCTAGTCGAAGTCTTTCCTCTCTGCATGTGGTCCTGCCCACTAGAAGGAACTTCCTAGCATCGACTCGTTACTCATTTTCTTTGCCAACACAGAGAGCTCGGGTTTTCTCTAGTCGAAATGTTTTCAAAGCCAACTCTTCACATCTTAGTTTATTTTTTTAGTAATTCCGAAAAATATTCTAAGTAGACTGCACTTTCTTATATTTATTCGACCACCTTTGGTGTACTCGATTCGTTTTAACTGGTCGAAGGAAGAGACACACCTAGTCGAAGTCTTTCCTCTCTGCATGTGGTCCTGCCCACTAGAAGGAACTTCCTAGCGTCGCTCAGTCTCCTACTTTTGCTACTGGAAAAGACTTATCGAGTCCACCAAAAAAGGGCGAACGAATTATTAAAGTCCTCTAAGACGTTTGTTTAACTCAAGTTGCTGTTTTTAGTTCGATTAAACCAGTCGGAGATGGTAACATCACCTAGTCGAAGCCTTTCCTCTCTGCACGTGGTCCTGCCCACTAGAAGGAACTTCCTAGCGTCGAGTTGTTTCTACTCTTTCGACCAGCGCTTGACAACCATAACAAAGACTATAAGTTAAATAAACCTCTCTTTGTTTTCAGAAACCCCATTTCACACACTATTTACTTAGATTGTCCAAACAAACTAAGCAAATAGTCGGGGGCTAGGATAAAGTTATTAATTTGACTTCAATTCTTAGTCTTTCATTCGTTTATTATCTTTTGAGTTACTAATTACTCGACAAGATGATTTGCAGGAAATAAGATGGCCTAGGATAAAGTTATTAATTTAACTTCAGCCCTTTGGTTTTTCATTCGTTAGTTATCTTTCGGGTTGCTAACCACTCGACAAGATGATTTGCAGGAAACAAGATGGATCATATATTACTCGTCAACAGAGATTGTCTGCCTTACAAAGTAGTTACAAGATTACTCTGAAGGGGGAGTGCCTAGCTGCATTTCCTCCGCTACCTTTTTGCCAACCGATTGCATTTCCTGAATCAATCGACTTGCCTCTGATTCAGGGCAGTCGAAGTCGGCTTCAATTGGTTGTACATTAAGGCAGGGGTCTTGAGCTTTAAGTTTCGCCAGAGCGTAACTGTCGGCGCCCCGGGTGTCACACAACCCCGAGACCCTCTGTGCATACCAAGCTAGTCCCATGATCAGTAGCTAGCTCGCACAGTTGCAACAATGATGTAATCATAACCATTCAACAACGAACTAATGAAGAAGACAAAGTAATATTATTTAAAACAACAAAGACCTTATGGTCAAGGTTCTTACAAAAGTAGCCTCACAGGGCTTAGCAACAACAGAGTATCTGGCAGCGGAAATCTCAAAATACGTGGAGCTCAATCGACATGCCCACAGGCAATCGAGTGGTGGACATGACCTAGTTCGCGAAGTCTTCAAAGTAGCCTTCTTCATAGAACTCAACATGCCCTGATTCTTCTCATTGGGTGATCAACAAAGGGCATAAAGCCGTGAGTACATAAAGTACTCAGCAAGTCGTAGAGAAATGTATGCACTTAGTATTCATGCCAGGCTTAAGCAAGGATGGCTTTATGGATAATTTGCAGAAAGCGAGTTTAACAGTAAATACAATAATTAGATGGCAAAGCAGGATTTTAAAAGAATAATACATAGATAACCAAGTTCTTTTGAATCAAGCAAAGAACATCCGTTCACTTCCCAACCATTTCAACCAAACGTTTCCATCGAACCAAACCACATTTTTGAAAATACTACCTTTGCGAAATCACTGGGCATGTTCGTGAATCAAGGGACACGGCTATTCGAATAGATTTTGACACTCTGCAGAGGTTGTACAGCTTTACCCACAAGACACGAATTCTCTAGTTTGTTTGGCATCCGTCGATACCACCGCTCACTTCCTTTGGTGAGTAGTCTAGAGCACGTGACAAGGCTTTTACAAAGTTCCATTTTGCCTCGGTTCTGCCCGCTAAGGTTTCGCCATCACAGCCCCCTCTTGCGCCAATAAACAATGCCACAATGTAACCGACTCAAAACTTTCCTAATTAATTGGCGAATCCGTCCCATACCGGACTTATGGTTGCATGAGGTGACCCGGATCAATGACTTGCAAAGTTAAGTCCTTAGTTGGCTGCTCAGACAAGTCTACCACAACCCAATGTGCATTACGCACCCACTCTAGCTTCCTACCTCAAGCCCGAGCATAAATCATTTTTTGTTCATTCCCGACCAAATGGCAATCCCTGCCATGGCACAACATCTTTTAATAAAACTGGCCTCACACCACTGTTCCATAGTTCCATTAGTCAAATTTCATTAATCAAGAACATGTGATCGAAAGTCTCGCGGGTAACTAGAGCATGTCTAAGCAATAATACGCACCCAAATTGGTAATACAATTATGTCCAACTAGTAATAACCATCCTATGGTGTCCAAGGATATATGTCATTCAAGGAGACATTTCATTTTCAATTTATCAAGGAGGCATAATGGCAATTTGGTAATTATCTACTCCCAAAACCATTTTTAATAAAACTAGCCATGCATGATAATTTAATACAATATACATTTGTAAAATGGGTTCAACATGGTCAAAGGCCTACGACTTGCCTTCGTTGACGAGGAGAGGGTCTTCGGTCGTCGGGTCGAAGAAATCTTCCGAAACGCCAGAATCTACACGTGCGAGAATAGCAACAAATAAATAAAACAGCACCAAATGAACTCCAAAAATTACAAAACCAGTACCAAATGAAAGAGGATGAATTTATATAAATTTAGAAATTTGGATCACCCAAATCGGAGTTCGGATGTGAAAGTTACGGCCGAAAGAAGTTGGAAATCACATAAAATGATAGAATTAGGGTTTTTCGGATTTTCGGAATTATTTTTCTATTGAAAAATCTCGGTTTTGACGTCAGCGCACACGCGCGCGCTACGTGGCAGCCACGCGGGCAAAACCCGCCTACGTGCTAATCGACGTGGCGCCATGTGGGTGACCACGTGGGCTCGCCCCCACGATCGAGAGAGAGGGAGAGAGAGAGAGATGGGGAGCGCGGCGGCCGGAGCTGGGGAAGACGGCGGCGACGGCGAGGAAGAAGAGGGGAGGGGCGGCGGCGGCGCTACGGGAGAACGGCGGCGACGGAGGCGGGGAACGGCGAAGAAGAAGGAGGAGGCCAAGCGGCAGACCGAAAGAGAGGAGAGAGAGGCGCGGCGCGGCATTTAAAAGCGAGGAGGAGCACAGGCGGCGGGGCGGCAGCAGCCGGGGCAGCCTTGGCGTGGCGGGCGCCTTGCGGAGGCGCGCGGCGAGGCGACGGGCGTGTAACGGCCGGTTTTAATAAACGATAATAAGATGTCTTCAGTAGCATCACCGCTTTATTTTGAAACTTGGATATGTTGTGTGGATATCGTGAGGATATGTGCACGATCTCGGGATGATGAGTCAATTGGCAATGGCGTTATTGGTTTGCAAAATCTCGCGTTTCGGGTTTGCTCCAAGGTCAGCAAAGCCCTTGGCGGTCGACCGGTTGTCTTGGGCGGTCGATCCGCCCGTGGAAGCGATCCGACCGCCATGGTGGCGGTCCGACCGTGATTTGAAATTTGGGTTTTGAGTGGGGCAAAAATAGGTTGTGTAGGCAAGTGAGGAGTCTCTGGATGTGGTCCCATCATTTTGGAGCTCCCACAAAAGTTCTATTCGATTGAAATTTCGAAGGTTTGAATTCCTCGCTTGAATTTTGGCTAAGTCATTTGGACCGTCCGACCGCGTTGTGGGAGCGGTCCGATCAAGATGAAATCGGTCGGGCCGCCCGTAAGGCGATCGACCGGCGATACTGGAGGTGAGCCAAGTGTTGCATTGAGTTTGTTCTGAGTGTGTTATTCTATGAACTTCAATGCTTTATTGATGTATATTGCATTATGGAACCGACGTGGGTCAAGTTGTGAAGAACTTGTTCCCGGAAACGGTTTGTTTGTCTATTGCTGTGCAGGTGGCTTGCAGGTCAACGGCGTCAACGGTGAGTGGATCGGGACTACGCTTGGAGAGCTGAGGTCCAGAACGATCAGGGATACCGGGTGAGGTCGTGTGACTCAAGCATGGTGCAGAATGGACAAGATGGATCGACGGGTGGTTGAAATAATTTGGTTGGATCGGCGGTGTGGATATCGATGCGAGTCTCGGGAGGTTCCGATGGGATTCGGACAAGAGAGGCTTGGCGTCGATGAGAACCGCCGATCAACCTACGTGGTGAAGCGGCGATTGCTTCAAGAGTTATTTGTGTGTGGGTCCCATGTGTAAGAGACCCAAAAAGGGAAACCCTAGCTCTCTAGTATAAATAGGAAGGGGAGAGGTGGAAAACCCAAGCAAGCATTCATTTAGCCCCCTTCTTCCTTTTTCTAGGGTTTGGAGGAGAGGAGAGGAAAACTAGGGTTTGGAGTGTGCTCCTTGTTGAGCTCTTGCCCTCCTTGGTGGAGAGGCTTTGTAAGCATCTATTGTGGATGAACAATCTTGTGATGCTTAATTGAAAGATCAATTGCTCCCTTTGTGTTCTTCTCTCTTTTGGATGTTTTTGTGCTTCCTTGATTCAAAGGTTCATGCTTGGTCTCTTGGCCTACTTTACCTTGCTTTGATGTGTGGGATTACTCCTAGAGTCATCTAGATCATCAAACCCCCACAAGCAAGTCTTGAATCAAGTTTTTCTCATTTCTAGGGTTTGAGCACCTCTTTGTTAAAATCTCGAGAGATCGATTCTGCGAAGTGGATCTGACGGATCGTCGCTAGAAATAGGTCTCTAATATCATTAGGGAGGTGTGCTAGAAATTTGGTCAAGTTTTATTGGTTGAATCAAAAGTTGGATCAAATTTCGTTTTGGATTTGGGTGGAGTTTTTCAGTACTGGACTCTACCGGTCCGACCGGCCTTACAAAGGCGGTTCGACCGCCCGTGTATTCAGACCGCTGGGTTGGCGGGTCGAACCGTATCCACCGGTCCGACCATTGGTTAGTTCGGTCGGACCGCTCCTTGACCGTCGGTCCGACCGCTGTGGTAGCCGGTCGGACCGCCTGTGTCGATGAAGAACTTTGAGTTCTTTTCTCCTTTTGTGTCGTGGTGCTTGAGGGGCTTATCAAATTCAACACAAGGCTTCCGTTGTGTGCTCACTGAACTTCTTAGCTCTCATAGCTAAAGGAGTAAAGTACGTGTTGGTTTTGATTTAGGCGAGAAAGTTTTGAAAGCGCCTATTCACCCCCCCCTAGTCGCCTTTCCGGTCCTACAAGTGGTATCAGAGCCGGTTAGCTCTTTTCTATAGATCTTAACCGGTCTTTGGAGCCATGGCGACTGACAAGTACTCAACCAAGCCACACATTTTTGAGGGAGTTGACTTTGCATCTTTGGAAGGCTCGTATGCAAGCGTATATCGAGGCTCAAGGGCACGCTATTTGGCTAAAGGTGAAAAACCCTTATGTCGTGCCACCGATGACGATCGATCACCCGGATGTGGAGGCCAACAAAGAAGGCTCGGAATTATTTGATCCAAGGCCTTAGTCGATCCGAGTTTGAGCGTGTTGCTCACTTGCGGTGCGCTCACGAGATCCGGCGACACTTTGTGATTATCACGAAGGGTCCATCTGCGATCAAGGAAGTGAGACAGAACCACTCAAAAGGTTTACTCGAAGATCGAACAAAGGCACGTGAGTCTTTGGATGAGCCGGGAAGATTCTCTAAAATTCTTCATGATCTCCGCACCGTTGACTTGATATTTTACGAGTGCGAAAATGCACGCCACTTCGGGTGCTCTTGATGTGAAGGTCAGGGTATGAAGATCACTTCCATCAATGACAACATCACATGAGTGAGCTTACCATGGATAAGCTCTACTCGAGGTTGAAGACGCATGAGATTGACTTTATCTCGCGTCTCCCCAAGACAGTCGATGGCTTTGGTGGTCGACAAATCCAAGGGTTGCTCTTCTGATTCTCTTGATTGTAGCTCATCTGGCTTTTCATTATCTGCTTTACATTCTTTGAGTGATGAGCAACTTGAGAAATTGCCCGAGGATGACTTAGCCCTCCTTTCCACCAAATTCACAAGAGCGTACAACAAGGTGAGAAATAGGAGGAGGAGTGGACCTATCACGTGCTTCGAATGTGGTGAGCCAAACCACATTCGCTCCAAGTGCCCCAAGCTAAAGGGCAAGGAGGAGAAGGAGACAAGAAGACATCCCAGAGAGGGATGCAAAACCCAAGAAGACAAACTATCGGAAGTTTGTCGGTAGGGTCCTGCCGCTCTTGAGAATGTTAATATGAGCGATGTGGATTCGGAAACGGAGGACGACGAGAGTGATTCTCGTGGCAAGAAGAAGGCGCATGACTTCACCGGCATGTGTTTCATGGCCAAGAACAGCCACGATAGCGACTCCTCCAACAATGAGGATCCTTTCAGTGATCCTGATGAGGTATGCCCTTCTATTGCTGATATGAAAAGGGCTTTGGTGCTTGCTGAATAGAAATTGCATAAGCAAGTAAAAATGATTAGGAAGCAGGACATTATGATTGATAATTTGAATCTTGAAGTTGTTAGGCTTAAATCTATCAATCCTGCTGATATTTGTGATTCCTGCACTAGCTTGCTTAAAGATTTGACAAGCTTGAAATCTGCTCATTCCTCTGTCACAAATCAACTAAAAGATGCTCTCGATGAACTAGAATCTTTCAAGTCTAGATCTGCTTGTTTAGATGTCATTCCTCTTGATGTGACTGCCATGGAAGCTATCCCTTTAACTTGCTCTAATTGTGCTTTGCTAGAATTAAAATTGGATAGTTCCTTAAAAGAATTGCAAAAGTTTGATGCTAGTCACACATGCTCTCATTGTAAGGATAATAGGATTAAGATGCAAGAGATGATGAAACATTGATTTACTCTAGAGTTGCATCTTGTGAAAATTGTCCCAAGCTTACAATTGAGATTGAAGCCTTAAACAAGACCACGGAAGAAAAGGCTAAAATTGAAAGATCCATGTCTTTTCTTGCTTCTAAAAGGTTATTGATTCTAACTCTTGTGTTTTGAATCTCAAGTTGAAACCATGGTTAGTCGGATACAAGAGGCTTTTAGAGTCAAGTTTAAGGAGCAGATTGAGTAGGATTCGGGAATCCTATTGTGTGTCTTGTGAGGCCTTCAAAGTGGAAGTGGCCCTTCTTAAGAGTAAGCGCAATGAGGTAATCAAGTCTAGCAAGTGTACTAGATGTGAGGAGTTAATGAAAGAGAATGATTACCTCAAGGTGACTCTTGAGAAATTTTCAAGTGGGAAAAAGAAACTCAACATGATTCTTGATCAATCCAAGGTGGCGTGAAAAATAGTGGTCTAGGTTTCAACCCCTAGAGCATTCCAAGAAAAACCCACCTAAGATTGCTAGAGTTGTGAAGAATGGTTTGTTTGAGCTAGAACCTCCTAAGCCATCCGGGTTGTTTTCAAATCCGGTGGTTTTGCTCAAACTCTTTACGGCAAGAAAGGTGCTTTCACTCATTCTGCATGCACTCTCAAAAGGTCGAAGATCATTGCACCTTCGCAAGAAAGAAGGCCATCTTGTTGAGTTACCTTAGGAGAGCAAAACTTGAGAGAAAAGAGAGGATGAGCGTCCTAAGATCCATTAGAGGAGTCCTTCTCCGGATGTAGTCTCTAGAGCTAGGCACTGCTTATCGCACCACACATAGGCCTAGATTTGTAGAGAACTTTGTAGACTCTTTTGGTGGGTCTAGGCAAGATGTTGGATTAGGACATCGTGAGGAGAGACACCTGTAGCACCTAGGCAGGGGAGTATCGATCTTTTGGTAGATCGTTTGAGAGGTCTAGGTGGTTCTCATGTGCATTCTTATGATTTTATTCCCGATCATGTTTCACTATTTCTCTGCTTGTTCCCGGACATCGTGCTTCTCAATCTTTGATTCCTCGTTCATTTATCACTAACTTGATCTTGAGGCACGGATGTTTTCGATTGTGCCTTTTAGGTCCGTCGTGCGAGGAAGGAGGACAAGTGGCTTGTTGACTCGGGTGTTCTCGACATATGACCGGAGATTCTAGATGGTTCTCCTCCTCACACGTGCATCCGCAATGAATTGATTACATTTGGGGATGCTTCTACCGACCGTGGATCGCAAAGGGCACTTTGTCTTGCGTCAACGACAAGTTCATGCTAAAAGACGCCGCTTTGGTGAGTAAGTCGAGGTATAATCTTCTATCTGCTTCTCACCGCTTGATGAGGGTCTAGAAGTGAGGTTTAAGAGAGGTGAGTGCAGAGTTCTAGATTCCTCAGTGAGCTTGTTTTTGAGATCTCCGTGTTTGAGAAGATTTTCTGTGTAAATTTCAGATTTCTTCCGCTTCTAGTCCTAGGTGTCTTGTAGCCTCGATTCTCATGACCTTGTTTTGTGGCATCGTAGACTTGGGCATATAGGTTTTGATCATTTGTCTAGAGTCGGTTGCAAGGACTTGATTAGAGGTTTGCCTAGGTCAAGGTCATCGAGATCTTGTGTGCTCACCTCAGAGACATGGTAAGATGGTGTCCGCTTCCCACCCACCTCTTACTTTGGTAATGACTGATGGACTGGAGATGCTTCTTCACTTAGATCTGATTGGTCCTTCTAGAGTTCATCCACCGGTGGGAAATGGTATGTCTTGGTGGTTGTGGATGATTACTCCGGTATTCATGGGTTTATTTTCTTACTTCTAAGGACGAAGCATTTGGATTCTTTAAAGATTTGGTCCTTAGAATTCTTTGTTGATATACCCGAGCTTTGAGAGCCATTAGGAGTGATAATGGGACGAGTTCAAGAACTCTTCTTTTCTACCTTCTCTGCCGATAGGGAATTGAGCATCGCTTTTCTTCTCCTAGAGTTCCTCGTGAGAATGGTGTTGTAGAAAGGAAGAACAGAACCCTTGTAGAGATGGCTCGGACCATGCTAGATGAGCATTCTACTCCTAGGAGATTTTGGGTGAGGCGATCTCTCTTCGCTTGTTATATCTCCAATAGGGTTTTCTTGAGATCTGTGGTTGGGAAGACTTCTTATGAGCTTAGATTTGGTCATTCTCCCAAGGTCTCTCATTTCAAGATTTTTGGTTGCAAGTGCTTCATTCTTAAACATGGCAATCTTGATAAATTTGAGTCTAGATGTTTTGATGGCATATTTCTTGGATATCCTGCTCATTCTCGTGGCTATCGTGTTTTTAATGTTGATACTAACAAAATTGTTGAGACTTGCGAAGTCACTTTTGATGAGGCTAGTCCTGGTACTAGACCCGATGCTTCAGGTACACAGGTTTCAGAAACTCAAGAAAGCATCTTCGTCGATGATGATTCTGAGGATGAAGACCCAAACCATCCTCCTGCTACCTCTGAGAGGGGTGGAGAGCCTGCTACTACTACTTCAATGTCAGCTGAGCAGCCTCCTCCTATCCCCACCGACGATCTGAGTGGCTCTGTTCCTACCTCCACAACTCATGGGGTAGAGGCCACTTCTGCACCAGGAGCACCTCTTCGCATTCAGCGACAACATCCTCCTGAACAGATGATTGGGGATCTTCAAGAGCGAGTCACTCGCTCCAGGTTTATTTCTCCTGATTCCCATGCACATTCTGCTTTTGTCGCTTCTTTTGAACCCCGAGATATCACCCATGCTTTATCTGATGCCTCTTGGGTCAATGCCATGCATGAAGAGCTTGAAAATTTTGAAAGAAACAAAGTCTGGTTTTTAGTTGAGCGACCTTCTGATTCTCATGTTATTGGAACAAAATGGGTTTTAAAAATAAGCAAAGTGAGGATGGATTGGTTGTTCGCAATAAGGCTAGACTTGTTGCTCAAGGTTATTCCTGTAGAGGGCTTAGACTTTGAGGAGACTTTTGCTCCAAAGAGCTAGATTGGAGGCCATTCGCATTCTTTTAGCATTTGCAACATCCAAGGGTTTCAAGCTTTTCAAATGGATGTTAAAAGTGCTTTCTTGAATGGCTTCATAGAAGAAGAGGTCTTTGTCAAGCAACCTCCTGGGTTTGAAAATCAAAATTCCCAAACCATGTTTTTAAACTCTCTAAAGCCTCAGATGGATTGAAACAAGCTCCTAGAGCTTGGTATGACAGCTTAAGAGTTTCTTGCTTGAAAATGATTTCAAAATGGGAATGGTTGATAAAACCTTGTTCACTCTCGTGCATGGCGTTGATTTCTTGTTGGTTCAAATATATGTGGATGATATTATTTTGGTGGTTCCTCTCATGCTTTGGTGTCTAGATTTTCGATTCTATGAGCAAAGAATTCGAGATGAGCATGATGGGAGAGTCGACATTCTTCCTTGGTCTTCAAATCAAGCAACCGAAAGAAGGCACCTTCGTCCACCGAGTAAGTATACAAAGGACCTTCTTCGCGCTTCAATATGGGAAGCGAGAGGCCAATGTCTACTCCCATTGCAACAACCACCGTTTGGACCACGATGAGGATGGAGAGTCCGTGGACCGTAAGGAGTACCGCAGATGATTGGCTCCTCCTCTATCTTACAAATACGAGGCCGACATACAATTCGCCGTATGTCCGTGCGCCGATTTCAGCTTCCTCGTGCTTCTCATCGTCAAGTCAGACGCCGCATCTTCGTATCTTCAAGATACGCTTGATTTTGGACTCGTATTCTTCTTCTTGGCTCTTTCAATTCGAGCATTTTACGATCTTGATTTCACGGTGTAGAGTTGATAGGAAGAGTACTTACGCACTTGTCATTTCTTGGGCACATCTCTTGTTTCTTGGTCTTCTAGAAAATGTCTTACATTGCCTGATCTACCGAGGTCGAGTATGTAGCCGCCGCCAGATGGTCGCTCTCGAGTTCTTTGGATTTTATCCACGCCATGGGACTATGGGTTATCTTTGGGAAGTGTTCCTCTTTTACGTGACAACACTACGCAATTAATATTGCCAAAACCCAAAGCAACATTCCAGACTAAACACATTGACATTCGATTTCATTTTCGAGAGACCATGTTGAGAAAGGTGATGTTGTGCTTCACTTTGTAGAGTCGAGCAACGACTTGCGATATTTTCACTAAGGCTCTTGACTCTTCGCTTTTCTTTGCTTATGAGGAGAGTTAGGGTTATTAGTCCTATTGGGCTGCTTTTGAGGGGAAGTGGCTCTTTTGCATTCATTGTATCATAATGCATGTTTCATTTCATTTGTCTTGCATTGTATATTAAAACTAATGGAGCTTTGATTATTATCCTGTATGACTTGTTTTCATATTTTATACCTTGTCATATCGAGTGATAGCCTGCTAGACCTCTTTTATGGCTCTTCGTGTTTGGCTTAGCTTTTGCCTTGCTAGCTTTATATTCTTGAGAAATGAATCAAATCATGTCTTGTTGGATCTTGTGACTAGTTTTGCTCTAGTGATCCGCTTATGATTCTCGCCATGTCTTACAAGTTGAATTGAGTCTTGAACTTATTTTGAGATGGAAAATGAGCTTTTATCTTCTAAGTCAAGCAAAAGAAAAAGAAAAATTTCTGTGCGAAAAAACTGATCTCACCAATCCTCTTTCATGAGACGGCTTGCCATTGCACTAGGCATGAACTCAGGGGGAGTTTTGGATGACCTAGATCATTCTTTTAAGCTTATCGCTTGAGATGGTCGCGAAGGCTTGAGATCTAGCACAACAAAAAGGAGAGAAAGAAAAGAGATTTTGCCCAAAAGGGCTAAGTGCTTGAGCTTTGCTTCAAAAGAATTTTCTTAATGCTCAAAATGCCTCAACTCTTGTTTTGAGTCTCTTTTTACTTATAGACATGGCTTGACTCATTTTTGGTTGCTTTGAGTGAATCTATGATTTTGAGCAACTTGTCATGATTGCAATTCTGTTAATCTCAGATTTCTGCTATCTTGGTTTTAGCTTTGCAGTACACGTTTTGCCATGATTGAATATAGCGTCTTCTCCTTATATGGCTTGGTATAATACTTGTACTTGTCTACATGTATAATGGTCATTGCTCCTTTTACTAAAGCTCAAAATAAAGTCATTCCTTCATGCTCTTTCTTTTCATGCATCTTGATGAATTCATTGTCAAAGGGGAGAAAGATTGTGAAGAAAATGTCATTGGAGCTTTTGGTTTCATACATAAAGATTGGTTTCATATATAAAGAACACACAAAAAAAAAAACTTTTGTGAACCTTTTGAAAATTTGTGATCATGGTGAGTTGAGCTTCTGGGTTTATTGCCTTTTCCTGATTTGATTTGAAATTGAAGAATACTCACAATGATCAAAGGTCAAATAGAACAATGTGCCTTTCATTTGGACCTAAGTGAGATTTTTGGCTACTTTCTGGAATTTGAATTCTTTTGTGCTTTCAATGCCTTATCTCACTTGCTTACACTATTCAAGCCACTTGGTGGTTCCTAGGCTTTTTGTTGCTTATGGATCAAGTTGTGCCTTTATGCGAAAATGGCGTTTTTACTTTTCATTTTGAAAAACCACATTTTTTTGAAAATTGCCAATGTGTTCATCAAGGGGAGATTGTGGATATCGTGAGGATATGTGCACGATCTCGTGATGATGAGTCAATTGGCAATGGCGTTATTGGTTTGCAAAATCTCGCGTTTGGGTTTGCTCCAAGGTCGTCGAAGCCACGGCGGTCGGCCGGTTGTCTTGGCGGTCGATCCGCCCGTGGAGCGATCCGACCGCCATGGTGGCCGTCCGACCGTGATTTGAAATTTGGGTTTTGAGGTGGGCCAAAAATAGGTTGTGTAGGCAAGTGAGGAGTCTCTGGATGTGGTCCCATCATTTTTGGAGCTCCCAACAAAAGTTCTATTCGATTGAAATTTCCGAAGGTTTGGATTTCGCTTGAATTTTGGCTAAGTCATTTGGACCGGTCCGACCGCTGTTGTGGGAGCGGTCCGATCAAGATGAATCGGTCGACCGGCCTATGGCTGATCGGACCGGCATCACTTGGAGGTGAGCCAAGTGTTGCATTGAGTTTGTTACGAGTGTGTTATTCTATGAACTTCAATGCTTTATTGATGTATATTGCATTATGGAACTGACGTGGGTCAAGTTGTGAAGAACTTGTTCCCTAAGCGGTTTGTTTGTCTATTGTTGTGCAGGTGTGGCTTGCGTGTCAACGGCGTCAGCGGTGAGTGGATCGACTACGCTTGGAGAGCCGAGGTCCGTAACGATCGTGGATACCGGGTGAGGTCGTGTGACTCAAGCATGGTGCGAAATGGACAAGATGGATCGAACGGGTGGTTCAAATAATTTGGTTGGATCAAAGGTGTGGATATCGGCGAGTCTCTCGGGAGGTTCCGATGGGATTCTGACAAGAGAGGCTTGGCGCCGATGAGAACCGTGATCAACCTACACGGGTGAAGCAGCGATTGCTTCAAGAGTTATTTGTGTGTGGTCCCATGTGTAGAGACCCAAAAGGGAAACCCTAGCTCTCTAGTATAAATAGGAAGGGAGAGGTGGAAAACCAAGCAAGCATTCATTTAGCCCCTTCTTCCTTTTCTAGGGTTTGGAGGAGAGGAGAGGAAAACTAGGGTTTGGAGTGTGCTCCTTGTTGAGCTCTTGCCCTCCTTGGTGGAGAGGCTTTGTAAGCATCTATTGTGGATGAACAATCTTGTGATGCTTAATTGAAAGATCAATTGCTCCTTTGTGTTCTTCTCTCTTTTGGATGTTTTGGTGCTTCCTTGATTCAAAGGTTCATGCTTGGTCTCTTGGCCTACTTTACCTTGCTTTGATGTGTGGGATTACTCCTAGAGTCATCTAGATCATCAAACCCCACAAGCAAGTCTTGAATCAAGTTTTTCTCATTTCTAGGGTTTGAGCACCTCTTTGTTAAAATCTCGAGAGATCGATTCTGCGAAGTGGATCCGACGGATCGTCGCTAGAAATAGGTCTCTAATATCATTAGGGAGGTGTGCTAGAAATTTGGTCAAGTTTTATTGGTTGAATCAAAAGTTGGATCAAATTTCGTTTTGGATTTGGGTGGAGTTTTTCATCTTCGGACTCTACCGTCCGACCGCCTTACAAAGGCGGTTCGACCGCCTGTGTATTCGAATCACCGGGTTGGCGGGTCGAACCGCCGCCCACCGGTCCGACCGTTGTTAGTTGCCTTGGCCGATCGCTCCTTGACCGCCGGTCCGATCGCTGTGGTAGCCGGTCGACCGCCGTGTCCATGAAGAACTTTGAGTTCTTTTCTCCTTTTGTGTCGGTGCTTGAGGGGCTTATCAAATTCAACACAAGGCTTCCGTTGTGTGCTCACCGAACTTCTTAGCTCTCATAGCTAAAGGAGTAAAGTACGTGTTGGTTTTGATTTAGGCGAGAAAGTTTTGAAAGCGCCTATTCACCCCCCCTAGTCGCCTTTCCGGTCCTACATGTTGTTACAATCAAAAATTTCCATTTTCTAGCCAATGTCTGATCGCAACCCCTACTTCTCTATGGATGGCCGATTCTCCATCTGATCATCGAATGCTCTGCTAGTGTTGATCACCGCCGTTGATAGTCTTCTTTGTTAGCAAATTCAAAGACAGGGCAAGCAATGCAAACGAGAGCACCGGAGGAAGGGGCATTTTACTGTGTGCTTGTGATTAATCATCTGCCATCTGGCCTCAAGCATGCCACCGAATCATGTCTAGAAACCTCTCCATTTGCCTTGGGGTTTTAACTTCTTGCTAAGCCCTAGCCTTTGTACTCCCTGTCATTTCTCCCAACCGAAAAGAAAAATTCCCAGAATTCTGCTCTCTGTTGCGCCAAACTGGGTGAAGCATCTCATGGTGGTTCTTGTGTCGGCGAAGCAGAGGAAAGGACTTTGGGGCAAACGTTGTTGGCCAAGCCCTTAACTCTATTTTCTTCTACTCTAGCTGGTAAGCTTATACCTTAACCTCTATTATTTTGAGCATCCTAAGGTCCAGTAGCCCTCATGAGCCATTCACTTGTGCAGACTATATGCTTGAATCATTTTTTTTGTTGCAGAAAAGTGGTTTTTATAACTTTTCGGTCTTTCATATCGTTTCCAAGTTCTAGGTTTTCTCTTGTCACCTTTTCAGCTTAATTAGGTCTTTACTAAACCCTAGTATCATAAGCAGCAACTTCTCTGATTTTTATTGCCTCTAAATCGAATTGAGGCAAAACTTCAGTTTTCTGCTCCCTGTCCATTTTCGGTTGGACTAGCAGTACACAGCAACCTCCTTATTTCTTGTCAATTGCTGTTTGCGAATGATGAGTTAACTTACTAATCTAATTAGGAGTGCTCTAAACTAAAGTATAGTACTTTACTTGTGATCATTTAACTCAGCAAATTGCATTTGGTGTTTGTCTGTTTGATTTGAATCTGAAATCGCAACTCGCTTTGAATCAAATCGTGGTTAGTGCTAACTGATGTTTGGTGAGGAGTTAGACTTCTTAGTATACTCATTTATTTGTAGCTTAATCCAAATATTATTTCCTCTTAGTCTAATATAGCAAAGAAGTTTGCTTGTGCTAATCATCTGCTTTCGGTTTTTGCAAAACTGAAAACTGCAACTTCAGTTGAGCTGGAAATTGCTAATTAGTGCTAATAGATGTTAAGTGATAAGTTAAGCTTGTAGTTGTACTTATCTAGTTGTAACTCCATCTAGCATGTCAATTTGTTATAGTCTAATGGAGCATCAAATTTTCATCCTTAAATCATCCCGCATTTTGATTTCAAAATCGACATCCGCTATTCCTAGTAAGCCTACAATTTTGATGACTGCTAGTAACTGATGCTAAATAATAAGTTAGGCTTTAAGTTTTACTCATTAACAAGTAATCTAAGTAAAATCATTGCTTGGTTCAAAGCAAAATCAGCAAGCTATCACTTTGCAATCGCCCAAATCTCAATTTTGCCATATCCAAATCGTGAGCACGCCTAACTGAAATTGATTTTGGTTGATAACTGATAGTAAGTGATGAACTAGACTTTGTATATTTCTCAATTAGTTGAGATTTAATCCAGAATATCATTTTCTTCTAATGTCCTAGTTCATCAATCTGATTCTTTGCTTTCTGCCCAGATTTCGGTTTTGTTAAAAATCTGAAACTGTAGTCCAGTTTTAATCAATACTGCTAGTGAATATTAGCTGATGCTATGTGATGAGATAGGTTTTAAATATTGCTCATTTAGCTGTAGCTTAATCAAAAATATCATTTTCTCTTAGTCTAATGAAGCACCAAATTATTTCTCTCGCAATCACAAATTTCTCGTTTTGCTAAAACCTGAAACTGTAGCTACCCTGATTTCCCATTTCGGTTTTGCTACTACTGATGGTCATGCCGACCACATGCAACCAAATGTTGGCTTCTACTCCTTCTAGTAAAGAGTATAAGTGTTAAGTTAAACCTCTACCATGATCTGTTTGATTTTTAAAATCAAACTATAATCCTTTAACTAAACCATTACAGTTTGATAACGTGACAAACAACTAGTATATGGATCATTATCCTTACTTAAGCTAGAAGTAACTTAAGCATATTGTTAATTATGCATTGAGCTATTGATCATGCGCTCTTTTATGCATTTGTTCTTTGCCATTTTCTTGCTTTTCATTGGATTTTTGTGTTTTAGATTCTGGTTATTCTGAAGTGATTGAATCTGTTACTGAGCAACCTGAGCCTGAACAAGAGGTTTATTACTACCAAGGCAAGCATCCTCTCTGCACCATGTTGATCCCAATTTTTGAACTGTAGATTTACAAAACACAGTGATACTGTTGCATGCTAATTTTCTTAAAAATTAATTGTGATCTGTCAATAGGTAGTTATAACCTGACAATTGTGGTTTACCTTAATTATGATCATACACTCAACCTTAAGGTAGTGTTTTTATACTAAGATACTTATTTCAGTAATTGCTTAGCCATGCAGTCTGTAGTATGTCAATTTTATTTTACCAAACTTGGAAATATTAAATGAATTTCATTTATTTTGATTCTTTGTTCAGTTTATTTAAATTTGAAATGAAAGCAAATTTTGTTTATTCACACTGATTTTAAATCCGGACAAGTGGATGCTAGTGAGGGTGCCTTAGTGCACGAGATTGGGAAATGTGGTTGTCTTGTCTGGATTGATTAAGGACTGAACATTGACTAAATGATTCAAGCACCAATGTACTTCCACACGCAGTGTATGGGCACTGTTTGGTTAAGTAAAAGGTTAATGCTATTGAGTTGGAAAACAGGAGAGTAAGGACATGTGTATTGATTTCATATGGCATAGATGCTTAAGTCTTCGGGCCGTGTCGTATGCCATGTGAAGTTATATCAATATCAGGTGTTCTTAGGAGGGTGAGGCCATACATGCGTTCCATCACATGTATGTACCTTAAGGGCTCTGATCATAGCCTAATATGTGCGCTTATGCACGAGTTCGCATTTAATTGATCTGGTCAAGATTCTCGACACAACATGTGGACCCCATTGAACAAATGCTATCGATGCGTTATTTAGCGGGATCGCACATGGGTTATCCACTCAATAGTGTCAACTTGTTGAAAATACCAAATCTTAGTTTATCTTACGGCATACCAAAGGCAAGTGCTATTATTCCTGAGGCTTACTGCTAACTAAGTCGTGTGGTAAAGATGTACACCCTATGAGGATTAAAACTATTCGAATAGCCGTGTCCACTGATTCACGGACAACGCTTGAATTGGATAGATCTTTGTATAGACTTTGAAATGAAACATTTTTATCTATGTATTTCGTTTAAGCCTTTACTATACAATGTTTTTGGTGAATTGGGCGATCACTTAAATGTGGTATTCGTTAAGTTTATGCTCTCTTTCATTTCTTCGCTTTAGTCCAAATGGGTTTATCAAAAATTGCCTTCTCAATACTTAGCAAGTGTAGGTTAAGATGTATTGCTTTACGCAAAATTGAACCTTAATACCCTTTCTGTTGTTAACCTTATGCATATACAAATTCTAATCCATTGTATAGGACCTCTCAAACACTTTCTTTTAAATAGTTTGTGTAAGTCTTGCGAGTACCTTCAGACTCAGTTTTATAACCTCTTGTTGCAGTGAGGATGGTTATTTATATGAGATGCTAGTTAGCTTGATCGTATGACGCTAACGAGTAAAGTCGAGTTCTAACCTCCACTCAATAGCCTCATGTGATGGGGCCATTGGTGGTCTTTTGCTGTTTATTTCTACCTTCCGCTGTTAGCTTTTGTTGTGAACCAAGTTCACTTGTTATTGTAAAATCAAACCGTATGGCAGTATATTGTGTTTAATTATGTAAATGAGATCCGGTTTGCATGATGCAATGTTGTATGAAGATATATGTGCAATGGTCGTTGATCTTGGGAGCTGTTGCATAACATATATCTGGGAACCTGAATATTGGAATTGTAACTTGTTAATAATTATGCTTCTAGTATAATTTTTAATTAAGAACCGGTTGTTCTTGATTAAGGATTATGCTTTTGGTATGGTTGTTAATTCGGTATAAACCTCCAATATTCCGGGGTCCTCACAGGACGGGCACGGCGCGGGATTCGCGCGGCGAGATTCGCGCGGCGACGTGGGAGAGAGAGAGACGGCGGCGCGGCGAAGACGACGAACAGGCGCCGTCCGATTTCGATCGGACGGTGGGGAGCGGAAGAGGCGCGGGCGAAGGAGAGCCGTCCGATTTCGATCGGACGGTTGAGAAGTCCAACGGGCGCGGGGAGGAAGATGAACCGGGCGCCGTCCGATTTCGATCGGACGGTTGAGAAGACGGAGGGGCGCGGGCGAAAGGATGCGGCCGGATCTCGATCCAACGGCCAAGAGCAAGGGGCGACGCGGCGAAGCGAGGGACGTCCGATGAGGATCACGGCAACGAGGGCGAGCGCGGGCGGAGGAGCGGAGGTCGGGCGCGGGAATGGGCCGGAGGCGGAAATGCGATGGGCCGCTGGGGTTTCGCCCACCAATGTAAAAGGGATTTAAAATGGTTTTTGATTTTCAGAAATTCAAATAAATAAAAAAGGCAATTTAGAAAATAGCAAATAGACTCCAAAAATTCTAGAAAAATTCACAGAAATTCCTTGAATTATTCTGGACTAAATAAAAATACTTTTAACTTTAATTTTTCTTTTTATTTTGCAATTAAAATAATTTTTACTTTCGGGAAAAAGGAAAAACCCTTTTTAAAAATCCAATAAATCCAAGAAAATACCTAAAATAATAATTTTGATTTTAAATTCCAGAAAACTCAATTAAACCAACTTTAATTTAATTGAAGTTTGATTAATTCATTTTAAACTGCAAATGGATTTCTGAAATTTCAAATTAAGCTTTTAGCGAATAAAGCAAGCGGTTCTCTTTTAAAATTTTCAAAACTCGAAAACGGACGCTTCAAGAAACTATCGCACTTCGACTGCCTCCCTTATTGATTCAGCTTGATTAGCCTTCAGAGTGGTCACCATTTCTTGCAAGTTTAAGACTTGTTCCCCAATGGTACTTATGTGAGCAGCTACAGTATCTTCTCGAGGAGTTTTTCCCTCAGAATGTAGCTCACTAAGTACGTTGTTCAGGAGTGTGATGTTGCCTTGAAGACTAGTCTTCATCGACTCCATCTCCTGTTGGAGTGCAGTCGAAGCCTCGCCAAGATTCTTGTTTTCGAGCACTTGTTCTGAAAAGAATAAAACCGGTCAAACAAAAATAAACTTCTAGAGGAAGCTAACACAAAGATAATTGTAGGTAAAAGCATTTCTTACCTACTAGTTGAGAATCTAATTTCTTGACCTCTTCTTCATGGGAAGCAATGGTTTCAGCGTGCTTTTTCTCCCATGCTCTGATGTCCTCTGCATTCATCTTAGCAATGCGGACGGACTCATTGTAGATCAAGGTCTTCTCTTGGATTTCACCTCGAGACTTCTCAACTCTGACAGCAATTTCTCGAACAAGAAATTAGCATAAGAAAAGGAAAGTACTCGAAAGGACAACAGTAAAGATTTGCTTACATCAATCGAAGTTTTCGTGCCCTCGAGTTCCCGATCCTTATTCTGGTAATGCGCAAAACTCCCGAATGACCAAAGCTTTGTCTCCAACTTCGTCCGAGATTCCTCATCTCATCTTCTTTTCTCAAAAAGAAATGAGAGATGAGTAAAGGTCAAATTCAAAAGGGTCTTAAGTTCAAGACTTCATCGCTTACTTTTTCCTGCAATCTTTACATGCGAGAGATGGCTTCTGAGTCTATCCGAGAGGACTAATGCCGTTCCTTAGCTTTCTCGACTTCTTTTTCATAATCGAGTGAGTCGCCTAAGGTCTTCGTGTCGCTTAGCCTACAGAGGACAAAAATGAAGATAAACATCACCATTGGTTGCAAGTCCTTCTACCACCACCGACCTAGTCGTGAAGTTTTTCTACGACTATGTCATGGTCGTAAGTCTTTCTCGACCACTTCACCGGGTCGTAAGTAGCCATAAGCTCTTGTGACCAATACTTTGTCATGAGTTTTTCCATGACAACTCTAGTAAACACTATACGAGTAGTCAAGTCGAAACGACTATGAGCAACGAAGACTTACCATCTCTCGCATGCATGCATGCAGTTCTTCTTTCTCTTGTTGTAGCTCTAAAAGTTGTCGATGATACTCACCGACAACGGCATTTTGCTCCGCAGCTTTACGCAAAAAGAAGACAAAGAGAAGAAAAGGAAAGCCACATATATAAGTATCCTAAAATACTTACATTCATGGTCGATCTAGCGAAGATCGAGTACACCAACTCCGGTTCTGTGACTTATCTATCCTCGTGACTTTATCCCACCACACCTTCTCAAGACGCCATTGTCGGCTGTATCTCCTCTATTTGGAATATCTTTGGGATGGGGACTCGGTCACGAGATCCAGTAGCGTAAGCAGACCTATGATGGACGCAGTCCAAAGAAGTCAAGACGAAGTTGAAATATTCTTCATCCTCCGATTCAGAGTGACTTGCTCTTTGAACACCTAAGGAATGTCTACCACGACCTCCTTTCCTAAGACGGCATACTGAGTCATCCTCACCTTGACTGAGGCTTTGCACCGCCTCTGTGGTCTCTACAACCATTTCGCAGGTCATAGCTACCCTTTCGGTGGTCGTAGCTACGACCTCGAGTCGAGCCGCTCTCTGGTCGTAGCTACGACCTTAGCGATCGTGAGCTACAACCTCGGCATTGAAGAAACCACTTGGAGCCACCTCGGCCAAGGGAGATCCTCAACCACTTCCATTGTTACCTCTCCAAATGAATCAAGAGGTGACAATGGGCCTCTCTAGCGAAGCATCCCTGGGTCAAGGAGTAGGATGAAATAAAGAAAATCAAATCAAAGTTGTGAAAAGAAAAAGGTAAATATTCTTCTTACACTTTAGTACATTTCACATACTGCACTCGGTCTTAACCAGAATTTAGGAGCAATCCTCCCAACGGAGGATTTCTTCTTCTCCACGACCACGCCCGGTCGAGGTTCAACAATGGATCCAGCTACGACCACGTCTGGTCGTAGAGTTTGAACAGAACTAGGGCTCGGTCTCCTGGTTCTCGGATGGCCGAGATCGGTCTCGACTATTCCGATAGCAACACTACCCTCATTGCAGTTGTGCTTTGAGCAAGATCGCCCTTCACAAAAGACATAAAATCTTTCGGATCTCCTTTTCCAGCTTGCTTAACAAAACTAGGAGTGGCAAGAATCGCGAAAGATTCCTTGTCATAATAGAAGGGTACCTTAGCCTTGCGAGGTTTGCGCTTAAGAGATTCAAATTGCTTCAACCTCCTCGGCCGATAGTCGCAGCCTCCCCGGCTTATGGCTATGGCTACGGCACGGTGCAGTTTTGAAGAGGGTCCGTCAAAGACCGTAGCTCGAGCTTGCTCCTCCCTTATCGGCAGATTTTGCAAGTCGACGTCTCTTAGGTGGAGGAGCCGAGCCTTTGTCTTTCGACAACCCAGCGCCAATAGTCATCAGTATGACCTCCTCGTCGTCCTGACGATTTTCCATGCCTACTTTCTGTAAAGCAAAATGTAAAAGAAGAGTCACTAATCGATTCGAAGTTTTTCTACCCAAAGCCAAGTCGTAAGTTTTTCTACGATACTTTCTTGATCGTAAGATATTCTACGATCACCATTAGTCGTAAGTATCTTCTACCACTATAAAGTCCTAAAGAAAGAATCAACTTTTTGATTACCTTTAGGCGCTTTATATTTTCATCTGCGGACAAAACCGCAATGATTTGAGGAACCGCCACTCGATGTGGTGGAGATTTCTCACAGATGAGTCTGACTCTGGAGTCAACCTCGGCCTGTGAAAGATCTGTGTAAACAGATAAGAATATTAGACAATGTTGAGAAGGACCAAACCGAGAGCTAAGTCGACAGTTACTTACCCTCGTCATAGTCTCTGGTTGGGTCTCCTCTCCCCGAGTATCTCCACATAGAAGATGCTCGCTTCTTCAAGGGACTAATTCGGTGTGTGATGAAATCTTTCACCACATGCCATCCGATCAGCCCCTCTTCTTTCAAGTCCTTGATGGCTTGAATATAGGGGCTAATCCGGCTAATATCTTCAGGAGTCGAGTCCCATGAAGATTTCTTCTCGGCAGCCTTCCCCGCAAAAGAGAGGCTGTCTTCAGATGTGACTTTCCAGTAAAACCACCTCTTCCTCCATCCCGGCCACGAAGACCGGGTAAAACTCTGAATATACTCCTTCGACTTCGAGTCGTGGAGCTTCAGACCACAGCTTCCGGCGATTCCGGTTTGACGAGCCATCCCATAATAATATTGGAATAGCTCGAGGTCCGCCGGAATCCCCAGGTACGCCTCGCACGGGTACACGAAGACACTCAACATGGTAATAGAATTAGGACCTAAGTTCACCAATTCCACCCCAAAGTGCTCGAGTACCATCAGAAGAAAGGGGCGAGCAGCGCTGGAGGCCGCACTCACAATACGCTTGGAAGACGGGGATTTGCCCATTTTCCCCCGATGGCCAGTGCTGCCCAATAGCCGGAATCCACTTCACCAGAGCCTTCTCTGGAATCTTCCCGGCGTCGACCAAGATTTTGATCTTGGCCGCATCCATCTCCGATTCTTCCCATTCTAAAACTCTCTTAGCCATTTCGCCGTAAACAAGAAGTTTTTTGATTGGGTTGGCGGCGGAGAAGGTGAAACCTAGTCAAGACGAGAAAGCAAGAGCTCAAGAACAAAGAGCGATTTGAGGAAAAGGTAAAAATCCAAGTCTAACTCCTCGTGAGTTTTTATAATCGCACGATTGCCACCGCTCTGAAACCGCCTCGCCTATAGGTCTATGGGAGTTGGTTGCACCGCTTCGAACCGCCTCATCGGATGATCTGTGAGAGTCGCTTGTAATTCCCGATGGTCCGCTCGAGAAAATTAGGTGCGATTGTCACCCCAAAGCGAAATTACTTTCTTGACCAAGTCTTTCCGGTCGGCTGAAGTATCAATCGGAGGGTTTTTTCTCCGATCCCCTACTACGACCACTTCACGGTCGTAGAGGGTTTTTACGACTTTTGATAGTCGTAAGCAATCTTCACGATTGCAACCGCCGAACCGCCTCATCAACAGATCTGTGGAGTCGCTTGCAATTCCCGCATACCGTCCGGAAAATTAGGTTCGTTTTGTCACCTCCAAGCAAAATTACTTTCTTGACCAAGTCTTTCTGGTCGAAGGAAGTATCAATCGGAAAGGTTTTTTTCTCCGATCATCCTACTACGACCACTTCACAGTCGTAGGGGTTTTTATGACTGGTTGATAGTCATAAGCAGCCTTCTTGACCAAGCAAATTCCTGGTCAAAGTAGCACTCTAATGTCGAAGAGTTTTTCCTTCGACCATTATTCTACGACATTTTCATAAGTCGTAAGTCCATTTGCAAATCCTTCACCAAGTAAGTTACTTTCACTTAAAGCTGGGGGGCTAGATGACGAGGATCTAATAATCCTTATTTTATCTTTTATCTATAATTCTTATTATGGGTAAATATGATGTCACATAGTCCCCAGGAGTACCCCTTATATTTATAAGGGGGAGACCTACCAAGTGATTGTAAGATCTTCTACAATCACCCCCATAGTCGTAAGTCTTACTACGACTATGTCATGGTCGTAAATCCTTCTACGACCACTACCTGGTCGTAAGTCTTTCTACGACCACTACCTGGTCGTAAGTCCTTCTACGACCATTACCCAGTCGTAAGTCCTTCTACGACCAAATAAACCACGACCACCTTATAATCAAACCTACAAGCGAGTGGGTCCAATTGATTAAGGAATCCGAACAGTCCGCACATACTATTATTCTGTGTAGTAATAGTGCTTAAATACCCCATTACCTCTGGATGATAACTGCCAGATGGCGTGAAGAAGCCAATGCGCTGGTAATTACTGCCATTATGCGCCCATTACTGGCTTAATTTAGGCGCCTCTTCCGCAGGACAAAACGGCTACTTCTTCACGTCTATATAAAGACATCAATCAAAGGGTGAAAGGGAGGGCGAAACAGAGCAGGTCAAGGAGAAACACAAGTACTGTTCTCTGTAATAGTCTTAGCTTCTTGCTTGATCATCGAGAATACAGTCAATACCATACACACACAGGAGTAGGGTTGTTATTCTCCCAGGAGAAGGCCTGAACCTGTCTAAACATCCCGTGTCAACCATTCTGTGTGATTTCATCTTTAGGAGACCCCCCGAATCAAATAATCTTTACGTAAGATCGGTTCTAATACACCGACAAATCCCTTTAAAAAATGACTCTGATGAGCCTTGTCGGTGGTGACATCTTCTGCAGCATAGCGGGTAAGTTGAGAGAATTTATTGAGGTAGTCAGTCACTGACATTCCTCCTTCCTTGAGAGCATGGAACTCATCCTTCTTCAAATGCATGAGCAGTTTCGGTACATGGTACTGGTGAAAAGCAGTTGAGACCTGACGAGGATCTAATAATCCTCATTTTTATCTTTTATCTATAATTCTTATTATGGGTAAATATGATGTCACATAGTCCCCAGAGGTACCCCTTATCTAAAAGGGAGAAGTCCAATAAGTGGTTGTAAGTCTTGCTACGACTATATCATGGTCGTAAGTCCTTCTACGACCACTACATAGTCGTAAGTCCTTCTACGACTGCTACCTGGTCGTAAGTCCTTCTACGACTGCTACCTGGTCGTAAGTTCTTCTACGACCAGGTAAACTACGACCACCTTATAATCAAACCTACAGGCGAGTGGGTCCAATTGATTAAGGAATCCGAACGGTCTGCACGCACTATTATTCCGCTTATTAATGGTGCGTAATTACCATTATCTCCGGAAGATAATTGCGGACGGCGTGAAGAAGCCGAGGCGCCAGTATTATCGCCATCATGCGCCTTCTCGGATTAATCAGGCGCATCTCCCGCAGGGCAAAACGGCTACTTCTTCACGACTATATAAGGGCATCGATCAGAGAGATAGGGGAGGGAACAAGAGCCAGTCAAGTAGGAACACAAGTGCTATTCTCTGTAATAGTCTTAGTCTTTTACTTGATCATCAAGAATACCATACACACAGGATTAGGGTTATTATTCTCTCCGGAGAAGGCCTGAACCTGTCTAAACATCCCGTGTCAATCCACTCTGCGTGATCTTATCTCTAGGAGACCCCCCGAATCAAACAATCTTTACGTAAGATCGGTTCTAATACACCGACAGTTGGCGCCGTCCGTGGGGATCTTCCGGTAATCTCTTGTCAACATACTCTCTTTTTCCAATCTCATGCAATCATGGCGGAGAATGGAACGAGGAGAACTGGTTTGACTTGGCATTCTGTGAGACGTCGACATGGATGCCGGTTTCGACTATGAGCCGAGTGATGCATCCGCTGATGGTGATGTTGCCTTCGGAGATTATTCTCCAGGAAACCATCCCATTAATAGAGTTGAGGAGGGATCCTTATCCCCCACAACAATACGTCCAACAGAGGAGCCATTTCCTCAAAGGACAAGGGTCAATCCGACCAGACCGCCCTGTGAGGACTCACAACGCGACGAGAGTTTTTTCTCCAAGTGTTCAAGTCCCCTTAAGACGGTCCGACTTGGTAAGTCAAGTTCTGGGAGCCACCATTCCAGGACTCCACCAGCATCTAGTGATTCTCTCTCTGGGTAACTCCAGAGGGTGGGATCAAGCATGCTTTTCCTGCAAATTCGACCGTCTCCCCGCAGATCTCATTTGCGAACGGAGACAGTTATAACCCTGAGTTCCCCTACCGGAGGGGATTACTCCAAGTCGCCAGATGGTGTCCTCGAGCACTCCTCAAGCGGGAGGCCTCGGCGCAAGTGAGAATCATCAGCGGGAGGTCTTCGCCCTTCCCCAAATCGAGGTCACCTCATGGAGGCCGAGATAAGAACACTCCCCGAAGATCACACACTGCGCCCCCTCGTGGTAATGGCAAGGGCACCACCGTTGGCAGAGAGGACCAACACTGATGAACGAGCGGGAAATCCTCGACATTCTCGCACTCCACTAAGAAGGCCTCAAAGACACGATGAGGAGGATTTTGATGTCGTCGAAGAAAGAAAATTGCGATCGTAAGAACTTGCTCGGCGCATTCAACATCAGTCGGAGGAGGTACAAGAACTCCAGAACATCAACGACTTGCTCGAGAATCCCAGTCAAGAGCTTGCTCGAACGCCAGGGTACGATCTCTTTGCTGAAGAGATTACGCAAAGACTTCGAACTGTGATGACAAGACCGAGGTACCTCATCGACAACACTCGTGTAGTCGTATAATACGACTTCTCAATACCGATCAATCGAATATTTCTCTACGTAGGAATCGACACGACCATAAGTCGAATCGATTCCCTATTCGGAGAAATACCTTTCGATCAGCTGAAGATCAAGAAGCCCCTCGAAGAGGTGATCATTCACCACTTCGACAAAGAAATTCACAACGAGTGGAATACGAGGAGTATTCTCCTCGTAGAGCTGAGGCCTACTACGAACAGGTCAGACTGTTACCGGGTATCGTCGTATACGATCACCTGGTGACATTAACCCTTCTTTCCTACAAAGAAGGCGCCAAGAAGTGATTACCGGATGCCGCATTTTCGCCGACCTTCGAAAGCGCTTTGCCACCTCATTTTCGACCAGTGAACATGGAGAAATTTGATGGATCTCAAAATCCCATCGAATTTCTTCAGATCTATACAACAGCTGTCCGAGCAGCAGGAGGAGGAGAGCATGTAATGGCGAATTACCTTCCGACTGTGCTCGAAGGATCCGCTCGATCGTGGTTATTAAACCAACCACTCGAGTCGATCTACTCTTGGCAACACCTCTGTGATCTTCTACAGGCGAATTTCCAAGGCACATACAACCGCCCTGGAAAAGAAGACGACTTGCACCGGATAAAACAGAACAACAACGAGACTTTGCGTCAATTCATCAAACGCTTTAGTCGTTCAGTAACTCAATTCGGAAATTTCGATTCCTCCGTGATCGGGGCTTTTAAGCAAGGAGTCCGCAGAGAAGAATAACGGAGGATATTGCTCAATCCTCCCAACATCAAGCGAACTCTTCGAGATGGCCGATCGATATGCAATCGCTTCGAGGCGGTCGAGTGGAACAACACTATCGATCGAAACATATACTCCTCGAGAGCCGTGAAGTTGGTAAGGATAAAAAGCAAAAAGTCCAAGAAGAAAATAAAAATCAAAACCACAAGCCGCTGGTTCCAAGGAGGTTCCGCCGTGAAAGATGGAGAGCCCCAAACCACCAAGTCGTACTCGATCAAGGCAAAGGTAAGCGCCACGATCGTAGGAACGACAAACCAAGGTGGTGTCCTTTTCATAAAAGGAAGGACATGACCTCCATAATCGCCGAAGTTTTCCAAAGAAAGCTCGAGGACTACTACAACGAAAAGCACCACTCCCTACTCGAGCGGGTGTAGGACATACGAGTGGCCAAAAGTCGTCGGATGATGAGGAGATGCCGTTCAAGATCCACAACATACCGTTGAGCACATCTACGGAGGATCATCGACATACGACTCCAAACGACAACTTAAAGTCACGGACGAGAGGTAAATTCTCTACATACTCCTCTCACAATAAATTACCAAGTGGTCGAAGTTACCATCTCTTTTGAGAAGGATGATTGCCCGATCACTACGAAATCGATCAGTCGATATCCGATTAGGTCGAACCCACCATCAACAACCGTCGGGTCAATCGAGTGTTGGTTGATGGTGGCGCTTCTTTGAACATATTATTTACTAATGCCCCGGACGAGATGCAAGTACCGGGACAAAGGTAAGGCGAGACGATACTCCTTTCATGGAATTGTCACAGGGTCTTCACCAAACCTATTGGCCAAGTTTCTCTTCCTTTAACATTTGGCTCACCAAGTAATTTCGTGACAGAAAAGTCTCCTTTGATGTGGTCGATTTCGATCGGCATATAACGCCATACTCGGACGACCAACTTTGGCAAAATTCTTAATGGCTACTCATTACGGGTATCAATGTCTTAAGATGCCAGTCCCAAAGGAGTGATCACCATTCATTGTGACAAAAGATGGCGATAGTCTGCGACCGTCGATCCTCGAGATGGTTGGTCAAATACCAACTCGAGATGAAAGTCAGCCTTCGACTAGCAAGTCGAAGCCTAAAAGTCGCACCAAAGCCGAACGACCAAGTCAAAGAGGTTCCTCTGACGCAGAAGAACCCTCAAGAGGCTCGCATCGGGAGACTTCCGACCCCAAATAGGAAGACGCCTCATTACCTTCCTCCGAGCTAACGCAGATGTCTTTGCGTGGCAAGCATCCGACATGCCCGAGTCCCTGTGGAGGTGATCGAGCACGAGCTAGCTTTACGGCCTGATAAAGTACCTGTAAAACAAAAATTACGGAGATTTGCCCCTGATCGACGAGATGCTATTAAATCAGAGTTGGATAAGCTACTTAAAGCAGGCTTTATAAGAGAAGTCAACCACCCAGAGTGGTTGGCTAACCCTGTAATGGTCAAAAAGTCAAACGGCAAATGGCGTATGTGCGTGGACTTTACTGATCTTAATAAAGCTTGTCCAAAAGATGATTTCCTTTACCTCGTATCGATCAGCTGGTTGATTCAACTGCAGGTTGTGAGATATTAAGTTTTTTAGATGCATATTCTGGATACCACCAGATCAATATGTGTTTAAACGATGAAGAAAAGACCGCATTCATTACTCCATTTGGTACCTTTTGCTATGTCAAAATGCCATTTGGTCTAAAGAATGCCGTGCTTCTTTTCAACGCCTAATGCAATCGACTTTTTCATCTCAATTAGGCCGAATTTGGAAGCCTATGTTGATGATCTAGTCGTAAAAGCATTAAGAGACTTAATCATATCACCGACCTACAAGAAACATTCGACAACCTCAGAAAGCACCGCTTAAAACTCAATCCAGAGAAGTGTGTGTTTGGAATTTCTTCAGGAAAATTGCTTGGATTCCTAGTATCTGAACGAGGAATCGAAGCAAATCCTGAAAAAATAAAAGCCATCCTCCAGATGCGTCCTCCAAACACAAAAAGGAAGTCCAAAAACTCACTTTGGGTGCATGGCGGCTTTAAGTCGTTTCATCGCACGACTAGGAGAAAAGGACTACCTTTCTTTAAACTTCTCGGAGACATGAAGGTTTTGAGTGGTCGAGCGAGGCAAACGCCGCTTTGAGGATGTCAAGAGGTATCTTTCGAGTGCTCTGTGCTCGTTTCTCCAAAGCCGAAGAGACGCTCTTAATTTACCTAGCCGCCACGCCACAGCAAAGAAGCGCGATTAGTCGTAGAACGTGAAAACGCATAACGACCGGTTTACTCGTCGTGAAGTTTTACGGGCCTAAGGAGCGTTACCCTCGTGTCCAAAACTTCTATATGCCCTCCTCATGTCTTCGAGGAAGCTGCGCATTATTTTCAGCGCACAAAATAGTCATGCGTCCGAGTTTCCTTTGGGAGCAATCCTCCATAATAAGGAAGCAATGGGGCGCATGGCAAAATGGTCGATCGAACTTGGGAGTTCGACCTCCATTTCGTGTCCCGAACGGCCATAAAATCCCGGATCTTGGCGGACTTTGTCGCCGAATGGACAAATCTGAACTGCTCAGGATCCCCAAGACGATTCCACGACCGGTGGGATGATGTACTTTGACGGTCACTTACTTTAAGTGGCTCGAGTTTGGGTGGTCTGGTATCTCCTACCGGAGAAACCTTAAAGTATGCCATACAATTAAACTTTCGGGCTACTAACAATGTGGCGAGTACGAAGGTTTGCTAGGCGGCATACGAGCCGCGAAAGCACTCTCGATTAAATCGACTACTCGTGAGAGGAGACTCTCAACTAGTCGTGAATCAAATCGGAAAGAGTACCGTGCTCTAACTCAACAATGGCTCGGTACTTATCGAGCACGTAAGCTAGAAAAACATTTTTTAGGTTTCGAGGTACAATTTATCCCTCGAAAGGATAATTTCCTCGCAGACCAACTTGCTCGGATGGCTTCTTCCCGATCCACAGTACCAAAAGGAGTTTTCTTGGAGCAACTCCAAAAACCGTCTCTGGTCGAAGAACCAGAAACACCTCCTCTTGAGATGGCCTCATTAGATTACGAGGATACCTGGATGACTCCCATCTACGAGTATCTTTACAAGGGTTCCGTACCCGAAGATGATCTTGAGGCAGATCGATTATCCCAAAAAGCCAAAATGTATACTTTGGTTGAAGGAGTCCTCTATAAACGAGGAACCCAAGGAATACTCATGCGATGCATTCCGCAAAACGAAGGAATAACACTCCTTCACGATATACACAAGGCATCATGTGGGACGCATGCCTCCTCTGAACATTGGTTGGTAAAGCCTTTCGACAAGGTTTTATTGGCCTCTGACCTGTCATGCGATGCTATGGAGGTGGTTAAAAAGTGTGTCCAATGCCAATTCCATGGTAGATGATACACCAACCACTCAAGCATTACAAACAATACCTCTTTCTTGGCCTTTTTGCGACTGGGGCTTGATATCCTAGGACCGTTTCCCAAAGCTCCAGGAGGTTTCGAATTCCTTTTTGTGGCTATTGACACGTTCACAAAATGGATCGAAGTGAACAATGCTCAGAATCGATAACAACAGGCGACAAAAGGTTCATGATGAGAAGCGTAATTAGTCGATTTGGAGTTAAGTCGGATAATTACGCACAATGGTAAACAATTCGCAAGTGCAAAATTTCGTGAATTTTGCGACGAGTTGGGTACCAAGTTATGCTATGCTTCATTGCACATCCCCAAAGCAATGGGGCTACGAACGTGCAAGCGGCCAAATAATGCGAGGAATTAAAACTCGAGTCTTGACCCGACTTGTTAAGCGCTCGGGGCTTGGGTACAAGAATTACCTTCCATATTATGGGCGGTTAAACGACCACCAATCGAACAACAGAGAAACACCATTTTTTCTAGTTTTGGGCGAAGCCATGCTTCCTCCGAGCTAAAATTGCGGTCGACACGAGTTGAAACCTTCAACAACTCGGACCAGGAACAACTTGAGCGGATGACATTAACCTACTCGAAGAGAGGAGAAACCTAGCCTTAATCCGTTCGCGGTCTACCAACAAGCCCTCGCGCAGATACTATAATCGTAAGGTCCAACCTCGCAGCCTTGCTTTGTAGGTGACTTGGTATTGAGGCTCTGCCAATCCAAGTCTAATCGGAATAAACTTTCCCCTAAATGGGAAGGTCCTTACACAGTGGTCGAAGTAACTCGGCCAGGGTCGGTACGACTAGCAATGGAAGATGGACAGGTTCTCTCAAACTCTTGGAACATCGACCGATTCCACGCAAATTCTATGTGTGACCAACCTCTCGAGCAATAAAAGTCCAGGTTCTTTCTACCTCTTTTTGCCTTAATTTTTGAGTAGTGCTTTTTTAATCTTTCGACTATGATATGAAAACACGCAGTTTTCTTTACACTGGCCGAAAAGCGAGAAACGTCATCTGGTCGAAACTTCTCCTCTCTGCATGTGGTTCTGCCCACTAGAAGGAATTTCCTAGCATCGACTCGTTACTCACTTTTTCTGCCAATACAAAGAGCTCGGGTTTTATCTAGTCGTAATGTTATCAAAGCCAACTCTCTCAATCTTAGTCTATTTTTTCCAGTAAATTCAAAAAATATTCTAAGTAGAGTGCACTTTCTTACATTTGTTCGACCACATTTGGTGTACTCGATTTGTTTTAACTGGTCGAAGGAAGAGACACACCTAGTCGAAGTCTTTCCTCTCTGCATGTGGTCCTGCCCACTAGAAGGAAACTTCCTAGTGTCGCTCAGTCTCCTACTTTTGCTACTGGAAAAGACTTATCGAAGTCCACCAAAAAAGGACGAACGAATGACTAAAGTACTCTAAGACGTTTGTTTAACTCAAGTTCTTGTTTTGGTTTGATTAAACTAGTCGGAGATGGGAACATCACCTAGTCGAAGCCTTTCCTCTCGCACGTGGTCACGCCCACTAGAAGGAACTTCCTAGTGTCAGTCGTTTCTACTCTTTTCGACCAGTGCTTAACAACCGTAACAAAAGCTATAAGTTAAATAAACCTCTCTTTGTTTTCAGAAACCCCATTTTAAACACTATTTATTTAGATTGTCTAAACAATCTAAGCAAATAGTCGGGGGCTAGGATAAAGTTATTAATTTGACTTCAATTCTTAGTCTTTCATTCGTTTATTATCTTTTGAGTTACTAACTACTCGACAAGATGATTTTCAGGAAATGAAGCGGATCATATATTACTCATTAACAAAAATTGTCTGCCTTACAAGGTAGTTACAAGATTACTCTGAAGGGGGAGAGCCTAGCTGCATTTCCTCCGCCACCTTTTTACCAACTGACTGCATTTCCTCAATCAGACGACTTGCCTCTGATTCAGGACAGTCGAAGTCGGCTTCAATTGGTTTAACATTAAGGCGGGGGTCTTGAGCTTTAAGTTTCGCCAAAGCGTAACTTACTGCAGCTTCGACTGCTTCCCTTATTGATTCAGCTTGATTAGTCTTCAGAGTGGTCACCATTTCTTGCAATTTTCCGACTTGTTCCCCAATGGTACTTGTGTGAGCAGCTATGGTATCTTCTCGAGGAGTTTTTCCCTCAGAATGTAGCTCATTAAGCACATTGTTCAGGAGAGTGATGTTGCCTTGAAGACTAGTCTTCATCGACTCCATCTCCTGTTGGGTACAAGTCGAAGCCTCATGAGCTTCTTGTTTTCGACCACTTGTTCTGAAAAGAATAATATCGGTCAAACAAAGATATACTTCTAGAGGAAGATAACACAAAGATAATTATAGGTAAAAGCTTTTCTTACCTACTAATTGAGAATCCAATTTCTTGACCTCTTCTCGATGGGAAGCAATAGTTTCAGCATGCTTTTGCTCCCATGCTCTGATGTCCTCTGCATTCATCTTAGCAATGCGGACGGACTCATTGCAGATCAAGGTCTTTGCTTGGATTTCACCTCGAGGCTTCTCAATTGGGCGCAATTTACGAACAAGAAATTGGCATTAGAAAAGGAAAATACTCAAAAAGAATAACAGTAAAGATTTACTTACATTAATCGAGTTCTAAAACCCTCGAGTTCTTGATCCTTATTCTTGGTAATGCGGAAAACTCTGAATAACCAAAGATTTTCTTGAACTTGATGTCCGAGCTTCCGCATCTCTTTTTCTTTATCTGGAGAAGAAAGGAGGGTCGAGTAAAGGTTAAAGATCAAAAGCAGTCTTAAGTTCAGAACTTACTGTTTATTTTTTCCTGCAATCTTTTAGATGCAGAGACAGTCTCTCGAAGTCTATCCGAGAGAACTAATACTTCATTCCTTAGCCTCCTCGACTCCTCTTTTCACAATCGGTGAGTGAGTCACCAAGGTCTTCGTATCACCGCTTAACCTACAAAAACAGAACGAAGATAAACATCAGCTGAATGGTTGTGAGTACTTCTACAACCACTGACCTAGTCGTAAGTTTTTCTGCGACTAAGATATGGTTGTAAGTCTTTCTACGACCACCACCTGGTCGTAAATAGTCGTAAGTTCTTTTCGACTGATACTTCGTCATGAGTTTCTTCCATGACTATTCTCGTGAAACTTTTTACGAGTATTTAAGTCAAAAACAACTATGAATGATAAGTGACTTACCACCTCTCTGCCTCTGCGCAGAGTAGTTCCTTCTCTTGTCTTAGCTCTAAAAGTTGTCGATGATACTCACCGACAACGAGAATTTGCTCGAGCTTTACGCAAAAGAAAACAGTGAGAAGGGAAGGAAAGCCACATATATAAGTATTCTGAAGATACTTACATTCATAGTCGTTCTAGCAAAAATCGAATATACAAGGTCCGGGTGCTGCAGCTTATCTATCCTCGCGACTTTGTCCCACCACACCTTCTCGAGGCGCTCGTTGTCAAAAGTATTATCCGTATTGGGAATATCTTTGGGATGGGGGACTCGGTCACGAGATTTGTAAGCAGAAGACCCTACGACGGAGGCAGGCCCAAAGAAGTCACCACAGAAGTTGAAATTTTCTCATTCTCGTTCTCGTGATTTCTCTTTGGGTAGGGAAGGAACGCCTCCACGATTTCCTTCCCGAGGCGGCGCAGTGGTCACCACCTTGACCAGAGGCTTCCATAGCCCTCTGTTGTTTCTACGACTTCGAGGTCGTGGCGCCACCTCAACAAGAATACCGCTACCTCAAGAGTCGTAGTTACGACTTCAGCAGATGTGGGAGACACTCTGGGAGTCTCGACTTCATCGCCACCGGGCCAAGGGTGATGCTTGACCACCTCCATTGCTACCTCTCCGAGAGTCAAGGGATAGCAATGGACTTCTCAGCAGAAGCATTCCCGGGGGCTGAAGGAGTCGGACTGAAATAAAGAAAAGCAAATCAGGTTGTGAAAAAGAAAAAGGTAAATGTCCTTCTTACACTTCAGTACATTTCACATACCTCTGCACCCTGGTCTTAACCAGGAATTTTGGAGCAATCCTCCCAACGGAGGACCTCTTTTTCTCCACGACCACGTCTGGTCGAGGTTCAACAATTGGCTCATTACGACCACGTCAGTCAGAGTTTGAACAGAACCGAGCTCGGTTTCTCGATCTTTGGATGGACGAGATCGGTCTCGACCATTCCGATAGCGACACTACCCTCGATTGCGAGTTGTCTTTGATCGACAAAGATCGTCCTTCATAAAAGACACAAAATCCTTCCAGTTCTCCCTTTCAAGTTTCTTAATAAAACTAGGAGTGGCACCAACTGCGAAAGATTCCGTGTCATAATAGAAGGGTACCTTAGCCTTGCGAGGTTTGCGCTTGAGAGGTTCAACTGCTTCAACCTCTTCGGCCCGACGAGGCTGCGGCCTCGGCCGGATATAACTATACCGCAGCCTTGTAGAGGGTTTGGTCGAAGACCGAACTCGAACTTGCTCCCCCCTTGTCGGCAGATTTTACAAGTCGGCGTCTCTTCGAGGGAGGAGCCGAGTCTTTGTCTTTCGACAACCCAGCGCCAATAGTCATCAGAACGACTTCTTCGTCGTCCTGGCGATTTTCCATGCCTACTTTACGTAAAGCAAAGCGTAAAAGAAGAATCACTAATTAGTCGTAAGTTTTTCTCGACTAGTACCAAGTCGTAAGTTTTTCTCGACTTTTTCTTGATTGTAAGATATTCTCGATCACCATTAGTCGTAAGTATCTTCTACGACTATAAAGTCCTAAAGAGAGAATCAGATTTCTGATTACCTTTAGGCGCTCTATCCTTTCATCTGCGGACAAAACCGCAATGATTTGAGGAACCGCCCTCGAGTGGCGGGGACTTCTCACGAGATGAGTCGACTGAGTCAACCTCACTGTGAAAGATCCGTAATAAGCAGATAAAAATATTAGACAAAGTTGAGAAAGACCAAACGGAGAGTTAAGTCGACAATTGCTTACCCTCCTCGTAGTCTCGGTGGGGTCTCCTCTTCCGAGTACCTCCACATAGGAGATGCTCGTTTCTTCAGAGGACTAATTCGGCGTGTGATGAAATCTTTCACCACATGCCATCCGGTCAGCCCTTCTTCCTTCAAGTCCTTAATGGCTTGAATATAAGGGCTAATCCGTGATATCTTCGAGGTTGAATCCCATGAAGATTTCTTTCAGCGACCTTCCCCACGAAAGAAAGGTCGTCTTCAGAGGTGACCTTCGGTAGAAACCACCTCTTCCTCCATCCGCCCACGAAGACCGGGTGAAACTCAATGTACTCCTTCGACTTGAGTCGTGGAGCTTGCATCACACTTCCGCGATTCCGGTTTGTCGAGCCATCCCATAATAATATTGGAATAGCTCGAGATCCGCCTAATCCCTGTGCACGCCATGATGATACACGAACACACTCAACATGGTAATGGAATTGGGACCTAAGTTCACCAATTCCACCCCAAAGTGTTCGAGTACTCATTGTAAGAAAGGGGTGGCGAGCAATCGAAGGTCGCACTCACAATACGCTTGGAAGGCGGATTTGCCCATTTTCCCCGATGGCGATCTTTGCCGATAGCGGAATCCACTTCACCAGAGCCTTCTCTGGAATCTTCCCGGCATCGACCAAGATCTTGATCTTAGCCGCATCCATCTCCGATTCCTCCCATTCAGAAACTCTCTTGGCCATTTCGCCGAAACAAGAAGTTTTTTTGATTGGGTTGGCGGCGAGAAGATGAAACCTAGTCGAAGACGGAGAAAGCAAGAGCTCGAAGAACAAATGGAGTGATTTGGGAAAAGTAAAAATCCAAGTCTACCTCTGGTAAGTTTTTATAACCGCACGATCTCCGCCAGCGCCGGAAACCGTCCCGCTATAGGTCTATGATAGATGGTTGTACCGCCGGAACCGCTTCATCGGACAAGTCTATGAGAGACGGTTGCAATTCTCTTCAGATGGTCCGCTCGAGAAAAAGTAGGTTTGTATTGTCACCTCCAAGCAAAATTACATTCTTGACCAAGTCTTTCTAGTCGAAGGAAGTATCAATCGGAAGAGCTTTTTCTCCGATTCCCTACCACGACCATCGACGGTCATAGGGGTTTTTATGACTTTTGATAGTCGTAAGCAACCTTCTTGATAAAGCAAATTCTGGTCAAAGTAACACTCAAATGTCGAAGAGTTTTCCTTCGACTATCATTCTCGACATTCTCATGGTCGTAAGTCCATTTGCAAACCTTTATCAAGTAAGTTACTTTCACTTGAAGTCGGGGCTAGATGACGAGGATCTAATAATCCTCATTTTATCTTTTATCTATAATTCTTATTATGGGTAAATATGATGTCACATAGTCCCCGTGAGGTACCTCTTATCTAAAAGGGAGAAGTCCAATAAGTGGTTGTAAGTCTTGCTCACGACTATATCATGGTCGTAAGTCCTTCTACGACCACTACATAGTCGTAAGTCCTTCTCGATCACTACCGGTCGTAAGTCCTTCTACGATCATTACCGGTCGTAAGTTCTTCTACGACCGGGTAAACTACGACCACCTTATAATCAAACCTACAAGCGAGTGGGTCCAATTGATTAAGGAATCCGAGCGGTCCGCACGCACTATTATTCCGCTTATTAATGGTGCGTAAATACCCCATTATCTCGGAAGATAATTGCGGATGGCGTGAAGAAGCCGAGGCGCCGTAATTATCGCCATTATGCGCCCATTCTTGGATTAATCAGCGCATCTTCGCAGGCAAAGCGGCTACTTCTTCACGACTATATAAGGGCATCGATCGGAGAGATAGGGGGGGGAACAAGAGCGGTCAAGTAGGAACACAAGTGCTATTCTCTGTAATAGTCTTAGTCTTTACTTGATCATCAAGAATACCATACACACAGGATTAGGGTTATTATTCTCTCCGGAGAAGGCATGAACTGTCTAAACATCCAACCATTCTGTGTCAATCCACTATCTTTACGTGATCTTATCTCTAGGAGACCCCCTTTAATCAAACAATCTTTACGTAAGATCGGTTCTAATACATTGAGGTAGTCATCAGACATTCCTCCTTCCTTGACAAGACTCTCTTCCTAGGTGATCTTTTGTGCGCATCTCATGATCTTTTGCATCTCATGCCTTTTTCCACCATTCGGCAGCTATACCTTCCATTTGGTGAGTGGCGTATAGGACTTTTCATGGTCGTTGCATTGGGTGATCAGCAACTTTCTCTTAATAACACGAAGCCAATCATCAGTTTTCACTGGTGAGACATGTCCAGAAGAAGTTGGTGGACGAGTTCTCATGAACTCGACTAGCTTGGATGGCCCATGGTGACCATGAGCGACTTGGGCTTCATTGTAATGGTGGTTGTTGTTGTTCTGGTTGTTCATAGTCTGTATCTGATTCATCATTGTATACATCAGTTGAGTTTGAGCTGCCATGAATGCTCTGGAATTCTGTAGGTCAACTGAGGTGCTTGTGGTGAAACTGCTCCTGCGGGGGTCTGCTCATTTTCCTCTAACACAGGGGTGTCAGAACCACTTGCAGCAGTTTGACGAGTTTGAACCATCTGATCAAACTCCAGGAGTTATATAAGGTAGCAAGCACAAGATGAACTAGGAACTAGGTAGGGGTAGGTAAAACCCAACAAACACATCTTCAAGAAAGCTCAACTGAAATACTTATATTAATTAAGATCTTAGTATGGCTGCAACAAATGTCTAAGGGCCTTTGCAGCTCATACTTGCACACAAGAAAATAAGAACGAACCTAAACACACAAACTACCACCAAAAGGGCGACTCTCCTAACCTTAAATTGGCTAAGCCTAAAACTTAATGGACTACTCGATAAGATAGCCTCCATAGCCCTGACGGGACCGCCTGCTGTAGACCTAGAAACGAGCTGGCATCCTTGCAAACTGATCTTGATGTCTCGGGGCTGGTGCAAAACAGATAGGTGTCCCTGGTGCAGGCACATCTGGCTCCTTCGGCTTTGCTGGCTGCTCTGGCTCTTCTGGCTCTTCCGGTTCCTCGGCTTCTTCTGGCTCTACTTCTTCAGGATCTTCCTCTTTTCCTCTTCAGGATCTTCCTCTTCAGGGTCTTCCTCGTGCTCATGCCGACCATAGAGAGTTTCCTCCAGAATAGTGATCCTTTCTTCTGCTCTCTGCAAGGACTCGTAGGCGCACTCCAGCTCTGCGGCGGCCAACTCTAGTGATTCCTCCTAAGAAGCAGCAAATTGGGCAAGATGGACGACGGTGGCGTTGCTCTCTGCATCTGTAGATGGGTAACGTGCAGGAACACCCAATGCAAAGGTGCTAGGGTGGTAACGGAAGATAGTATCTCGAATCTCGCGAGCGTAGATGTTGCAGATCCTGAGGATGGCGAGGCGTGAAGACTCTTGAATCGCGTCGCTCCAAATCATCCTTCTTGCGGAGATGTTCAGGGGTTGACTTGCTTTGGTGTCCTTCCGGGCGTAGACGGTTAAGCGGCAGATCACTCCACGCTCTCGGACGTTCATGACCCAAGTGCTGCCATGGTACATCGGACCCTTTGTGTATTCTGCACTAGTTCAGGATCACGCTAGTACACACAGAATCAACATAGGTAAATATCGATCCACACAAGACGATTAATAGAATAAACGGCTAATTTGAATAGCAAATAATGTTTTTGACCTTATAGTCGAGTTTACATTTATTAAGCCACGTAGGGCTGACAATAGATAAAATAGCATCAGCGGAATAGAAATAAACTTCAGCGGAATCCCATCAATTCACCATAGGCAACTAACTCGGATGAAGACCGTAACGATCAAAACCTTCGTAGAACTCCTATTCAAAAGCAGGTGATGACTCCTCCACTTCTATTGATTGTTTGAAGTATGAGTACACAACCGTACTCGCAAGTCATACCACAGAATGTAATTTATAGATGACAGCTTATTCCAAAGGTATGGCTTCTGTGGTTATTTGGTAGAAATGCGATATTTGCAATTGAATACGAATAATAGATTGAAGACATAATTCTAAACAAATAAACTGTAATAATTTATCATTTAATTTCACAAAGACAGACAGTCTAAACAAGTTATTCACACAGCCATATGACTTAGATCACACAGATCTCTTCCCAAATATTTTTTATGAAAATCTACCCCTCGTGAGAAATCCCTGAGCATGTCCATGACCGCGGACGCGGCTATTCGAATAGATTGATTTATCACTCTGCAAAGGTTGTACATTTTACCCACAAGATACAATCAGTGTAGCTAGCACTGACCATAACAAAACTTTTCAGAAACTTCATCTCAACATTGACACTCCCGATGTGCTTTACTACCGTCCAACCGATACACATAGCGTTTGGGTGCGACACACACCGTTGGATAAGGATGCGGCGAACTGTCCCGCGATGTGATACACACACTTCTAACCCATCACACAGCTTAACCTACAACCTGAGTTCTCAATGGCAAGATTCCATAATATACTAAGTTAGGCTCGTCCCATACCAGGCATGTGGTTGTACAGTAAGGCTCAGTTCAATGGCGCACAAAGTTAAGTCCTTAATTGACCAAGGCAAGACTTCAATTTCTAACTAAGTCACATAGTTTATCATTCCCAGCACACAGCTCCACCATGTCACACAGAATGCACCACTTGCCTCAGTCTAAATCTTTTCCCACCCTGTTGATTAAGTGCAACACATGCCATCAACGAGTAATAGCACACAGCACACACAGATTCATCACACAATTCCATAATCACTTAGTTCAATTTATAATTGCAACTCACATGAAATGATGATTCATGGCATGGCTGAGCAATCTACTCTTATCTAACTAACCCACGTTGGTGCTACAATAATACCAACTAATAAAGAACCAACCTAGGGTGACAAAAGATCATGGCATACGATGGACAAGGTGGACATAACAATCTGGATTAATAACTAAACCCAAAAGCATTTAAATAAATACTTGAAATAGAATGCAATACATTGAAATAAAATACTTTAAAAACTAGATTCAATATGATCAAAGGTATAACTTACCTTGAAATAGGTCTAGGTAGTCTTGGTTTTGAGGCACTCCTTCAAAAGTTCCCGAAGAATTAACGTCTACACGTAAACGAAACAAATAAACCAAAAACAAATAAATAATAGAAGCAAAATAAACTCCAAAAATTAAAGATAAATTTTAAATAAATAGATCTCAAATTTATATAAATTTAGAATTTTGAATAGGCTCAATCGGAGTTCGGATGCAAAAGATATGAGCTTTGGAAGTTTGAAACTTCAAAAAAACACCCTAAATTTGATTTTCCAGAATTTCCGAATTATTTTTCTAAAGAAAAATTGGATTATTGCACAATGCTGACATCAGCGTAAGAATTTCCGGGAACGGAATAAATAAAAGAAATTCTGACATATGGGACCCACATGTCAGCGGCTTGGTTCACCGAACCGATTGGATCTGGGTTGGTGAACCGGCCACGCACGCGCTGACCTAGAGATGATTTGGTGGACATGCACGCATGAAGCTGACACGGCGGTGATGTGGCTAGCGAGGTGGCGTTGATGTGGTCGACGGCGAGGTGGGCGACGCTCAGGTTCCAAGGGATCCGCGATGGGCGGCGGCTCGTCGGCGGCGAGTGGTACAGGGAGGTAGAGAATGTCAAGGCGAACCCGATGAGGTGCTCACGAGTGCGAGAGAACGACTGGACTGGCCGGTGGCGAGGTCGGAGTGGAGGCGGTGCCACAGGCTCGACGGAATCTGCTCTCCGGCGACGCTCCGGCAGAACCAAGGCGACTAGGACATAGCCCTTGCCCCGGCGATGCTGAAGGTGTAGACAACGAGGCTCGGGCGGCTCTGGTTGTGGTAGGATTGCTCGTCGGTGGTGGCGGCGGGATTTCTTCTTCGAGCTCTAGCTCTGGCGGCTAGGGTTGAGGTGCGGAGCTCTAGGGCTACCCGTCCCTTTATACCCAGCGGCTCGGGAGAGTCCAGGGCACAAACGCCCAAATCGTATACGCGGCGGCGGAGTTCGAATCCTAACCAAAACGGAGACGAAGAACATTGTTTTGGTGGGTCCCACACGTCATAGACAACGGCTCGCGCGGGTTCGCGTTGCAAACGGCGCGGGTCAAACTAACCAGTGGGGTCGGGTGCGGCTGCAAGAAGAGAGAGACGATAGAGACTGACAGGCGGGGGCCATCTGTCAGCGGAGAAGGGCGCGAGAGAGAGGGAGAGGCTGACATGCGGGGCCCGCATGTTAGTCGAAACGGCGCAACGCGCGCGAGAGAGAAGCCGGGCCGCACAGTGTTGTGCCAGGATTGTAATATGGTTGGGTTTCGGTCCGTTACTGTTCCGATGGATTTTAAATAGATTTTCTATTTTAGAAAATACAGAAAATTCAAATAGCAATTAGAAAATAGCAAATGAACTTGGAAAAATTCCAAAAATTCTAGAAAATATATCTAAGCACATTGAATCCAAATAAACTAGTTTTGACAATTTTTGATGTTGGGATTAATGTTGTTAAATTATTTTGTCATGAAAGTCTATATTAAGCTCGAAATAAAAATACTAAAAATTAATAGAAATTCAAATAATGTATTTTCCCACAAGTAATTATTCAAAAGATTTTTAGAGCTCAGAAATTTGGGATGTTACAAGGTGTGTGTTGTGAATGATCAACTGTGTGACTTAGTTAGAAATTGAAAGTCTTGCCTTGGTCAATTAAGGACTTAACTTTGTGCGCTATTGAACTGAGCCTTACTGTACAACCACATGCCTAGTATGGGACGGGCCTAACTTAGTAGGTTATGGAATCTTGTCATTGACAACTCAAGTTGTAGGTTAAACTGTGTGATGGGCTGGAGGTGTGTTTATCACATCGCGGGACGGTTCGCCGCATCCCTGTCCAACGGTGTGTCACACCCAAACGCTGTGTGTATCGGTTGGATGGCAGTAAAGCACATCGGGAGTGTCAATGTTGAAATGAAGTTTCTGAAAGGTTTTGTTATGGTCAGTGCTAACTACACTGATTGTAACTTGTAAGTAAAGTGTACAACCTTTGCAGAGTGATAAATCAATCTATTCGAATAGCCGCGTCCGCGGTCATGGACATGCTCGGGGATTCACATGAGGGATAGATTTTCATAAAAACATTTGGGAAGGGAGCTGTGTGATCTAAGTCATATGGTTGTATGAATAACTTGTTTAGACTGTCTGTCTTTGTGAAATCAAATGATAAATTGTTACAATTTATTTGTTTTGAATTATGTCTTCAATCTATTATTCGTATTCAATTGCAAATATTGCATTTATGCCAAATAACCACATAAGCCATCCCTTTGGAATAAGCCATCATCTATAAATTGCATTCTGTGGTATGACTTGCGAGTACGGTTGTGTACTCATACTTACTTCAAACAATCAACAGAAGCGGAGGAGTCATCGCCTGCTTTTGAAGAGGAGTTCTACGAAGGTGTCGATCGTTGGGGTCTTGATCCGAGTCAGTTGTATGTGCTGAATTGATGGGATTCCGCTGAGGTTTATTTCTATTCCGCTGCTGCTATTTTATGTATTGTCAGCCCTGCGTGGCTTAATAAATGTAAACTCGACCATAAGGTCAAAACCATTATTTGCTATTCAAATTAGCCGTTTATTCTATTAATCGTCTTGTGTGGATCGATATTTACCTATGTTGATACTGTGTGTACTAGCGTGATCCTGAACTAGTGCAGAATACACAAAGGGTTCAGAATTGCATTGTTGGGTCCCGACACACATGCATTAATTGATGACCATATTTCATCGGTCATGGATATGGGGATATCGAATCAATAATGTGAACACATGTTAGAGAAAATGGTGTTGGATTGACCCACCTTGAGACATTACTGAGATTGTTATGATTTGATGTACATGAGATGAGCATGGTTTCCTACATGTCTAATAGTACACTTAGGATTGTCAAATGCTACTTTGTAACTGGGTAGTTATAAAGATAGCTTTCGGGTATACTATGAAACATGCGAAGGGATGTTACTGGGAGGATATGATATTTGCGCCTCCTAACATAACAGGAGAGATATCTCTGAGCCCCTCGATGTGGTTAGATAAAGAAAGTGCATAGCCGTGCCACTAGTAGTCGAAGAGTCAACCACATGAAGTTATCTTTCACTTGATCGATAAAGTATTGAACAGCCTATGGATGAAAAAATATCTCACCAAGAGTTCAACCAGATATCGTGAGGCAAGGGGAGAATACGCAAGCAGGTCGTTCAGTCCAACTAGATACGAACTAGTCGTATACTGGTCGAACATGATCACTAACTGGTCAGCAAACTAGTCGTAAGGAGTTACAAACTGGTCGTGACTAAATATGAACTAGTTGTATGGAGATACGAGCTGGTTGTAAGTAATAAGGACCTGGTCGCATATCATATTGCATAAGGTTCATCTGATATAATATTTATGTGTGTTTGGGAATCGTTATGTCCTACTATGAACCGCTAACAACTCGTGGTAGGAAACGAGTTTCTAAGTTGCAACCGATTACGCATGAACCTATAGGGTCACACACTTAATAGGTTGGAACAAACAAGTTCAAATTGGATATGTTATAGGCTCTTTATAAGGGGATGCATGGGATTTTTGGTACGTAAGAGTTACTCTATCAAAACCCTAGCCGCCATCTTCCCAAAGGCCCTACCGTGAGCATTGGTGCTGGCACACCAGCATACAACATTATATCCCTGAACATGTGGATACTGTAGAGGCGTTGTTGCGGTTGCTACTGTGCTAATCGAGAACGATCCACAATCTACGCAAAGAACATCATAGGTTGCTAGAGGATACGATCGCTGAAGAGAACATTGAACGATCGACTACAACCACTACTTTGACATGCTTAACATTGGATCAGGCAGCTCCAACTCTTTTTCCACTGCACTGTGCATCTAGTGATAACGATTTATGATCTCTTACTTGCATGACTTCCTGATTTACGTGGTAGAAATTTTAAATTGCCAGCTAATGTAACCTATCTGTATCCCTTCACTGGACACACCTTACCCTCCTTACTTCTCGTGGCTCTAGCTTATCTCTCTTTATGAACCGCTGCCTCTATCTTAAGGCCCTCAATTGAAGCACGCTCAATATTCTTGATCCTATGCATTTGCTATGGTTAGTAGTACAATAGCTCATGGTGCACGAGACAAAACTATATTAGTATTTTTTTCTCAATCAGCCACAAGCCATACCCAAGTACATGTAAGAGGCCACAGTGCACATCATTCGCTTAGGAAAAGAAAACAGACAGACAAATTCACAATACATGAATTCCTTCAAAAAAAAATCATTGAACAAAACCAGTTATTCACATTTTTCCAATAGTTCTGTGCAATCAAATGCAATAGAACATGGATAAAAAAAAGATGGTGTTTGGGGTTTTTAACTGCTATCTCGTTCAGGTACCCCCGAATGGCGTTTGAGTGTGTAAACACCATGCCTACAAAAAAATGAATAATTTTAATATTTATTCACTGCACACATTCATTTTGGGAGGGCAATTAAAAAAACTATTCCCAACCCAGCCAACAGAAACTTGGGGAGATTAAAAAAAAAACAACAACCTAGCTAGGAAAGAAATAATTTACATGGCACAACAGGGACGGCAAGGATAGAGAGTAGAAAGGAAACCCTAGGTTGAATTTACAACATTGATGGAAGAATACAAAGGTCTGCCGGTGTAGCATATGGGGCTCAGCTTTGGCACTTTGGCACTTTGGCACTGAGGGCTCAGCTCTTCAAGAATTGGAAGGCAGGGATTGCGACAAGCTCTGGTGGTGGGGCAACGTTCTGAAATTCCTTGGCATCCATAGAATCTGCTATCTCCTCAAGTGATATGGGCATGCTGCGACACAAACACACAGTCCAAAACCCAAGTGTTTAGCATATCCTTAAAAGTATACCAGAACCAGAATAAGGGTATACTAAGATTTTTGCAAGTACCTTATTTCATCATCCAGTAAAAAGGTGCTTTCTGAAGAAGTATCCTGGCCCGATTCCTTTGTGATCAATGTTGTCATCTCCTCAAGAACCTACAATCAAGAAGCACATCAATGAGCTCTAAATTTTAGCTGGCTACTACATGTTCTATGAAAAGGCGAAGGTCCATTCAAAATGGGAAACTAGGAAAACAAGAAAAATTGTGAAAATTTGGAAGAAATGGCATTTAACTGATGTATAAATGGTTCTGGAGTGGTATTGAATAGATTCAAAACTTTGGAGTGGCATTTCATAGAAACGCAAACTTTGGAATGGCACCTAACTAAATTTCCCATATATTTGCTTGCAGAAATTATGTTTATTACATCCCAGTTGCATCTAGGGTAGAATAATCTGTGCTACATATTTGACTAATTGTCACAATTCGACAAACTCTAATGTATACACCCAGGTGGTTAACTGAATTAAGGTGGAGCGGGAGGAAATGGTAGCAGTATAGTTAGGCCTGCACCGCTTATGGTAAAGCGCCACTATGGCAGACATTCTCGATGCATAGTGCAGATTGGAAAGCTAGAATTTTGATGGAGTACCACCTCAAGAAGCATGTGCAGGTTGCCAGGTCTACCGCCGACATGCCAAGGGCACAGCCCGGCCGGCGGCAGCCTAGGGCCCACACCCTCTTTTCTTTTCTTGCAAGTTAGAAAAGATCCTTAACATCAGATTCTTTAGTCTTTAAAGAATAGATTGAGATCCTTTTGATCTCTTTAGATTAGATTGAGATCCTTTCGATCTCTTTATTTGTAAAGAGACTATTTAAAGGAGAGGAGAGGATGAAATAAACCAAGCAGGTCAGTATCCTAATCCCCTTATCCCCCTGCTCCTCCCGGCCTCCAGGCGCGCATGCCGCATCCCTCCTGTCGTGCACCGCCACCTCCCTCCACCACAGCTCTCGGGCTCAAGCTCGGGCCTAACCTCCCACCAACCACTCCTACCCTATACGTTCCTTACCCGAGACACATGACAACTAGGTATCAAATTCAAACGTTACCCCTTCCTCCATGGCGGGCAACAGCGATGTTGTGTCTGCATAGTTTGCAGCGATCCTGGCACAGATAAAGAAACCCAACACCACTGAAGACAAGTTACAGAACTTGGAGATTGCGTAGCACACACAACAGCAAGCCATCACCTGTCTCGAGAGCAGTCAGGCGGGCGCCACCACACCCGACGACCCCTTCAGGGCAACACGGGAGCCGCCGTCGGCTGCTTTGACCGAACGCGCTCCACCTCGCTACTACAAACTGGATTTTCTGACCTTCGACGGCAAAAGCGATCCGCTTCCATGGGTCAACCGGTGTGCAATTTTTTCGCGGGCAACGAACCTTTGAGGAAGAAAAAGTATGGCTCGCCATCTACCACCTCATTAACGGCGCCTAGCAATGGTACTATCGGCTGAAACGCGATGGCGGGACACCGAATTGGAGGAGCTTCACCGAGCACATCAACCTCTACTTCGGCCCACCCCTACGCAACAACCCCTTGGGGGAACTGGCATCATGCCGACGCACGAGTACAGTCGCCGACTACCAGGATTGGTACCGTACATTGCTCAATCATGCTGACGACCTCTCCGAACGGTAGCAAATCCAATTGTTCACTATGGGGCTCGACGACCCATTGCGCATCGACATTGAGCTCCAATGCCCGAATAATTTGGAGGTGGCCATGAGCTTGGCTCGCGCCTATGAATTGTGCCAGCAAGTGTCGGCGCCCCCGCCTTGCACTCCAACGCACCTCCAGCCGGCGAGCCCTTGACCGCGATGTCGGCTCCTCAGCCACCCGCACGCCCGATCGCCCCCACGGCATCAACCGGCGACCAGTATATTCGTTGTCTGACCATGTCTGAGATGGAGGAACGCAAACATCAGGGCCTCTGCTACAGCTGCGACGAGAAATTCTCGCGTTTCCACACATGCAAGAACCTTTTCCTCATGGAGATCAACTACAGTGTGGATGACACTGAACCTCCTGAGGATCTGGAGCCCCAGATTTCCTTACTTGCCCTCGCCGGGTCCGTAGCCACGTGACGGTGCAACTCGCGCTTCACCTCGACGACTTGGTCCTCACCATCCAAGTGGACTCGGCTCGACACACAATTTTGTGTCAACAGACACCGCTCGTCGCTTCGGCCTACACTTCTTGGGCCGCGACAACCTCTGGGTGGCTGTGGCAAACAGTGAGCGGGTCATTTGCACGAACGCATGTCCCAGCGCGGTGATCTCCATCGACCAGGAAGACTTCGTCATCGACCTCCACAAAACTCCATTGTGGGGATACAACGTGGTTCTCGGCACTCAATGGCTGGCCACGTTGGGTCCAATCCTGTGGGATTTCGGCCTTCTCACTATGGCGTTTTGGTGATACGATCACCAAGTTCAATGAAGCAGCATCCGGGAGCCAGTGCACAACGACAAGCTCCATGCCTACGACGGCCGTGACATCTTGGATGATTTGATCCGCGAGTTCGACAAACGTCTTCACCGAGCCAATCGGCTTGCCACCCGCGCGTACCTGTGACCACCGTATCCACCTCCCAGGTACAACACTAGTGGCCGTCCGCCCATACCGCTACCCGATCATCCAAAAAGATGAGATTGAATGCCAATGCAAACTCATGGAGGACTAGGACCTCATTCGTTACAGCATGTCCGCCTTCTCCTCCCACATGTTATTGGTGCAAAAACAAGACAACTCGTGGCACTTTTGTATCACTACTGTGCCCTCAACGACAAGATAGTCAAGGACAAGTTCGCCATCCCGGTGGTGGATGAGCTCCTTGACGAACTCTACAGCGCTCACCACTTCACAAAACTTGATCTCCGCTCCGGTTATCATCAGATCCGGATGCACCCACCCGATGTGGAGAAAACGGCGTTCCGCACTCACGACGGCCTCTTCGAGTTCCTCGTCATGTCGTTCGGGTTGACGAACGCGCCAGCCACTTTCCAAGCATTGATGAACGACGTGCTCTGACCCATCATCAATTTGTGCTCGTTTTCTTTTATGATATTTTAATCTACAACACATCATGGTCCGAGCACCTTCAGCATCGTCGAGTGGTTCTCACAATTCTTCGCCAGCACAAGCTCTTTCTCAAACGCAGTAAATGTTCCTTCAGCGAGCCCTCCATGTCCTACTTGGGACACATTATCTCGGCGTCCGGCGTCGCCATGGAGGATAAGAAGGTTCAGGCTATCATGGCCTGTCCACAACCCAAGGCAACACGGGTGTTGTGCGGCTTCCTAGGACTTGCGGGATATTACCGCAAGTTCATTAAAGCCTACAACGCGATCGCGGCGTGCTCACGCAACTTATCAAGGAAGGCTTCTTGTGGTCGCCAGCGGCGCAACAAGCTTTCGAGACTCTCAAGACAACCTAATAATGGCACCAATTTTGCAGCTTTCGGATTTTTCAACACGATTCACTGTAGAGTGCGACGCTTCCGGGACGGACCTCGGCCCGGTCCTTCACTAAGGCAGCGGGGTCATCGCTTTCTTCAGTCGACCGATCGCCAGCTGTCATCACGCGCTTGCTGCATATGAGCGCAAATTGATCGGCCTAGTGCAGGCTGTACGACACTGGCGACCTCATCTTTGGGGGCGCTCGTTCCTCGTCCGGACCGACCACTATAGTTTAAAGTTTCTCTTGGATGAACGCCTAGCAACTATCCCCCAACACCAGTGGGTCAGCAAGTTGTTCGGCTTTGATTTTTCGGTGGAATGTCGACCGGACTGCTTAATACGGTAGCCAACGCATTCTCCCGCCATGATTCAGACATCGGTGCCTCCTTCGCCTTATCGGCTCCACACTTCGACCTACTCGCTACCGTGCACACGGCCACCTCCTCCGACCCGGCTTTGGTGGCCCTCCGCGACCAAATCACAACCAGCGACCTTGGCACCATGTGGACAATGATCGATCGCTTAGTACTCTTCAACGGGCGTGTCTACGTTCGCCCAACTCGGCCCTACATGGTGGCATCCTTGCTGCGGCCCATGATGTTGCTCACGATGGCGTCCATAAGACTTTGCATAGGTTGTGCTGTGACTTCCACACACCACAGGCCCGATCCATGGTGCAAGACTGCCAGGGCATGTGCGACATGCCAACGCAATAAGACGGAACATCTCTGACCCGTAGGGTTGCTACAATCATTGCCCGTTCCTTCTCGCGTATGGGAGGATATTGCTATGGACTTCATCGAGGGACTTCCACGTGTGGGTGGCAAGTCAGTCATTCTCACAGTGGTGGACTGTTTCTCCAAGTACGCACACTTCATCCCTTTGGCGCATCCTTATTTCGCCGACATCGTGCACCTCCACGGCATACCATCTTCTATCTCCGATCGGGAACCCGTCTTCACTTCGGCTTTCTGGCGAGAACTCTTTCGAGCATCAAGTTCTGAATTGCACATGAGTTCGGTGTTTCATCTGCAGTCTGATGATCAGTATGAGGCCATTAACGAAGTCATTGCCATGTACCTTCGAAGCATGACCGACGATCGATCTCGACAATGGGTCTGTTGGTCCAGCACAGGCTCCAACAAGCTTAGCAGCATGACAAGATTTATTACGATGGCAAGCATCGTCCCCTCTCCTTCAACATCTATGATTGGGTGTGGCTACAACTTCACCACCGGCTGGTCGCTTCATTGGGAGATGCAGCTAAGGGCAAGCTTGCTCCCAAATACTATGGCCCATAATGTGTCGTTGCCCGGATTGACTCCGTCGCCTATTGCCTCCTCCTTCCAGCTCGTGCAAGGATCCATGTGTTTCATGTCAGCCTCCTCAAAAAGTTCCATGGGACTCCGCCCGATCAGCTGCCCGCTCTTCCAGTCATCCTTCATGGGAAAGTGCTGCCTACATCGGACAAAGTTGTTAGTGTTCGTCAAATTTTAATTCAATGGCAAGGCCAGCCGGCTTCATGTGCCTCATGGGACGATTTGGGTTCCTTTCAGCAACATTACCAAAATTTTCAGCTCAAGGACGAGCTGTTCGTCGAGGGAGAGATGTCATGTGGGGCCAAGTCTACCGCAGACGCGCCAAGCGCACAGCCCGGCCAGCGGCAGCCTAGGGCCAACACCCTCTTTTCTTTGCTTGCAAGTTAGAAAAGATCCTTTAAGATCAGATTGTTTAGAAAGATTAGATTGAGATGCTTCCGGTCTCTTTAAAGAATAGATTGAGATCCTTTCGATCACTTTAGATTAGATTGAGATCATTTCGATCTCTTTATTTGTAAAAACTCTATTTAAAGGAGAGGAGAGGATGTAATAAAGAAAGCAGATTAGTATCCCTAATCTCCTTCTCCCCCTACTCCTCCCGGCTTCGAGGTGCGCACGCCGCCTCCCTCCTGCCGTGCGCCACCACCTCCCTCCACCACGGCTCCCGGGCGCAATCCCGGGACTAAACCTCCCACCTCCCACTCCTACCCTATATGTTCCTTACCCGAGGCACATGACACACCTAACTAAATTTCCCATATATTTGCTTGCAGAAATGGTGTTTATTACATCCCAGTTGCATCTAGGGTAGAATAATCTGTGCTACATATTTGACAAATTGTCACAATTTGACAGACTAATATATACACCCAGGTGATTAACTAAATTAAGGTGGAGTGGGAGGAAATGGTAGCAGCATAGTTAGGCACAGGGATTGAAAACAATGGAGAAATGGTAGAAAACTCGGTCAATTTCGCAAATTTGCTTAAAATCAACAAAATTCAAAATTCAAAATTTGAATTTGTAAACTCTGAAAACCGGTAGGATGCACTATCCATGGTTAGGCATGCACCGCTTACGCTAAAGCACCACAATGCAGACATTCTCCATGCATAGTGCAGATTGGAAAGCTAGAATTTGGATGGAGTACCACCTCAAGAAGCATGTGCAGGTTGTGGTGAGGTCAGTTATCTAATTTTGAGTTACACCGTGGAAATTTTAGTGATTTGTGGCGCTTTAGAAAGTATATTCCACATCATAACATTACCACTTTGCCAATTGATCGTCACAATTGTTACTATTCTGATGGTACATAACAGCAAGGACCCCAATGCAATTTGCAACCCCCTCAAAAAATAAAGGTACTCCATTGGCAAAAACAGAAAAATACGGTTTGGATTAAAAAATCTGGAAAAACCTAGGGACCTGTGTGAAACTATCTTGTTATTGAGCCAACTGTATAGCATATTCAATAAATTAAGAAAGCTAACTATCATGATTATCATTGAAACATATAAAATATCAGACTTTATCCACTTACTTCTTCAGACACGCTCTCTGTGTTATATTTGTCATCCCAGTACTGAGTGCATATTTTGTAAAGCTGCTGGACACTTAGTACCTGCATAATACCAGAGTAGATGCAATGTCCATTAAGTCTGAACACACACAGACACACACACACACACACACACACACACACACAGAGCTTACTGGGCAGAGATCATTGACTATCTCATCATACGAAATCCTGAACTTTTTGAATATGACCTACACAACACCACAAATATGTCAGTATTGAGTATTCATATTGAAAACTCCATGTAAGATGTGGGAAGGAGGCAAGTTGGGCGGGTCGGGCCGACCTACAGACCCATCCTAGTTATTTTGCTTCACCACTAATGGAAGGGCTATGTGCACAAAGTGAAACACCAATTAAGTAGAAAGTGAACCACCAATTAAGTGCAATGGGTTGGTGGATCGGCCGACTTGCATCGCTAATCTCTGGGACACAGTACAAACATCAACTGTCATATCAGCTTCAGCAAAGAAGCCTACAGGGAAAGAAACTAATCCCTCATTGCTTTTTGCTGCAAACCTTAGTACCTTACCAAGCAGATAAAATTGACCACTGTGCAGTCAGCTAGGGTTGCAGGCCAGGGCACATATTTCTATCGACATACCAAAAGGGGTTTATGCTGCCCCATATGTAGTCGTATGAATTTGGTGTGGTGTACAAGTTTCAAAAACTGTTCCAGTAGCAATATGGATTTGCAAAATGTGTTCTTTTCCTTAAAAAAAAATGATACTTTGGAAACAGTGGATCAGCTTGCAGAGAACACCATGCAATTATTTAAAAAAACAGCCTAATACATGAGTATGAAACATTGATATATTTCCTTTGCTCCAACAAAAACAAAACAGATTTAATTACATCCTACAAAGCTAGGTATACTGATTTCACTCGTATATTTAGGTACGATGTAAAGATCGACATCTTGGACACTCTGACCACATTATAACTGGATTTAATCCCATAATATGTTTTACACTGACCATAATCATTAAGTCAACATTATCACTTGTTATTCCTTTAACAATTTCCAGACTTCAGTTCTCGCATTAGCTTCCACCATGTGGTACATGACTCCGGGGTAATTTAAGTTAAGAATAGGCAATGATAATATGGAGGAATTGGTCTAGTAATAAAGATGGGTATAAAAAAGAAGCACATGCGGATGTAACATACCAAGAAACCAACAGCTTGCCTTATGTGCTTGAGTTCATCCAATGCAGATCCTGTATACTGTTAGCATTTAACAGTTTTGTGGGGAGCAAAAGAAAAAATAGATAATTAATCTTGAGTTTTTTGTGTTGAAAACATTTGAGTTAAACAAGAAAAATAATACAAAAATGCCATAAAATGATGCAGGATTACAGATTAGAGGAAAAACAGTCAATCCGATGGGTTTTACAAGATGAACATATGTTGCTCACAATAATGAGATGGTACAGCTTAATGGATTTTTTTGCTCCATGCCACTAGAAAGCCCCTCTATTTCTAAAAATGCCACCAAAAAACGCATCTGTTGGTTGCAACAGGAATTCAAAAAAGATTTCAACTAATAACATTACTAAATCAATGCCAATAATGCACCTGTACTACAATCTCAAGCATATGCTGCAATTGCACTCATATGATTACCTCGGGTTTGACTTCTCCACACCACACCTCCAGTTGTGCCAAACCTTGTTTAACATATTCTCCATTGCTGAAAGAGCAGCACTCATGACGTACAAGAAGGCTGCAGAACAGTGCAGTGACATAATAAGCTTTATGCATTAGGAAAAAAATGGAAAAACTTTTGCTAGAATCAGCAGACAATTACCTATTGAAAAGTTGTGCGTTGATAAATGAGAAAATCTGGGTAAATATCTTCTGAATAAAAATTGCAGGGACCTAAAAATTTAGTAGAATGTTTAGAACACTCTCCACTAGTTGTAAGGCAGGTATGTAGAGTAAGTAGTTAACACTTACGCAATTTTCTTGCAAGATTTTCAAGAGTTCATTCAAATTGTCGACTATCGCCTGCCAATAGCTACCTTGATTTGAAAATGAGCGTCCCCTTGGCAAACTTGACGACCCAAATGAGCGCCCTCTTACCATACTGGCTTTGACGGTTCTTGGGACCTGCAGTTCCAACATAATCCAAAAATTAACACCAAAAGGCAAATAATAAAACATTGCAAGTGTTAGAAATAGCAATTTGTATTCTCATGAGGCCAAAGGGCCAGTATATATAGACAAGTACAGGAGGTGAATATGCAAATAACCTCTCATAACAATGAGGAATAACACAATTATACATATATCTCTAACACCCCCTCAAACTCATGGTGGATCAACAACACTGAATTTGGAGAGGTAGAAGCCGTGTTGTGCTCGAGTCTGGGCTTTCGTGAAGAAATCTGCTATCTGAAGCTCAGAAGGCACATACTGAAGAGCAATCACCTGATTATGCACACAAGACCTCATGAAGGAAGCATCAACACCAATATGCTTGGTGAGCCCATGCTTCACAGGGTCGCGGGCAATACTGATAGCACCTGTACTGTCTGACAAGAGAGGAGTTGGTGTAGTGACAGAAACACCAAAATCCTCAAGTAACCACCGTAGCCAAGTAATCTCTGTTGTAAAGAGAGCCATAGCTCGTAACTTAGCCTCGGATACTGCAGTCTGTTTCTTTGTCTTCCAGGCAATGAGAGAACCACCAAGAAAAACACAGTAAGCAGAGATAGACCGGCGATTAGAGGGATCGCTGGCCCAAGTAACATCCGAATAAGCCTGAAGCTGTAACGAGCTGGAGTGTGGGAAGGAGAGACGGCGAGAGATAGTCCCACGAAGGTATCGCAGAACTCGAAGAAAGTGGTTGTAGTGGACCTAAGTGGGAGCAGAGACGAACTAACTCAGAATGTGGACTGGATAAGTGATATCCGGACAAGTACCAGCAAGGTAGACAAGACTCCCAACAAAATAACGATAGTGAGTCGGATCAAAAAGAGGCTCGCCATCAGAGGGCCAGAGATGAACGTTGAGCTCCATGGGAGTCTCAACAGTACGCTGATCACTGAGAGGCGCGATCAAGAAGATCCTGAATATACTTCTCTTGGGACATAAAGAAGCCATCTGGAGTGGAAGTAACCTCAATCCCAAGGAAGTAACGAGGAGGACTAAGATCCGACATAAGGAACTGCTCACTCAAACAAGCCTTGACAAAGGTATGTGCTCATAATCATCTCCGGTGATGATCATATCATCAACATGCAGAAGAAGAAGAGTTCGACCACGAGACGAAGTGTGGACAAAAAGGGCAGGATCATGATCACTAACTGAGAAGCCAGCAGCAGTGACCACAGAGGAGAAGCGCTCAAACCAAGCACGAAGGGCTTGTTTAAGGCCATAGAGAGAGCGATGAAGACGAAGACACCCCAAAGACAAAGACCACGCCTGTTAGACACGAAGTCGGTGTAATTAACACCATCAAAGATCATCGGGCAGCGAGGGAGGGAAACAGTGCCCATTGGTAGGCGGCGCTGGACGGCGCGGCGACCAAGGCAACGAAGTCTAACAGCCAGCGCTGGACGGCGCGGCGGTTAGAACCACGTTTTTTTTCGCTCCGCTGTTAAAACTCTGGGCCGACGCCTTCGGCCCAAAGTAAACGCGTGCGAACGGGGGGAACTAGGGTTCCCCCCTGCGTCGGTGGTGGCGGCGGCGGAGGAAACCGGCGACGGCGATCAGCGCCCGGCGGCGGCGAAGCAGAGGACCCGGCGACGAAGAAGATCACCGAGCGGCGAGTCGGCAACGGTGGCCTCGGCGGCGGCAAAGAATCGGCGGAGGCGGGCGACGGCGTCCCGGGTGGAGCGGTGGCTCGGTTGGATCTCCTTCCCGGCGCGGATCTCGTCCAACGGCGGCGGCCCTCGTGGGAAGAGGAGGCGCCAATAGCGTGCGGAGGTGGCCGACGGGCAAAGCGAGCCGACCGAAGCGGTGAACACCGCGCGTGGCTCGATCTTGCGACCACACGAGAGACGGCAATGACAAAGCCGACGTCGGCGCGCGCGGAGATGGCGATCAAGGCAGCGGGGAGGGAAGCGGCGCGGCAAGCGAGGGAGGGACGGGGGAGGAAAGCCGGCGGAGGCGGCTTGGGCAGGGGAGGACGAGTTGCGCGTCCGGGAGAGGTAACCCTAATGGGCTCTGATACCATGTTAGGAATAGCAACTTGTATTCTCATGATGCCAAAAGGCCAGTATATATAGACAAGTACAGGAGGTGAATATACAAATAACCCCTCATAACAATGGAGAATAACACAATTATACATATATCTCTCACAGCAAGCACTTGCGGGCAAGCCATTGAAACAGCAAAATATTGGGTTCAATAAAGGACAGATTGGTCAAAAAATAATGGGAGCTTAACAGCACAAAGATGCACATCATGAACGAATATTCTAATTCATTCACAGTAGCCTAAACAGTGTGATTGCAATATCATGTCTTTTCCACTGCTGGTTCAATTGACATGAGATTAGCCGATGAAGATCACATGGGAAGTAAGATACCTGAATAGCTTGCGACAGCAGTGAAGATAGTTCTTTCTTCACATTGTCACGGATCATTCCGTATAAGCCTTCCACAAATGCTGTAAGTTGCTGCTTAAAAAGAAAAGCAGGATACTTGGCCTCGATTTGGCGCACGAGGTCCATATCAACAGTGATGTTTGAAGAGCGGAATACCTGACCCCATGACACCAGCAAAACAATGCAGCCATCAAGTACTGACCAACTATCTGATGAAGGGAAGAAGTAAAACAGTAGTGCAAAGTGCAAACTATGCCATGCGAAGAGTCAGGATACAGCCTGTCTTCTCATTTATTTTGATAACAATATTAGTATAAATTGGGAAAACTATAATATTAAATACTTTTAACAACAAATCAATGACAATATCCATGTTGTTAATCCAGATACTCTTTTATATATGAGAGGTCTAATTCGAAAGACTTTACAGAATATAAAATATCGCTCACAGAAGCATGGAGGGAGTAATAACTATTTCATCCCCAAGATCATTTTCAAGACCTTTTGTCCACGATTAGTTATACCCCTCACTTCTTTCTTACATGAAAATTTTGATTTCTTAGACAGTAGACACAACTTTAACCATTGACTTTAGTAATAATATGCTGGTAAAATTATCAAATTATAATATTGTGATAGTACCCTCAACATATCTACTAATGTCACTTTCACGTGGCCCATGTAGATACATAAGTGATCAGAATTGTTTCCTAAAAGTTAACAGCAATTTTAAAAAGAACAGAAAAAACAGTATTGATCGTTTAATACACAAATGAACTCCAAATTACAAGGACTTGAAGGTCCAGATGATGGATGTGCGGCTCCTAGAGTAAGTTAGCGATGAAACATACCATCCTCCCAAGGAATGATGACTGGGTCTGTGGTCGTTTACGTGGAGTGGTTCCAGATACGCCAGCAGCTTTTAGGCTCTTTTGCAGCATAATCAATAAAGTCGATGAACTTGATAACCAGTATGCAAGATCCTCATTGCTATCATGTTTCTGAAATACACATGATACCGTACTTTTAAGAACATTGATTAAAATAACAGAAATGTACTAGGAACAGAATGCTTGTAAAACAAGAGTGATTGTTTAAAAAAAACTATAGAATCAATAGCAGCAGAGAATACCTGCATTGCGGAACCAAAAATTTGAATAAGCCGATCAAAAACAGATGTTTTTTCTGTTTCAAAAATCTTCCAATGAATGAGACATTTGTATATGGTTATTGCAGCAATTGACTTTCCTTCACTAAAGCCAATATTTTCAGTAACACAGTTTATAAGTGCATCAACACTCTCCTGCAAAAAATGTATGGGTGAAGTCAATCATCATATGTTCCATGTTCCTATAACTTCACTAACTGATTTAACACATTTAAATATTAAAAAATTGTCAATGTACATGCTGCCTCTCAAAAAAGGATGCCCTTGGCTGCGCGAAGTTCCCATATTCCTTGGGAGCTGGAGGTGTGCCATGAGGTGTCTGGAGAGAAATGACCAATTTAGATTCAAACATATAAAAAAACAGTAGACAGTGATTTAACATGTTGCATAAGATAATTGCTTCCGACCATCTGTTCCTCGCTGCGTGGACTGCCATTAGTCAAATTCTACAATGGTGGAAAGACATAGAAGCATGTCAGTAATGAAAAGCTAGAAATCACACAAAAAAAATGGATTAAAGCAAAAGAAAAGAAACACCAGCAGACCTATGGTTGTGCTCAAACAGTTGCATGTAAAGAATCACGAGTGCTATAAGGGAAGAAGGGAGGTATGGAGGGGTTGGAGAGGGTTAGAGAAAGAGAAACCACGTACAGATTTTGGATATGTGTTTTCAGGTATTGTTCTCACAGGAGAACGGAACAGTGCCTGCTGCCGGAGAACTTGATTTTCAGCTTCCATATTAGTTAGCTTTTCTTGAAGACTGCCAATCACACAACAAAAAGAAAATTATGTGAAAGAAGGTAAATTCGGCAAAAGAACACATGTACATGATTTATTAACATCAAGAAGGTTAAATCATGTAGACAATGCCATAGCAAGAACCTTAGCATTGTGTTGGTCAGTCCATTTATCTTTGACTCTGCATCTGTAGCTTTCTTCAGCCACTCTTCTCTGGCTTTCTTCATTTCTTCAAACATCTGTTCTGTTTCATCAATTTTTGTCTCAAGAGAAACCACCAGTGTCTAAGAGTATAATAGAAAAGGATTCAGTCACTTAACTCGCTATCTTTTTGTGGTAAGGAACAATATGCATAGGAAAGAGATAAATGAATTGATGATGTCACTAGCTTTTAGTGAAAGGACTGAGAAAACTTTGAAAGCACTTCCAATCAGCATTAGTCATTTTCAAGTTAGCTTTCCTTCAAGCAAGTGCTACAGGGAAAGGATGAGTATTTCATCATGGCCATTTAGTATGTTATTATTGAATAAGTTAGGGCGGTTTCTCTAGGGCCACCTGTTGAACTAGTAGGTATAAAATATGGGTGTAGGAAGCCATGTTAAGGTCCTTAAGGAAGCAAAAATAATTGGAGAGCAAATGCTAATTCACATAAAAGCACCTAGCAGATTGGCTATTTTAAGAGTTTATCCAAAGTCCAAACCATAGTCACCGGGAACATGGGGTCGACCGGGTCGAGGAACGGGGTCACAGGTCGAGGAACGCCATTTTTTCTTATAAATTACACAGGAATGGTGTACCATGTGCCACGAATCATACCCGCATCGATGAATCCGGTACATGGTGTTAGATATGTATATAACTTAGGGTGTTCTTTGCATATTGACTACCATGTACATGATATATTAGCCTTTGGTCCATTTGAATATATCAAGGTTCATTCCAACATGGTATCAGAGCTAGGGTTAAAGTTTCTCACTTGACCACCGCCGCCGCCATCCCCGCACCAAAATCCTCTCAGCGCGCCCCTACTCCACCCCTGCTCTGCTTCTCCACCGCCCGAAGCTCCCGCCGCCATTTTCGGCCCCCGTCGCCGGATTCGTGTCCCCCGCCACCAGATCTGCTCCCCTCACTATCGAATCCGGACCACCTGTCGCCGGATCCGAGCGCGCCGCCCTTCGTGCATGCTATCTCCCGTCGCCGCACCCCGTGCCTCCGCATGACGCGCCTCCGGAGCGTGCCGCGGCCTGGAGCTCTCACAGGCTAACTAGAATTACTAAGTGACTTAAAATCTATTACCTTTTTGGTCGGATGCAGTCCTCTTCAAAATCCATTATTCCTCTAGATTCAGAGAGAAAGTCGCCATGCCCCCCGTAAGTCGATGTCTTACATTGTTCAACTTCTGCCATCAAGTAAGAAACATGGTCCAGCTCCCTTTGTTTTAAAAGGGGGTCATCGATACTATGTGATCTTTATTGATGATTATTCTCGTCATACATAGATCTACTTCATGTCATTTCGCAGTCATGTTTTTTCTATTTACCAGATGTTCGCCACCATGGTTCGCACTCGGTTTGATTCGGCCATTCGTGTCTTTCGTACTGACTCTGCTGACGAGTACCTATCTGCTACTTTGCGTCGCTTTCTCGCTGAGCAGGGTACTCTTCCCCAGTATTCTTGCCCTTGTGCTCATGCTTAGAACGATGTCTCTGAGCGTAAGCATCGTCACTTGCTTGAGACAGCTTGCGCTCTCATGCTTGCCTCTTCTGTTCCACTGCTCTTCAGGGCTCTACTCCTGTCGAGCATCTCTACAGTCGGGCTCTAGGGTACAGTCACCTCCACTATTTCGGCTATATATGTTTCATCCTTCTTCCACCTCGTGAACGCACCAAGCTGACTGCTCAATCAGTTGAGTATGTTTCTTGGATACAGTCTTGAGCATAAGGGTTATCGCTGCTACGACCCTATTGCTCATCTGATGAGGATCCCTCAGGATGTCACCTTCGATGAGTGCCAACCTTACTACCCTCGTTCTCCTACTGTCAGCTCAAATTCTCTTGTTGGGCCGATCTCCTTTCTTATTTTTCCTGGCTCTCAGTTTTCCACTTTTGTTTCGTTTTCACATCCACCTTCTTCACTTCCCTCTCCTCTGGCTCCACTTGTCCCCTCTCCGCCGGAATTTCCTTCCAGCTTCTTTGTTGAGATTCCATCTTTTCCCTTGCAGTACTCTCGTCGTCCTCAGCCTAGTCCTCCAGTTGAGCCTCCGTCTTTGTTGGGCCCTATTCTGAACTCTTCTTCTCCGTCCTTGCTGGGTCCTACTCCGCCTTCTCCCAGATACGATCTTCGTGATCGTCGCACTGTCAGGCCTCCTAAGCTCTACGGCTTTGCAGCCGCTGCTCTTTCTAAACCTAGGACCTACCGTGAGGTTGCTGCTCACCTTGAGTAGCAGCTCGCGATGTTCAAGGAGATTGCGGCTTTGGAGCGTACTGGCACTTGGGATCTTGTGCTCTTACCTGCGTGTGTCACTCCTATCACATGCAAGTGGGTGTACAAGATCAAGACTCACTCAGATGGTTCCCTTAAGCGCTACAAGACTCGTCTTGTAGCGCGTAGTTTTCAGTAGGAATATGGTCGTGACTACGATGAGACCTTCACTCCTGTCGCCCACATAACCACTGTTCGCTCTCTCCTTGTTGTGGCCTCTATTCGACAATAGCTCATCTCTCAACTGGATGTCAAGAATGTCTCTCAATGACGAGCTGTGTGAGGTCTAGATACAACCGCCATTGGTATTTTGTCACTGATGGTATGGTTTGTCACCTTCGTCGCTCTCTATGGGCTCAAACAAGCCCCTCGTGCTTGGTTTGACCACTTCTCTGATCACTACTGCCGAGCTCTCCGCAAGTAATCACAACTCTACCCTCTTTGTACACACCTCTTCTCGGGGTCGGACGCTCCTCCTTTTTTATGTGGATGATATGATCATTACTGGAGATGACTCCCAGTACATTGCCTTTGTGAAGGAGTGTCTCTGTGAGCAGCTCTTGATGTCTGATTTGGATCCTCTTTGTTACTTCCTCGGGATTGAGGACACTTCTACGCCTGAGGGCTACTACCTCTCCCAGGAGAAGTACATTCAGGATATCCTTGTTCGTGCTTGTCTCACTGATCAGCGGATGATGGATACTTCTATGGAGCTTGGTGTTCACCTTCGACCTATTGATGGCGAGCCTCTTGAGGACCCCACTCGCTACCGCCATCTTGTCGGGAGCCTCGTCTACCCTGGGATCACTTGACCTGACATTTCTCAGTCAGTTTACATCCTGGGTCAGTTCATCTCTGCTCCCACTCATCTCCAATACAGTCACATTCTTCGTGTTCTGCGATATCTTCGTGGAACCATCACTCATCACATTTTCTTTCCTCGCTCTAGTTCTCTGCAGCTTCAGGCGTACTCTAATGCGACCTGGGCTAGCGATCATTCCGATCGCTGGTCTCTTTCTTCCTATTGTGTTTTCCCTAGTTCCTTTCTGGTTGCTAAGAAGACCAAGAAGCAAACTGTCATTTCCCATTCGAGTGTTGAGGTTGAGTTGAGAGCCATGGCGTCGTTGATAGCTGAAATCACCTAGCTTTGGTGCCTACTTAAGGATTTCGGTATTTCAATTTCTGCACCAACTTCTCTCTTATCAGACAGTACTAGTGCGATCAGCATTGCTCGAGATGCAGTGAAGCATGAGCTCACAAAGCACATTGGAGTAGATGCTTTGTACATGATATCGCAGGTGCAAGACCAAGTTATTGCTCTTCAGTATGTGCCTTCGGAGTTAAAGTTAGCATATTTCTTCACCAAGGCACAGGACTAGAGTTCAACACAGTTTCTACCTCCTCAAACTCTATATTGTTGATCCACCATGAGTTAAGGGGATGTCAGAAATGTATATAACTTAGGGTGCTCTTTCCATATTGACTACCAAGTACATGATATATTGGCTTTTGACCTATTGGAATACATCAAGGTCCATTCCAACACGTGCAACGCGGCATCGACCCGCTATCCCTGTGACTATGGCCCAAACCAGGGGAAAAAATCCCGCCGATTATCGTGATGTCGGATTTCCGTGCCAGACCAAAGTAACAAGAATCCGTCCGAAACTTTTAATTTAAAATTTGAATTTTTATCTTCTCTCATCACTTTCTAGGTTGGTTTAGGCCTATTTTGTGCTAGATTACGTATTGTATGAACTAAATATGCTTGAATTATTGTCTTTGACCGGTTTGCACTTCATATGAGCTAAATATGTTAGATTACGTATTATATGAGCTAAATATGCTAGATTATGTATTGTATGAGCTAAATATGCACTTCATTAAACACTTTTTAATTCAAAATTCGTCAATTCAAAATTCCATCCAGTTTTTCCGACTAGTTTTTCCGACTGGTTTTTCCGGTAACCTGCCGGTAACCGGTTTTCAAAATCGGCAATTCAAATTTCAGTTTTTGAAATTCTTTCGGATTTTTCCTAGGATTTCCGGTAACCGGTACCGCCCGCCGAGTGGGATTTCAACCGGTTCCGGGTTTTTTATCCCTGGTCCAAACTACTTGACTGATCAAAAATTGAAATTAAACAATGCATTTGTTCTAAGTTTCTATTTCTCAGCCCTAAAGCTACTAGTTAATTTACATCAATGATATTTAAGTATAGTACCATGACTTATACCAAAAGAGATCTAAGTGTTTGGTTGGCTCCAACAATATGGCTTTGGGTTTTGCATGTGTAACATGTCCAAAAAAGAAACCAGAGATGATCTTCATTAACACTTGGCAAGCTACACTATTACCATACTGGGATAAAATTTCCTGCACTGGTCAAGGTAGCAGCACCATTACCAGCTGGAAGACCGGTATGCTTGGGGCATATTTGTGGAGTCAATATCCCCGTTATACCACCATACAGCTCATTAGCTCATGCTCATAGTTAGGCTATTGAATATTGCACTCTCTGAATTGAACTTCAACTCTCATCACATAATGTGATGCTAGATAGTGCCTTTAATCCATTCTTCAGCACAGATAATGATCTAGTGTTATGTGTATCACTAACCCTGAAGGGTCTTGACTGTATTTTACCATGAAAATGGACAAACTGACTAATGGGGTGAATCTACTGCAGTGAAGATCAAAATGATTCCATCGTATTTACCTTAAGCTTCTCATTTTCAGCAGTGAGCTCATCAACCAGAGTTGTATCAACATGGACCTCTGGTACTAAAGCAGCTTTCTCTAATGCGGCTTTAGCAGTTTCCTGTTCCCTTTTTAATAAATCTTTTGTATCCTTGGACTGCAATTGCAGTTCCTGCAATTGTTGTTGCAACTTCCTATTTTCTTGTGTCTTGGCTTCTTCCATGTCAGTCTGCAGACCAGCAAAATGTGCATAAGTCACTTACATAGACATCAGAAAAAATAAACAAAAATGAACACTTATTGTAACCTAGGTTGTGCCAACAGTAAATATCCATTTTATATAGTTACATTACATACTCCCTCCAATCACAAAAGTCGTTTGGACATCGACATGGTCCCTAAAATGCAACTTTGACCAGTCATTTTTATTGTAATATATTAATAAAATCTAATAAAAATGTAATATTATGAAAGACCTTTTTGAGGCCAATCTACATGTACCATTTTCATGTGTAAAATCTAAATATTCAAAAGATATTAATAGACAAAGTTTAGAATGTTTGCTTGCAGTTGCATGTATCCCAAAAGGACTTCCTCTTGTGACTGGTGGGAGTATTTACTTTAACTTAATGGTGTATCCAGTTTACCACACAAATGTGAATTTTGTGCTATATGGTGGTACTATAATTTGTACAATAGACTAGTGGATGGACACAGTGTGGTCATGATCAGTTCGAAACTAAGTAAGAACAAATCTAATAGGCTTAATGGTATGCACATTATACACAAACAGTGAACATGATAAAGTATCACTAAAAAGAAATAATTGCAGTCAACTTCAAAATGGACTGGAAAGAACCTAGGTTCATTTTAGCAGTTCACTGTATAATATAACATAGCCATGAAGGTAAAAACAATGTTCAAGTACATAATGTTTTTTTATTAACTTTATCAATCCTGTAGAAGTTCCCACTGTTCACATGACAACTGTACTTACTTCCTATGTCACTTAAGTTTCAGTGTATGGAAAACACCTGAAAAACAAAATTCACCAACCAAATGCGCAAGTCGTGAAATTCCAAGTTCTGGGGAAGAACAGATAGATGCAATATTGATATAATGCAGATCTGAGAATATATTCAGTATTCTTTCATAACACCTTGATTGGGTTTAACCACCTCGATAAAAATAAAAGATAAAATAGCTACAAAGGCATTGTACATGGCATAGAAAACAAGTGGCAGATTTACTATTATGCTTTTTGTCAGTGGTATTTTCAGATAGGTGCTTGAGTGACCATGGCATTGTCAAATTTATCCCTACTAAGTAAATACAGAAAGCCCATCCAATATGTTTCGGCAAATACTCATATTTCTTGAACGGTCAATTATGGGAATAGCATGTCCCAATTCCTTCAGTAGTGTATTTCAACAGCCAATTGAGTAGTATTGCTCTGTTCCATTTGAACATGAAAATATTGCTCTAATTATGGATGGATAGTGACGTAGTATTTACGAAATAATAGCAAATATTACATCAACCATAGGCATGTGCAACATAAATGGTACGACTGTAAAATACAGTGATCCAGTAGTTTACCCTCATTCGTTTCTCCAGTTGCAGCCGCCAAGTGAGCTCCTCAACTTGCTTCTCTAATTTATTCTTGGCAGCTTGAAGAGCACCAGTTTCTTTTGCAGCCTGAAAGTAGTAAAAAACAGCGGAAGTCAATAGACCTGTTACAGGGAGTGCACTGTAGCACCTGCGTACTGTTCACCCACAATTAGTTTCCTTCGTTGGGCATTAGATTGCTTTGGTTAGTTTAGAAGCTTATCTTCAGTTAGTTCGTTTGTATAATTTAGAAATTGTTTCCATCCGACCTCCCTCCAACGGATTTTTACCCCCTTGTTGTGCTAGTTCGCAATAAGACCAAAGTAGCTTAACCAATTAGGTAATGAACTCTATCTATGCTCTTATTGATGATCCTGAGTGCCAAAAGTGTGACAGCTTTGGACTTACTGCCATTAAGTGAGCTTGCAGGTAAATGGTTTTAGCAAACTTGTGAAGCTAGTATGCTCATATTTTTTCATCCAAGCTAGGTTAATGAAGATATGATTTAATACTATAAGTTGTAGTAGCACTACTCGGGTTTTAAATTTTCAACAGCATTACTATACTATAAGTTGACCAAGTTGAAATTCAGATTTCATGTAATCTCCTGACATGCAACCAACACCAGTTCACCATCAGCAGTGATAGCAAGGTATGTTGCTAGAGATAAATCTAGGCCAGAGTTCATAGGAAAAAAGGAAACTACATTACATGCTTGATAGTTGATTTAATTATTTCTTATGGATAAACATTAATGGCAAGTATAGTGTCTAGAGCTAATAAAGTATCAAGTAATACAGCAACAATGGGCCAAAGAAATAAAAAGATAGTCAGGCCATTTACACAGTGCTTCTTACCATTTTAAGTTTTAGAAGTTCTCTTCTGGCCATCCTTCCTCTCCAAGCACATTGGGTTGTGATCGCTGCCTTCTTCAAGCCCATGTACCGTGAACGTGCTAAATAACTACGGCAGTAACTCTGTGGTGGACGAAATCATTACAACTGAGGTTAAGGTAATGAAACATATATGGAGTTAAGAATAATTGGTAAGAAAGGGAGATGCGTAGGCTTTGAATCTGGCAACCAGTTAGATACATATGCACTTGAAGAAGTAGAGATTTAGAAATATAAATATCTCAAAGTCATAACTTAAGAATTTGTTGATAGTTTGAAGTTACTGCATGAGCATGTATGTCCAACAACCACTTTAGCAAATAGAATGAGTATGTATTTAACAGTATAGTGTTCCTAAATGCAAAGATAAACTTGTCTGTGAAATGCTAGGTGTAGAACAAGATAGAACTAATCCTCAGGTAAACAAGGTCAATTATACTAGATAACAAATGGTTTAAAACTAATCTAGCACAATGCTGTGGCGGTTATGACAAATGACTCTAGGGTTTAATTTTTTTTAACTTAAAAAAAAGAACCACAATTCATATTACTCGCAACGATTGTTTCATTTTCATACTAACTATGTTGAATATCATATATGTTATATTAAGCAATTGAGTTGGGTTACTTGGGTACAGGGATCCAAAAACCGTTCCCGGGGGAAATCCCGGTCGCCGGCCGGGAAAAAAAAACCGGCCGGTAACCGGATTTCTCGGAAAAAAAACCCGGACGGAATTCGCTTGAATTTGCTTAAAAACCAACCGAAATTCGAAATTTGAAATTTGAATTTGCGAAACCGGAAAAAAACCGGCCGGGATTTTGGATCCCGGCCGGGATTTCTATCTCTGCTTGGGTATATGATATCATATGATAAATACAAGAGTTTTTTGTATCGTATGATGTCATTTAACATATCAACTCAGCGCACAGATTTTTTTTGTTTGGGAGTACAGGTGCCACAAATACATATTAAGGTAACAAAAAAGATATGGATGCCAAAATAAACCAACGCCATCATATATTGGCTGCGTTAGCAGTACGACCCAAACAATTTACTCGTACAAAGATAGAACTTCACATGAGTTTGAATAGGAAAAAAAAAATCTCTCTATTCTGCACACCTTGTTTCCCAAGCATTTCATGGATGACTAAAAACATAAAATGAGACCTGAAAACACACCTGAATAATCACCGCGGCTTTTGTTTGCTGACGGAAATGGAGTTCCTTGCGAGCAGCCATACCACGTAGAACGGACTGGATAGTAGTCGATGCACAACATAGATCTCTGTAGTTTTTCCTTGCAAAGTGCATGCGATAGTAGGTCTGAATTGTCAATGAAGCAGCCTTCCTACGGAGGTCTTCATAATAATGTCTTGCAATTTGTCCTTCAGTTATCACAACTCAGAAGTCATTATCTCCACATAAAAATGAGAGAGGAGAAGAGTGCAATATTATTCTAAGAAAATATACCTCTGCATATTGCCTGAAGCTGAGTAGCAGATATTCGCAGCTGAATGAAATTTTTGCGAGCCAGGTATGACCGAACTTTTCTCTGGATTTTGCTAGCAGAACAGCTCAAAACCTCAGTCCTCCGAGCATCTAACTCAGCCATCTGACCAGCACGCAGAAACACTTTTGTTTTCCCTATCTGTAGATTGGACATTAGACCGTAAGATATACCAAAAGGAATGGAAACCAATACATCAATGTTAGAACTTCAGAAGAAATGACGCATCCAGATAGCGATGGAGTCATGGAGATATTGCACTGAACTTAGTATTCCTCTTATTTAATAATTGCCGTGATCTATTGACAAAATATGTACGAGACTCTGTCCTCTATTGGTTCAAGCTTTTTGAAAGGAATTGACAATATTTTTCTCATAGTATCAAAACAAGGTCCTGTGTTTGAATTGGATTTGGCCCAGTCTGCTTAGCCATCGAAACTAAGAAACTAAAAAAAACACTCCTTCAAAAGAATAACTTCTGACATGGAATAATATGATATCTACAGGATATATCATTCTATCAATTTTATATTTTTGGAGTGACTCGCATAAAGGGTGAGTAACATGAACTGCTTATCTGCTTGGCCTATTTACAATATTAGGGGAAAATAGGAAATACATTGGAAGCTTTGAAATTAGAGGAAAGTACTAGGGAAACCAAAGAAAGACCAAATCTAGTACAACAGGAAAGGATATGGATTATATTAACCACATCACAGCTTTATTTCAGTGCATAGTAGTTACCTGATAACCTGTGAGATTGACTTTCTCAAGAAGCATGTTTGTAGCAGTAACTTCATCATAACTGCCAATGAACAATTAGTTTAGACTCCCTAACCAAAAAGAAAAGGTTCAAAAATTCAAATCAAGATACCCTAGATTTACCTTTCACCAAGAACTTCGGGTAGTAAAACACCAAATCGGTCAACAAATTCATCAAATGCTCGCCTTGTTGGATATCCTAGACAGCTTATTCTTATCGCCTCTAGCACTCCCTGTTTACGAGGTTAACAAATGTAATAGTATCACCATCTCAAAAGGCTGGTTATTACAAAACTGCATAAAGCACATGACAATAACAGCATCAAATTTATCTCCTGGCATACTGCCACCATGTCTATATTGCAGAACGACCACATATTTTCTAATATACTTGTGTTTTTACTATATTACAGGATTGCCCTCATGGCCTCATATGAGTTAAAAATAATGAAAGTTTTAGCAGCTTTCATCTATATGGTGTAATTTGGACACAGAAAGACACATAATATGAAATAATTTGTTTTGTTGGAATAAGTTTAGAGAAGTATTGTGCAAGTGAAAGAAACAATAGTGCCCTTTTATCAAGTTGAACAACTGGAAAACAGAAATCTAGTATTAACTGGAATTGTAGCATTACCAATATTGACTATATAGACTTCAAAATTAGGAGTCCAATTAGATGAATGTCATCCATTCAAGGGTTTACATGTGTTCCTAAGAAGGAATTTGTCCATTTCATGTTTTGAGTTACCAAAAAAAGAGCTTGGAAACATACAGAAACTCCTGAATGGAAATTGAAAAGAAACGTAGCCCCACTAACACCCACTAAAATGGGTGTTACCCACAACTACAGTGGGTTACAACTTTACTAAGAAAAAGGTAGACAATAGATACCGATTTGTTGAAACTCAAATGTTTTTACCTCAAATGATCATGTTTGCGAATGAAGATTAGTTAAAATCAGATATCGAGCCACTTGTACTTACAAAACCAGTACAATTTTACCCTGAGTCCATTTTTCTAGACAGTTTTACAACGTTAGCATAGTTTATGTTATGAATATTAACATTGTGTATGTATTGCAAATTTGCAATAGCTCAATGGGCAATATATAGAGTACAAGGGACACAAGACTAAACCCTAGAACAATAGATAAATACCACAAATACCCTTAACCCCCCCCCCCCCTCAAATGCAAAGCGGACCTCCCATCCGGGATCGTGCAACAGGCCATAAAGCACAAGGCGCAGGGGCTAAGAAAGGAGAGGCAAGCGGGAGCAAAGTCGACCACGGCAACACGACGAAGAAGATAATGAAACTGATAGGAATAGAGAAAGTTGTCAAATCAAGCCGAAGGAAGATGAATAGAAGCATGGCTACGCAGATCGAAGCCAAAGACGGTGGTGGCGCAGTGCACAAGAAGCGCAGCGGCGGCGTAGTGCACAAGAAACGCGGCGACCTTAGAAGCTCGGGGCAGCGGCTCAGAAAGAAGTGGCGGCATCATAACGATTTCAACAATCTGCAGCGGCTCAAAGAGAAGAGTGGTGGTTGCTATCATGCGAAAGGGAAAGAAGAGCATCACTCTCGATCCAAGAGGACAAACTGTGGCTAGCAAAGCAATCAGCTGGCTGGCAATGAATTTGTGGACTTGCGTAGCTTAAACGAACTCAAAGAAAGAGTGGTACGGACTTGGATGGACGCAACGGAAGAAAAATGACGCTAACAAAGAAAAGACTCAAGGATAACTAGCAGTAGCAACGGTATGCAATCGGCCAATACACTTCCACACACGATCCATCCTCCTCTCCCTCCTTCCTGCTGCATCTCCTCCGAAATATCCTCCTCTCCCAAATCTACCACTCCCAGGGAGGCGGAGGAACTAAGCGACGGGAGCTCGACGCAAGCAGGGGAGAGTCAGGGAGGCAGCGCTCGGGGCGGAGGCAGAGCAGGGGAGGCCCAAGGCACCAGAAGGAGCTCTAGGGCGGCCGGGCAACGCAGAGCTCGCGAGAGGCCGCTCGGGGTGGCGTCTGGCCTTGAGCACAGCCGAGGGCCGACGGAGCGAGAGGAGGCAACCAGGCGTCGTCGAGGTGGCCCGGCGGCCGACAGCGGATCTGGGCGGGTAGCTACGGATCCGGCGGGCGGCGTTGGGAAGACGAAGCAGAGCAAGGGAGGCCAGGGGAGCCGGATCCGGGCGGGAGGCAAAGCATGGGAGGCCCAGGGCGCCGGATCCGGGCGGAAGGCGCGGCTTTAGGGCGAGCTCGAGCGGAGGAGGTGCACGGAGCTTGGGGTGGCATGGATCCGAGTCGGGGAAGTCGGATCAGACCGACGCGGATCCAGGCGACACGGGCTCGGGGGCAAGGGCGGCGGCGGCTCGAGCTCCGTGCGAGCAGAGGTGGTGCACCGGAGGCCGGATCCAGGCGACACGGGCTTGAGGAGCGACGAGGTTGTTGCTTCTACGAGGAGGTTTCGATCTGTGTTACGATTAAGAGAGTGGCTGCCCCCGGGAGCGAAGATTGCTCCTCTCGATGGCAGCAGGCAGCGGAAGCGAGTTGGAAGCTAGGTTGGAGGTTGGAGTTTGAACCTTAGCTCTGATATCATATTATGAATATCAACATTGTGTATGTATTGCAATAGCTCAATGGACAATATATAGAGTACAAGGGACACAAGACTAAACCCTAGAATAATAGAGAAATACCACAAATACCCTTAACAGTTTAAACCACTTTTGTTGCTGATGTAGAGGCTTTAGCCTTTCGTTCAGATGGGCCAGTAAAACAAATAAAAAAAATGCCTCACACTTTTATGAATCTAATGAGATCGAGGTGGGTGAAAGAGAGGAGGTGGTAGTACTGGGGTTTAACTGGCTAGAGAGAGGGTTACAATGGCAGCCAGCTAGCAATACCAGGTGACATGACATATGTGATCCGCATGGCAGAAACACTATAAAAACCTGGAGTTACAGAGTTAATTGGTCTAGTTTCAAAGGATAAGGGGGGGTAAGGAATCTGCTAGTTATATGGGCTTTTTCCAAAGCTTTATCACATTTAATCTGGTATATGATTAGTTATACACATAAAAAATGGCTTGATGTTTTCCTTGGACCTTGTATCCATCGAAGTATGTACTTCCATTAAAATAACTCAGAATGGTACAATTTCTTACCCCACATCGAAGTTGCTGGAGAACATTACTGTTCTCAAAAATTGCTGGCTTGAGAACATTATTGGGCTTTATGCACCGGATGTAATGTGGTTCTGTTGCACTCAGAGTTTCCAACAAAGCTTGTAATTGTTGCTGTGATGTTACAGAAAAGGAAGAGATAAATCGTCATAAGAAAGCTATAACAAAATTTAATGTCTGAAGTAAATCAAGGAATAGCATTCTTTTACCTTAAAGCTTGAACCTATCGATGTAAACTTTGTGGATTTAGTTGATTCTTCAGAATGTGGAAAAAGACTTGAAACAAATGAACATCTAGAAGCATGTAACAAGACCTGATGCTCGTTTACAGCATAGTCTATGTTCTTATCCAAGAATAGATTTGTCTGATATGTAACCTGCAAAAGAAGCAAGTTGTGATTACGTAAGTGTGTATGTATTGCTTACTGTGGGTGTCAACTGTAGAGAGCCAGATGTGATGGCACCAGCTTTGCCCAACAGACTAATCCATCTCCAGAGTCCAGTTTAGATATACGGATTGTGTGTTGTAGGTTTGGTATGGAGCAAGGATCAAAAAAACCGGAACCAGAACAAAAACCGTCTGGCGCCCATTTCTCCGTTACCGGCCGGTAACCGGAATTCCCGGAAAAAACCGGCTGGATTTCGTTAAAATAGAATGAATTCGGAATGAAACCGCCGGGATTTTGAATTTGAATTTGAAGGATTCCGGCCGGGATTTTGAATCCTGGTCCCCACCGGTAAATCCGGTAACCGTACCGGCCGGGATTTTGATCACTGGTTTGGAGAAGAAAACTTTTCTCTTTTTGAAAACATGCATAGATTATATATCAGTTTTGGTCCAGACAACAATAGATGAAGGCAAAAGGCAAAACAAATCCCTTTGTTAAGTGTTAGCAAATAATTACTCAGTACTCACCAATCATACTTCACATGTTGATATTTCTTTATTTATTTTAGCATGCCATTCACCATGTTTTATAGTCCATTAATAGCAATTTAATAGATCAGACGCCACGCTCCAAACCTTCTTTAGCAGCCATTAAGCTTTTGGTGTTCAACTTGATACATTTGCATTTAATTAATGTTTAAAATACTTAATCCCATTATAGCACATAACTATTTTTTATTTATTGTTATTTCTTAATTATCAGCCTCCGTCTACGATGCTCCAACTGATTTAGAGCTGTATTTTTTTGGCAAAATATCATCAACGTTCAGCGAGCATAAACCGGTATTTGCTGAGCTTCGCCATTTTACTTATGACATCTGATGTAACTCTACTTGTGTTACATGCTCAACATAAAACAAGGTTGACTAGTATTATGTTTCAAATTTACACATGGCGTGGCATACCATTTTCCGCTGGATGTCAGTATGTCAAGATGTGGCCCACTGGCTCGAAAGAACTTGTTTGTACCATACCATCTACTATGGTATGCCACCATATGTGACACTATCATGAGTAGGTAATGAATAAATCATGTATCAGCACTTAAGCAGTACCAAGCCAACATCTCTTCTACATAGAATTATTCTTTCAAGGGACAATAGGGCAGACATAAGAAATATGCCACTTACATTTCCAGCGTAGTGATGAATATTGAAATCGGACCGTGAAAATTTTGGCCTGCTGAAGTGCGGGTTGCCCTTAAATTTTTGATATAGCTTTTCCGCGAATATTTCATGGGTTGAATTTCGCAGCATGCTGAAGTATAAAATAAGGTATTGTTAGAAAAGCTCAGAATTAGTCAAACGAAAAAGGAACATTGACAATTACTTGTACATACCAAGTCTCATCCAGCAGAGCAATTATCCCCCCTGGTTTCTGCATTGCAAGAAATCAGAAATCTGACAGAAGATTTCATAGCATGACTCAACCCCATTGGAAATTAATCAGTGGTATCTACATATGGTTAAAAATGTACATGGAACTCACTGTCCACTCTGTTCACTAATTCTGACTACCAGATAATTCCACATTCAATCCTTGGTTTCTAACATGAGTCTATGAAAGTAAAAGGGACACTAATTGGTTGAATGCAGACAAAAGAAAATGTTCAGGGCTTCAGGCTAGTGTGGGCCTAGAACAGAGTGTATCAATATAGAAAAGGGGTTATATTGAAAATAAAGAAGGTATTGCAACAATAACAAACACTGGATGTTGTTCACCTTCTCAATGAGATCAAGAATCTCTTGGTTGTCCACAAACTGTATGTAACTCCAATCAATTTCTTCCTTTGTATATTCTTCTTGCTCCATCTTAAACACATGCTGCTCATGGGAAATATATGGAATTAAAAAATTGACGCAAAATATAAACTTTAATTGACCATAATAAAACATAGAACATTTTCATCAATGAGAGTTCCATTCTCTAACCTGATTAAAGTGTTGCTGGAGCTTCTCATTAGTTAGGTTGATACAAAACTGCTCAAAACTGTGGCATACAAAAATATCAGCATATAAAAGTTATGATGACTCATATCATCAACAGATATGCAGATGGCTTCATGTCATGTAGTCGTAATTACTAATTAGAGAATATATGCATATTTAAGGCTCTTAACAAGCAACGAGTTGAGCAAATATTGGGTTAGCTCTACACTATTCTATTGCTTGTTTCATGACCAAAAAACAATTTCCCTACTTTTCCTTCCATGTTCACCTGTTTTTACAATAGAAGACCATTGTCCAACTCCAACATATCTCGAATAAGGGTTGCGAGGTATTAATGCAGACCATGTGAAGAGGGGTATTTTAGGGGTAAGTCCTTAAATTTCCGAAGGCACAAACAAGGCACCAAAAACAATACACTCAGGAAACATCAGGAGTTCAAATTTCTGCTGTGGATTCCTGCAAGTGAACGCAATCACTTGATCTTGAGAGCTACGACCACTCTAGTATCTTATAAGGCCTTGTTTTGGTCTGTGCCTCTGTGGATCTTTTAGATTTTTGTTCTTCTCCATTTTTTACATCCTAAATTTTAGTATTCTAAAAACGCGGTGCTTAGAGGATAAGATTTACTCCTCTCCGCATGACGTAAGAAAGGAGAATTCGAACCCAGGCTGGCTAGCATACCAGAGGCACAAGACTTAGTGCCTTGCTAAAGGCACTTTTGCCTCGTTGCACGGTGCAACGAGGCAAAACTTGCACCTCACCTTAGAACCTGGGGCACACGTCATGTGTGCCTATCTTTACTATGAGACATGCCCACTAAGCATAGAGCATTGGTACTACCTTCTCTCTTTCTATCTCCATCCAAGAGATGTAACTACTCGTCGCAAGAAGGTAGCGACGCCGCTTCGAGGAGGCATGAGGACGAGGGCCCGCGCGTGCTACTCGTCCAGTCCGGTGGAAGCCGAGGGGCCTTAGACTTACCGCCGAAGAGGCGGAGGCATGATCTGCTGTTGGTGTCCATACCAGCTGATGTAGAGGCGTCCGCCAGGTCGCCGCCCACCTGGCCAATGCTATGCTCACATACATACCCATTAACCCTGGTTTCTTCATATTGCAAGAACCAAGAAAGAGATTGTTGTCGTGGTAGAAGTTCTCAAGGAGGTGTTGTCTGGATGTGCATGCAGGTGCGTGAGATTCATGGAGCTAGGCAGAGCAGGGTGGTGCTTGCGCAGGCATCCCCGCAGTGAATCATTGTCCGAGCCAAGGGATGGTCGGATGTCACGCACCGGGATTTGCAGCGCTGCGTAGACATCGACAACCTCGACATCTTCTAACTTCTTGGCACAGTAAGAATGATTGGTACAAGAATCAATCATGTTTGTTCTTTGCATTGTGCATTGGCGATCGTGCTGGTCGAGCTCAGATCCGATTCGACTTGGGTTTGGAGGTGGGCACTCGGATCTGGTCAGTTATTTCTATGTTTTTTGTTCATAATGTACGAGGGTGCTGATGCGTGGATGAATCTTTGTTTGTTTAGGTTGATTTGGTGCTAATGCCTCAACACTGGCCAGGAGGATACGGACTGTGGCGACGGTACTACAACCCCAAGCCGGGGGATTTAGCTATCCGCGTTGTCATCTTCGGCACTAAGGTCCACCTTGATGTCGTCATCGGCACCAACTACCTTACCACGCTCCTCGCCAAGGAGCTCCTCCCACTCTTCCTCGCCGAGCTCCCCGCCGGCGGTGCTGAAACATCTCTGCCTCGGTCGGGGAGCGTGGGCATTGTGGCGGGGCCCTCCTCTATAGATCAGGAGGCCCAGAAGCAGAAACCCAAGGGCAGGGCGCTGGTGGCGCCCGGCACGATGGTGTTTGCAGAGATGCTTGGACACACGTTGAGCGACTGGCCGCTGTTGTCAATGACGCGATTCTTCCGACGCCTAGCATGGAACTGCGCCATGCACATTAGTCCTCATAGTGTCCTCTTCCACATGACACTGTTTACTCTGAGTGCCTTGCTTCTCAGACATTGATGCAGTGATTCATGTGTTTTTGTTAGATAATATATTTTATGCAACTTGATGAGCCAATTGAGTTTAAAATTTACGAGTCGAACCCCAGTGAACTTCTTACAAGAATTGAGGCAAGAAAGAACCTACTTTCTTTCATTCTTACTCTCTTTAAAATCATCAACAGTGGTAGACTTATGCTGCTTCAGTTCAAGTCTAGCATTCGTTTTGACTTCATTTCAAGGGCTAATCACAAATTTGAGCTCATGAACTAGATAAATACATTCACAGACTTGGAAAACAATGAAAGGAATATTTTTCGTCTAAAACAAGAAAGGAATATTTGAAGATTAATGATTTATGTCCTTCACTCCGAAACGCCAGTCTTTTTTTATCAAATGTTTTATTTCTACGTACCTATGATGCTTGAAGGTTTTTTGCTTATTAAGTCTTGAGATTATCTTCATTGAAGTAATTGGTTATTTCTACACACAGTTTGGTCACATCATAGCAAAAAGAAATTATGAGTAGGGTGAACCTTTTGAAAAAGGAAAACATGCAGCTTGGTATAATTCTGTTTGGCCATGGTTTTCAAGCGCCGGAGGGGAATCAATGGCACACAATTGAGTGGATGCATGGATGGTGATACCAGAGATAGAGAGCAACAAACATTGCAGAATCTGGGAGGCAACTCCTAGCTTCCATGGAGAGATTGTCCTACTACGTCGACTATAATAGCATCAGGCTATCACTTTGCTAGGCATTTCATACACCTCACAGAGAAAAGCTTAACCGATATTTGTTTGAAGCTTGAGAATTGTAAAAGTTAGCATATGTGTTCATCTGAAATGTACTTCCTTTTATTGCGTGTGGATCACAATTGTTCGTTAATTAGTATCCTTGTCATTGTTTCAATCAAGGCTCTCGATTGTTTTTAGTGGACGTAATCAAGCAGCAACAAACTTATATTCCTTTGAGCAAGAATGTATATCTGCAACAAAATATTTAGTATAAAGGTTGGTTTTTCCAGTGCAATGCACGAGCACCTAACTAGTAGTTTATAACCTATTCACCTGTTCCTGGTTTACTTCCCCACAAAAAAGGTGCAACCGAAAACTCCATTTTAGATAAAAGTACCTAGCCATCAAAATCCAATGAAACAGAAGGATTTGAAAAACAAAAGGTTCCTTGGAGATATACTGGTACAAAAAAACCATAATTCTAGTCAAACAGAAGTTTGCTTACTAAGTACATTAAGATAAACACAAGACAAAATGCAAAAGCATACCAGTTAAGCACCTGTTTATCTTGAAACTTTCAAATCCATAAATATCCAGCACACCGATCAAAAGCTTTGAATTAGGATCTTGTCCTATTGAAGTATTGATCTTATTTACAAGCCTGAAAAAATGGGAGACATAATAGTTATCAGTTATCTTTCTGCGCAATGGAAGTGGTATAATATGCAACATGACAATTACCTTCTAGACTAATGTTTCAAAACTTACCAATCAAACAAACGGGAGTAAACAATTCTGGCCAATGCATCTCTACTGAGAGCTGCTGCTCGTGGGTCTAAATTTTTTACAATACTTTCACCACGTGTTACCATAACACGCTTACACAAAGATTCCTCGAGGGCCTTTACGTCACACCTGCAGAATGTTGCCAAATGCATGTTATGTCAAAGATGCCCGAAAAATAGTTCGGATAGAACCCAGGAAAGGACTAGTACATGAAAAGCTCAGCAGCTGTCCGAAGATGGAACTGGGATTTATCATCTTTTGGTACAGAAGAATCTGCTTCGCTCCCTTCTGAAAATTCCACATTGCCCAAATGAAGAATAGCAGCTACAACTCTGAATATTGCATCCTGCAAGAAATGCCAACAGGAGTCCTAAGAAAAGATGCTCTTTCAGATGAAACAAATTAGTTTCCAATGTAACTTTGGACTTACCTGCTCGTCAGAACTAATGCCCACAATATCCATTGCTCTCCTAGTTGCGGTATATTCTGAAGAGTCATCCATTCCATCAAGCTTAATGCAGTTAGACTGGTTGAGATAGTGGAATGATGCAGGATCTCCCAATTTATATCTCTCACGGTCCTGCCACACCAACATTTGAGTACATATTGAAAGTTGTAGACAATACAGTTCACAAATATATAAGTGTCGACTAAGAAAAAAACAAAAGGTTTTGAGTTTTGACAGAGCACAACTTACAATGATCACCTAACAGGAACAACTAAGCAAACCAGGGGTAACAGCACATGTATTACATGTTCTATTCTTGCCATTCAATATTTGAAGCAACACCAAATAACTACTTCCTACAGAGCAAGTAATTTGAAAATGTGGCATCTCAACTACCAAAATATTAGTTCACAGTAATAAATAACGCAATAATCTCTCACTGCACAGATTATATATAAGAATAGCATATTTATACCCAATTTGCAGTTTTCCTTTTAAAAGGTTGTCCAGAATTATATGTGTTGTATACTTGTATTTTATATTGAAGTAGTTAGGGGTTGTTTGGTTGATGGCCAATGCCAGCCAAACCAAAATTTTGGCATAGCCAAAACCTAGGCAAAGTCAAAGATTGGCCAAAAAAACGTTTGGGTCGTGATCAAGCCAAATTTTGGTGTTACCAAAATTTTGATAAGTGATTTTCTCACCCTCGGATTGCCCGCGTGTGAAATTGGATTTCATTGGCGTTACCAAATTTTGGTAGCAAACCAAACAATAGCCAATTTTCGTTGGTGTTACCAATATTTGGTTTGATTTGCAAGGGTAGCAAAAATTTCGTTGGCGTTACCAATATTTAGTTTGATTTGCAAGGGTAGCAAACCAAACAGCCTCTTAGTTTCACAATATGTTGGGCCCTTAAGATACCCCAAATTGATTCGTTTTATAGAATAAAACCATATTTACATCATACAAACTCCCCTTCCGATGGCATGTAGAAAGTGAGCAAAAATAGTACTTCCGCAAATGTTATTTACAGTATTACATTTAAGAATTTAATTTGTAGTTGTTACCTCTCGTGGTGCAGCACATAGCATGTAAAAGCAGTGATAGTTTCTTTCTGGATCAGATATTTGACAGACACGAGACCTTTCCAAAAGGTAAGTCCTTATGGCAGCTCCTGAGATCTTCCCATTCTGATCAAACTGAATCTCAACAAATTTGCCAAAACGACTGCATTATGAGATAAAAGAAATGTGTAAAGCCATATTGCTAAGAAGAAAATGAAAAGCTGTGCTAAATGAGCAAATACTAACTACAAAAACAAAGGAAAAAATTGAATCGTGGTGCTATTGAAGTTCATCACCTCGAATTATTATTCCTGACTGTTTTTGCATTTCCAAATGCCTCCATAACGGGATTGGACTGTATTAATCAAACAGGCAGAATGTAAAAAGTCAGTCAATAATATAACATTATTTTTAATGAAGTATGAATTCGATGCAATCTGTAGAATGAAATTCTCGATTTACAAAAACATCCCAAATGATGGCTCATAATCCACATCCACTATGTCATGGTTGTTTAAGATGTCTGAGAGTAGCATGAGAAATAGAGCTAAAAAGTAGGAACAGAAAGTGCTAATGGGGACCTCACCTCCAGCACTTGTTGTTGCACTGACCTTCCTCCAGATTCAGCTTTGCCGCCCATAAAAGCAAGATATTGCATAAGCATTTTAGTGCTTTCTGTCTTACCAGCTCCACTTTCGCCACTCACCAGTATGGCTTGGCTGATACCATAATTCATCATAAGCCTGCACAATGGATATTTAAGATACATATACGAATCCAAGCACAATATACTCAAAAGCTCTTTGTTTGCTGAAAACACACCTATATGCACGGTCTGCAATGGCAAAAGGATGGGGGCTCAGCTCACCAAATTCTGCTCCTTTGTAAATTCCCATCATGTGATTGCTATAAAGGTGAGGAAGTCTTTGAAACGGATTCACAGCTATTAATATGTTCCCCGTATAAGTCTGGAAGGACAGTTTAATCCATGAGAACAGGTCAAGATGTTGCCAACTTAACAATTTAATCCATTAGGGCAGGTTATAAAACATGAACAGTGTTGCAAAATTCCAAAATCATGTAATGTAGAAACTAGAAACACCAGACACAAGTAAAATAACATAGGCTATGAAACATAAGAATTGTGGGGTGTAAATTGATCAAATAATTCCACTGCCAGCCACTCAGCCTAGAGAACATGTGTGCATGATGCAAGTGTCAATACAACCTAGAAATCATAGGCTCAAAGTGGATGTGGCTCTAAGAATGCATGAATGAAGTAGCGTAAAAGGAAGAGATGATGTGTTGGATAACTCAACTTACATATATTTCATTCATTCCATATCTAGATTTTAAGTTAAGGAGAACTCCTGGTTCATGTAGATAAGCTAGCCTCGTCATATCCTCCACACCACAGCGCTTCGCTTCTGCATCCTTAGGATAGACACTTGACGCATTGGCAGTAACCTGTAACAAACATATAAAAATTGACATTAAATGCATGAATTTTCAATTTTAGTTATTAATCTCTTTCAGTAAATTAGTTTACAATAACAATCTACATGCATTGGATTCTGGTATAACAAATTCACAGTTGCGAGCTAGCTTAAAATAATCAACCTGAGATTAAAAAAAACTCAGGAGAAAAATGGTGTAACAGCCCCAGTAAAGCGTGAATAGAGTGAGGCAACATTTGGTCTACATTCGTTCTCAAAATGTCACTTTTTGGGGAAAAGAAAGTAAGCTATCATGAAATTGAGAACTGACCTTCTTCCCAGAAGTGCAGTTTATAATTAATTCATCCCCATTGACCTCCTCCACCAGCCCATCAATCCAAGCCACATCAGCATCCTCGACCCAAACATGAGAACCCACTGTAAAGCGGACCTGGGATGCCTACAACAGAATATTGGTAAACACATAAAGATGGCTAATGGCAGCGAATCAGTGATACGGTAACCTGACTGAAATAAAATATGAGAAAAACAACATAGTAACAAAATTTCAGTTAAAAATCACAACCTCTGGAGCAACATTTACTGATGAAAGAATAGTTTAGAAGTTATGGTGCTACAGTTCCGTTGTGTACAAATTACAAGCACAAAATCAAGACTACTAATTAGTAACTACAAATACATAATCCAAGTTCATTCACCACAGAATAAAATGTAAAGTAAAAAATGAAAAGAAATTTACAGAAAGCATCATTAGACATTATCCCATTATTTAAGTGCCCATTTTGCACGTTAATTCAAGACATGGCACACCAAAGACGGTATAAAGGTCCTGATTTTCCCAAGTGATACTATCTCAGTGATATCCCATAAGCCCTATAATTTGAGCTGATGTTGCATCACATAGTTGGACTGGCACTTTGTCATTCTAAGTCAGTTCCCTATTTAATATGTTTACGATTGATGAGTTTGCAGCTATACTTCCATAGTTTGCTAGCTCCTGCTGTTCTCCCATTTATGTTTTGTTGAACTTTGCATTTTGTGAGCTAAGTGTAATTGTACCCGTGAGTCCCACTGTCCAAAAGTGGAGTATAAACCAGCTATGGGAATTAATTGCAAAATGCACCATATCACAATAGTAAAATTTATGCTGAAACAGAACAGAAAGAAACATCACCACCAGACATAGGTCTTAATGACTAAAACCTACTGAAATTTAGGTCAGTTCACTTAATTACAAATGGCACCATATTAAAATGACACCAAAACGCATGCAATACTTACATTTCCTCTTGGATAAGCTCATTTGTTTTCGAAACATAAAACAATAGAACCAAGCAATAATGTTCAGTCACCCCGTAAATATCCCATTTGCAGCCCATCAACTCAGCATGATAGCAACAAACAGTGAGCACCACCCCCATATCAAGGTTAGAAACACAGATTCAACCAATGGGATAACATTTCCATATCATCACGGTGTCCAACATCGAAGATGTGACGTATCACGGCCTTCCTCCCCAAAGTCGGCTCAAACCTCGCCACATTGCACGATCACAGCAAGAAGGAAAGAACCCTGACAACAACGTAGAGCTCTCCTGGTACGAGATCAAGAATTCATCGGTACACATATCCTAGCTAACATTTCCACGGGCCTCGTCGGCTCAACGATGCCAAGATACGAATCCCATCACGCACTGACCTCAATTGGGCTCCCAGCTACTACAAGTTAAACCAGATCACGAGTGCCAAAACAACGTAACAATGCAAAACAGCCACAGCACCCCCAATAAAACTGGCATTTCAGCAACCTCATCAGGCGACTAATCCCCAACACGAACTGGCACGCGCTACTACTCAGGATACACGGAACAAACACGAATTCGATCAAACATATAGATCGCAATACCATTCCGGTCGGGGGATCGGATCGAAGTCAGCGGCAAGGTAGAAACGTCTCCGCCCGCGCGATCCCAGCCGCCCTCGAGAGTGGGAGCGATCGCCGCGTGAGCCCCCGGCGGAGCCGCCGCCGTCGTCGGGGCTGAGACCGCGAGATCGCGACGGGGAGCGCGTTAGATTTGGAGATTTTGGACTTGTTTTGTGGATTTTTTTATTTTATTTTTTTTTTTGTGGGCGGGGTGGGTGTTCACGGAGAGGAAGGCGATTGGCTGGCGAGGACCGAGTCGACGGGGAGGCGTAAATCCTTTGTTTTTTAAATTCTCACGGCAGACGTGCCCAGATGGCGGCACGGCCGGAAATGATCGTGTCGCGCCGGACCGATCACGTCTGGTTTATGACACACTTAGTCTGAAAACTATAAAAAATAAAAATAAAAAATTAGATAAATTTTTAAAAAATTATATACATTTTTAAAAAATTATATAGAATTCATAAATATTACTTTTATTATAACGCGTGCAATCACCTCGCTCCCCGCATTTCCCTCAAATATCTTCCACTCGTGTGTTGATGGTTGTTGGCTCGTTTTCCTTTGATAGCGTGGTTTGTTTTACACCTTCGCTTACCGCGCCTTGGCCGTTTTACGCTTTACTTCGTCTCTACGAGACTTATCTGATTAGAAACTTGGAGTGTGTCGTTGCTATTGCATGTCCATCTTCTCGCCCGTTCCGTCCGAGTCACTGCGCCCACTTTGTTTTTCGTGCGCACCAGCTATCGGCGCTGCGCCCATTCGCCCGCTTCGCTTTTCGTGCCCGCACGAGTGTATCGCCGTTGAGTGCCTGACTGTTGTTCGCTATTGTGTGCTAGGGCGTACAGCGGCAAAGTTTATTTAATTGACACACTGATAGCTCAGAAAGCCGATGACTTGCTTTCAATCTGCTATTTCTGAAGCTAATTATACATATGACTCTTAGGCCCTGTTTGGCACAGCTTTGGCTTCCGGCTTTCGTCCAAAAAAGCCAAAAGCCGAACCAAACGGCAGGCTTTTCGAGCCAAAAGCCAAAAGCAACCACGGACTAGCTTCCGCGGCTTCCCACCACCACCCCTTCCACATTTACCCCTCAACTTCATGGATTATTACCCACCAAATGCCATTACATAAAACCCGTCCCGACCCGTTCGCCCACCCACTCTCCCTCCCCCCTCTTCCCCCCGCGCCGCTTGCGAACCCCTCCTCCCCCTGCGCCGCTCGCGAGCCCTTCCTCCTCCTCCTCCTCCCCCTCTTCCCTCTGCGCCCCCTGCGCCCCTCCTCCTCCTCGCCGGCACCCACCTCCTACTACGCCGGCGTCGCCCCTCCTCCTCCCCAGCTCCTCCTCCAGCGGTCTCCTCCCGACACCCCTACTCCTCCCAGATCCAGATCTGGATCCGGATCAACCCCGCGCCTCCTCCACCTCCCTCATCCCCTGCACCTCCCTCCTCCTCCCCCCTCCTCCACCTCCCTCCTCCCCGGCGCACCTTCTTCCGCAGTGGCGCCTCCCCCGATGTGGTGCCTCCTTCCCCGGCTCCGTCTTCCTCCGGCTCCCTCCTTCTCCCCCGCGCCCGGCCTCCTTCGTCCTCCCCGCCGCCCAAGTCCCTCTCCTCCCTAGCTCCCTCCTCCTAAGCCGCCACCGCCTCCTCCTCCACCTCCCGAGCCACCGCCGCCTCCCCTCCTCCTCGGGCTCCCTCCCCCGCCGCCTCCTCCCTCCACCTCCCGAGCCACTGCCCCCTCCCCATCCTCCTCCCTTGTGTGCCATTGTTGGCTGTTGTGGCCCAAGGCCCTCAGTCCACAACGCCGCCACCGCCACCGTCGAATCGATGAATTGCTTGATTACTAGTCCATGAAAGGACCAGGGTGCATTTTGATTCATGAATCGATGAATTGCTTGATTACCAATCCATGAAAGGAGCAGGGTGCATTTTGATTCATGCATCCAATTCATGATTGCTTTGAGGTCAAAGTAGTGACATATGATCAATACAATTCTAGTTTTTATGGGCTAGGAATCGATTGTGTGCTTGTGAATGGTTCAAATTGTACTTCTGTCAAATGCCATACTGAAATTTTGCATCAGTCATCCACTAACTTCCTCACTAACTGCAGCATGTCCCAAGTTCTTGGATGTACAATCTTTTTTTTCATGTGATCTGGTTCTTGTTCATGTGAGTAGTGATTGTCTGTGAGTCACCCCTTTTTTAAGATCTACTAGCTGGTAAATGTTTCTGTGGAATTTAGTAGACCACATTATTATGCTGCCAATTCATGAAGTTGGGCTCTTGTAGGTCTGGTAGTGATTTCAATGTGTTTGTTAGTATATAGATGTGGAAACCATGGAATAAAATCATTTATTAGACAACATTCTGCTGTGAATAATCTTCACGCCTGCTGTGATGGGTTGTTGTGATGTGCTTAGTAAAATAAAGGTGTGAGTATAAAGATCGAATTCTGATGATTGATTATTGAATTAGTTATTTGATGGACTATATTTCAATTGTAGATAATGTAGCATGGCAGTGATTGATGAATTTATATTGCTTATTTCTTGATCTAGGCCAATTGATTTCAGATGACATTGATTATCTTTGTAAGTACTTGATGTTGTTTCATTAAGACATTAACATACTTAAACAAAGTGCCTAACACTGCCGATGCCGGTCCCAAGCCCGGAAAAAAGTGGAGGGGGCATTAATTGTTTGTAATAATTATTTGTTGTAATAAATGTTTATTGTAATAATTATCGTTAAATACGCTAATCCTTGATTCACATGGTGGAGAAATTCGTGCAACATGCTTCATGCGGTGCTTGATTAGTTTTATGACCTAATTGAGGTTGGTAAGATGTACTTGATAGCTAGAGGACTAGTGAAACATGCTCAGAAGTAGTTTACAATGACTATGAAATAACTCTGGATGCTTCAACATCTATAGAAATTTGTTCGACTACTCTTATTGTAATTATATTCATTAATGCATGTTCCTCTTATTGTTAATACCTCTTCAATTGCGTTAGTTGTCAATTGTTGTTAATAAATGTTGTTAAATATCGTCAAATATTGTTAAATGTCGTTAATTATTGTCAAATATCGTTAAATATTGTTAAATGTCGTCAATTGTCATTAAATGTTGTTAAATATTGTTAAATATCATCAATTATCGTCAACTGTCATTAAATATTCTTAAATGTCATTTAATGTTGTTAATTACGTTAAACGACATCAAACAAGCTATTACTGTCCTCAGGGGCATTTCAGACATTTCATATCTCGGAAGCTGCCGACAGCCTACCTAAAAGCCAGACAGCCAAACACCAAATCAGAAAAGCCCAGCCATTCAGCCCGTAGCCAGAAAAGCCTACAGCACAGCCGGAAGCCGCTTTTCAGGAAAGCCACAGCTGTGCCAAACAGGGCCTTATTACACTTATTAAAGGGCCTAGGAATGGCGCTCTCTCGCTGCTTCAGCTAGTTTTTCATCCAATCGTGCGAAAGACATGTGTTTGAGCCTGCGCGTTTCCTAAGGCTTCGTGTTTCCTGCTGCCGTTTGCTGGTTGTGTGTGGTGCCGCTACGCACCACGCCGCATTAATTTTCATCGCTACTGAGGGACACCAAGAGATAGCCATCACTTCACTTCGTCTTTGTTCGCTTAATGCCTTCTACCGTTACCAGCTGCCACATCGCTTTGTCGTTGAGTTCGTCTTGTGTGACGCCCTTACGTTTCAGCACTAAACATTTATTACCTCGCGACGTAGCACTTCAGCATGCCGCATGTATTTGCTTTCCTGCTCACAGCCAGCCATCTCCGCGCAACGCTGCATCCTTGCAGCCAGAAACGGCTTACCTGCCTCTTCACCCCTGCATTAAATGGTGCTATTACTACTATTGTCGAAGCTCCCACAACACGTCACTTCTGCGCATGCCTCCATCCGCGTCACCCGACGATTTGTGCACTTTGCTGTGTGTAGGCGCTCGCGGATTAGATTAGTTTGGATGCCTCGGTTCACGCATGGCCCGATTCCCTTCATCTTCATCCCCCCAAGCTTGCTAGAGAGAGTCCTCACGATTTTGTCTTGCCATCTCTTGCCCTTCGCATGCTCTTGTCGGCCACTCCGCCTACGAACGAGGTTAGCTATCTCTCCGTCGTTCAGATCCTTGTCCCAACGCTTCGTTGCTTCAATCGTATTCGTCGTTTTTCCCTTTGCTTCAGCACGATTCCCCGTCGTGTTGCTGTCGCTTCGACTGTTGCTTCGGTTAATACCGTCATCTTTCACCGATTTCTTTGTACCTTTGTCGTCCAGGTATGCGCTTCTGCCCGACCGATCCTTGTACCAGCACTTCGTCATTTTCGTTGCATTCTACTCTAATCGTCTTGCCTCTTTTCGCCACTTTTTGTTTTTCTTTGCCATGATTTCCCATAGTCCTGCCATCATTCAACTTGGTGGTTCGATGGATACCGTCGTCTTCCCCCAATTTCTTGTTGCCTTTATCGTCTAGGTATACTTTCACGCAAAAACATCTTTCTTCCCCATTTTCGTTGTCTTACCAATACTATCAATTCTAATTGTTTTGCATATTTTCCTCGCTCTTTTCTTTGCTTCGAAGCACTTTCCAATCGTGGTCCCGCCTGTACAGTTTTCAGTTAAGTTCAAATCGTTCTCTTCACCACGTTTTTTTGTACCTTTGGAATCTCAGTATGCAGTCATACACAAGCCTCTTACAGTCCTTTTTTATGTACTCCCGATGCGGTTCTCACTCAAATAAATTCGCTAATTTGTCATGGTTGTTATGCGAAGCTGTGTGCGAGGTGTAGGTTGTCCGAACATACCAGTGTCACCTTTTGTGCGAGGTGTAGGTTGTCTGAGCATACCGATGTCGGTACACTGCCCCCATCCCCTCCCCCTCCCCTTCCCTCACAGCACTACACGCCAGCGCCCCACACGCCCGGCACCCCTTCGTTTTCCCACCCCACCCACGTGATCGGTTCTCCCTCCTCCCTCTTCTCCTTCCGCCGACGCCACCCCGCTACCTCCTTCCTCTTCTCCCTCTGCGCCTACGCTGCCCCAACGCCTCCTCCCTCTTCTCCCTCTGCGTCAGCCCCGTGCCTGCGCCGCAACCATATGCCTCCCCTCTTCTCCATTCTCTCCTTCCCCACTGGCGCCGCCCCGCTGTCTCCTTCCTCTTATCCCTCCGTGCGGGTCGCCTTGTCGCCTCCTTCCTCTTCTCCCTCCGTGTCGACCCCGCACCCGCGTCGCCGCACCGCTGCACTACCACACCGGCCTCGCTGCCTCGCCTTCTCCGCACGCGGGCTAGATCGGTTATGCTAGCATCGTGTCGTGCCTAGCACAACCCGACACTGTTTGTGCCGTGTCGGGACGACCCACCGTGTCAGGATAGCGGTCCAAGCACGACACAGAGCTTCATGTTGGGTCGACACGGCCCATGAACACATGGGTCATGTCATGCCTAGGCCGGGCCGACCGGCATGTTCCATCTAGCCATCACTATCTCACGGCAGGCCAGCGATTGCTAAAACACAACAGTAACTTCGCATAATTAGGGTCTATTGGCCAGATGGGTGACACAACATGGCATGCCCCGGGCCCAGGCCAACACAACTCATTTTGGCACGGTCCATTAAGGCCTGCGGGCCATACCGTGTCGGTGAGCCAGCCCAAGCACGGCCCGACGACACTTCGTGTTCGGCCCAGCGCACTTAGCCCGTTTAGGTCCAAAAATTCAAAAAAGTCAGAAAAATGTGTAGAATTTAGAAATACATATGAAAATTATAAAAAACAAGACAAACATATTGAAAATGTAATAAAGAGATTTATTAATATTCAAATAGCTGTCAAGTAAAAACTCAACATGAGAAAACATTGATAAAGAGAAAAGAGTACATCTTATAGCTCTATATATATCCTTGTTCTAAGTGTCGTTGTGTAATTACATATTTTCGAATACCTTCAACAACTTTGGTTTTTGCACAGAATATTGTGTTCAAGAATTAGTTTGTTCCCAGTCCTTCAAAGTTAGAAGTATCTCCACAATCTCACTCGTCCTCCAATATTCTTTCAGAAAGACTGAAAGTGGACTCGGAGGAAACTGTCGAGACATGAACAGTTAACACATCACGTGTAAGTATAGATAACACGGGATATATTAACTAATGGTTATACCACTATTACAAAATTTTGAAGCCTTCTGAGTTAAAATACACTGTATCGCTGTCTAGATAGGCTAATAGTTCCTCACTCCTTGGGTGAGATGTTAGTCTTGGACTTGGTTGAGAAGGTGCCGCTATAGAAGAAGAAGGCCTAGACTTGAAGGAAGAGTCTGCACCCCAGATCTTGTCCCACGAATTTATCTTTGTTACTTGAGGTAAGCGCCAGTGGAGGTCATTGCAAACTGACTCCGTAGAACTTTTTCTCATACCTTTGAAAAATCTCATGTAATCGATAACGAACATCTACAAAATAGTTAGAATAGTTTAGCCCTGTAGTATCACTAAGAAGATCAAGAACAATAGTAATCCTTGAATTTTAGCTATAGGATCTAAAATAAATACAAATGCATGTAGGAAAGAGATTTCTCTCCAATATTTAAGATATTTACTTTTTATAATAACATCAGCCTCTCATAAAACTATATCAATTTCATACATTTTCAATTGACTAGTAATCTGTAAAATACTACACACAATAATAGGAGATGTTGGATAATAGACACCAGATAATGCAACTGTGACCTGATAAATTTTTTCTAAAAGCTGAAGTATCTTCTCAGTAACGAACCAATATTGACCAGTCAATAGTACAGTACCTTAAGTGCTCTGATAGTGCGTTTGAATTAAAAAAAAGTGCTATTATATGATAAAAGACTATTAAGCATCAAGTAAGTAGAGTTCCATCTTACCGGCATGTCCAAACCATTTTTTTGGATGTACACCCATTGCCATGCAGAAGTTTTTATATGTTGCTATTCTTACGTTATAATTATTCAAGTAAGATATCGCAGCGTGAAAAGTTTTAATATACGAAGTCAACCTCTTCAAACCGCATTTGACATAAGGTTAATAATACGACAAGCGCACCGCTGATGTAGCAAGAAGGAATCGGTGTATATACTCAACACTAGAGTAAGAATATACATGCCTTAAAGTTCGAAGTGGCATTGTCTGAAGTATTTGAGAATATTTTATTTGTAAGACCAAAGTGTTCCACGACTTTGTTAATACAATTCGCAATATTTTCACCCGTGTATGATACGTCAATTATTTTGAAACCTATAATTATTTTCTCTATTACCCAATCGTCATTAAAATAATGAGCAACTGTACTAAGATAATCTTCTCCAACCCGACCACTCCATATGTCCGAGGTTAGGGCCACCGAAAATGTGTACGTACTAAATGTTCCTTTAATTTATGACAACGTTCATAGTAGTATTTTACTAGATCTCTAGTTGTTATCTGTCTAGAAAAGACAGAAAATCTAGGAATATACGCAGTCCTAATGTAAGTTTGAAAATCAATAAACTCTCCAAAGTCTAACAGTAAATCATCAGAAACAATTAAATGACAGAGAGATTGACGAGATACCTCAGGATCGTAGTCCTAGCCACATACTGTACCATTGGGGTTATACTGCAGCTGTGTCTGCCTCATCACCAATCCTTACTTGACCTTACATCTTGTAGCATGTCTAAGCAAGTGCCTCGTTCCACATGTAGACTTTGCAGTCAATTCACGACGATAAATTTTGCAAACTACATATGGTACCTAATTTCTATGTGTGTCTGGCTTGGTTGTTCTATCGAAATTCTCCCAGACTCCCGACGTAGTCAACCTCAACCTCTTTGCTCTAGTGACCGCCAACTAAGATGCTGCCGTAGAGCCCGATGATGAAACTCATCCTTGCCCGTACGGTAACAACTCCGATTGGTTTGAGGCAACCGCAACGACATTCTCCATGGATGCAACTTCCTCTAGTGAAAGTCCGTAATTACGAAGAGCAAAGCTACTGTAATTTTTCATAATGAAAGCTGCAAAATTGAAACTAACACTATTATTTTTTCATCTTAGCATAACAAATAAGAACAATAAAAGTATGCATTTTTTGTATCTCTTTTGCTAATTTGCTGTCGGAATTTGAATTTTTCAAAATTTGGCACAAGTTTTTTGAATTTTGCCAAATTATCTCACAAGGAATTTAAATTTTCACAACAGAATTTGAAAGAGAGAATAAGCAATGGATGGGTGCTTAATTAGGGGGACATAGCGGCTATTTATAGAAATTTTTTTAGAATCTTTTTAATTAAATTTTGCTATTTTTAAAGCCCCAATCAATAAAAAAATTTATCGGAATTTTTTTTCTCCAAAATCCGAACGTCACTGGGCTAAACGGGCCAAATGGGCCTTGTCATACCGTGCTGGGCACAACCCACCGTGCCTAACTGTGTCACAACGTGCATTTTTTGCCGAGGTCATGTTGTGCCAGGCATGGCCCACCGTGCCACCCCTGTTCCCCTCTTCTCCCCTTGCGCAGTGCTCTGCCAGCGTGGTAGTCTTAGTAGTGGCATCTGCAAGACACCGACCACGCCGCCCGCGCCTCTTCTCCTCCTTGGCGGCCGCCACCCCATCTCCTCTTCTCCCCCCTGTGCCGACCGTCCGTCTCCCGCCCCCACCCTTTCTTCTTCTCCCTCCGCCCCGCCCCCCCGCCCTTCTTCTCCTCCCTCCGCGCCGATCGCGCATCTGCACTCGCATGGCCGCACCGGCCTCGCCCCCGCCCCTTTTTCTTCTTCTCGCCTCCGCGTCGCCACGCGCACACGCCACACCACACCTCGCCCCGCCCTCTGCTGCCACCCACGCCGCCGCGACCTCCTCCTCCTCCTCCTCGGTCTTGCGTCGCCAGTAAATGCTCGCCGCCCGGCCGGCCTCCCCTCGTCGGCGCCGACCCCCGCCCTCCTCCTCGCCCTCTCCACAGCCGGGCTAAATAGGCTATGTTGGGCTCGTGTCGTTTATGGTACGGTCCAATACTGTTCATGCCATGTTAAAAGATAAACCCAGATATAATCCAGACTATCATATCGTATCTGCGTGACCTATAAAATGCCTTAGGTCGCCCAACCGGCACGCCCAGCCACCTCTACCATGGTCATCCAACGGCGCCCTGTGTTGCATTGTGCCCCTCCACGTCGTGTTTCCAGATGCCTCCAACCCTAGCACAGTTCCTCGTCCCGATCCCCTCGCAGATGCCGCTCATGCCAGTTTTCCCCCATCTCCTCCTTTGCGTTGCTCGCCGTCGCTCCTCCTCTTCCTCCGCTTCATCTGGTCGTTCCCATTGAAGTACATCGATGTTGCTCGTCTGATTCCGCAGATCCCTGCCTGAGAGATGCTAAGGTATGCAGCCGTGGATTGTGGTCTGTAATAATTTAGTGCTTTGGGGCTTCTAGCCTTCTTTTTTCCCACTGGTTTTGATCTAGATTTCATTAGATTAGTAATTTTGTGAGAGAGATTTGATATGGATTCGAGCCACACGTTCACAATTGCTGGGTTTTTAGGTACTTCTCTGTCACTGAACCGTCTATTTCTTTTACTCTTAAGTGCAGATTGGCGCATGTTTGGTTGATTAGGAGGCATTTTGCAGAAATTGAAGGACCCTCTATGACTCTTATGTCCACTAAGGTACACTACTCAAACCTAAGTTAAATATTGTCAGTAAGTTTTCTCTTGGATTAATTGATCATGGACAAGAAGGCGTAGAAATGCTTGACTGATTTGATTGTGGTGCCATGCTTTGCAGTACATATGAAAACATAAAACAGAGACGGAGAGGAGAGGTCAGTGCTATCCTCTTGCCTTTCCAATATCTCTACTGTTGCTTTATGCCATGCCTAGCAAGTGTTTGTCAAAATGGCATATGCACGCTTTAATGGCAGGAGGCAGTTCTTCAGCCGTACATCTTCTCGAGAGGTCTGCAGCAGGTAAGCCCTCTTTTTCTTTTACGTGTTGTCTTATGTGGATTTAGGTCCGCTCTTGTCACAATTGGGGCTGTTGTAGGGGAATTTGATTAGGTCTACAACATGTAATGTAAGCTCTCCTTTTTTTAAAGTCTTTTTTGTTTAGTTGTTTCATAACTTTATCATGTTTTCTCCATTTTGAGTGCCATCTTATGCAGATTTAGGTCTGCTCCTGTCGCAATTGGGGCTGTTGTAGGGGAATTTGATTACGGAAGAACGTATTCTGAGGTACATTTGTGCAATCATGTGAATGCTATGTGTGTTATAGAATGCCTAAAAGCCCTAGCATCATATTATGTTGTTGCCTATGCATGTTGCATCATGAGACAGGTTGTTGGCTTCAGCGATCTTGGCCTTGGTGCCATTGCTTGCCCACATATATAATCGTCCTCTTTGCCTTCCAACCCTTACCCATGAAGGTTAGTGTTCCTGTGATTTTTGGATAAAGCAGTATTTTCCTTGATATCCATTTCTATAAGAATTCACAAAGATTTCCATTGAAAGTAGAATTTTTTTCTATTCGTTAAGCCAAGTATAGCAGATTAGCATCTCGAGTTAGAAACAAATATGCCTATAACATGGTTTGCATTCGTTGTTTCTTATTGATACATCATTGCTATCAGAGCTCAGTGAGGTTTTCCTTGGAAATGGAAATTTCGATTTATTCATGTGCAGTGCATTAGCAGCTCGAGTTAGAAACAAAGACACCTATAACATGGTTTGCATTGTTGTTTCTTATTGATACGTTTCTATCAGAGTTCAGTGAGATTTATGTACAAGTGCATTACTGGCTCGAGTTGGGAAACAAAGACTCTGGTGACAGAGTTTGCATGCGCTGTTTTCTCACCTCAACGATGCAGGTAAGGAAATTCCTTCACCAATTTACTTTGTATAAATACCTATTGGTAGAGAATATATAATCTTGATACAGTGCATTACCAGCTCGAGTTGGAAACAAGGACACCGATGACGGTCTGTAATCATGTTTTCTTAGCTCAATGATGTAGGTAAGAAATTACTTTTCCAAATCACTTTGTATCGGTACAAATTTGTATAGAATGATGATCTTAATCTATTATGGTCCTGTAAATGGTCGTGATGGCAAGAAATTCGTAATAACCCCAATTTATGGTGTTTAATTCAATCTTTCATTTTTCTCATTGCCCGATCATAATTTTGTCTTATGCTTATGCAGCATGTCCATTTTCTTGAATTCTGCATATAACTGACTTGTTGTCTTTGTCCTGAGGTGGATATGCACGTCATTGCAGGATTGGCTTCTTGGGAAAGAACTCTGGTTACCGTTAGAATAGGAATTCCTTTGTATTTTCATATATGATTTTTGTATTTCTTTATATATGTATAGTATATTCCTTTGTAATATCCACTTGTACTCCTTATACTTATTGCTCATTGGGCGTCATGAATATATATACAATATTCATAATATGGTATTAGAGTTAGGGCACTAACTTAGCTTTTTCTGTTGCCATCCTACCACCGCTGTTGCTGTCGTCGAAGGCCGCCGCCACCACAGTTCTGGTCGCCACCGACGCTGATCTGAGGCCGCTAGTGCCCTCCACCACTTTCTTAGTCAAAGCGACATCGCCTCGCCGCGCTCCATCGCCCTCCGCCCTCCACCACCGTTGTCAAAGCGTCACATCGCCCTCCCTCCCGCCGGTCAAAGCTCGACTGACGCTGCGCGCCCCTCGACGACCGACCAGAGGACGAAGCGGGCCTAGCCTGCATCCCTGTCGTCGGAGCACCATCGTCATCGTCGCCGTGAGGAGGACATGGGGATGAGGAGGAGAGGTGTGGGTGGAGAGTATAAGGGAGAATCAGAGAAGGAAGATGTGAGAGGGAAGAGGGGCACCGCCGTGGCCTACGGGTGTGATCTCGCTTATAGCCTATAGCATAAAAATTTTTCACGTCCGGATTGCTAGTCATGCGTGATAATGAATGAGTAGAAGGACGTGACGTGAGTAGTTGGATTGGTATGGGCGATGGATGAGCCGTTTGAACCAAGACTTTGAATCGGATGTGAGAGCTATAGGATTAGAAGTCTGGATTGATATGGCCCTGTAGCGCACGGAAATTCCAAATTTGGCCCCCATAACCCAAAAATTATAGATTTAGCTCCCTGTGTGTACGTACTGCGGTTCGAATTGGCAGCAACCGAGTTGTTGTCGTCCCCAGGTGCAGCACCAAGGTGCTGCCATCCCCGACGACAGCAACTCGGAGCATTGTAGCTCTATCGCGTGTAGCACGTTTTTGTCATAAATGTATTTAAGAATATTTGTTTGAGGAATTTTAAATATACAAAATGGGCTAAAAAAATAATGAAATTTTTTGTGGAGCCTCCCGGCATATTGTGCTAGGTTGTGTAATTTTTTCAAAATTTTATCTATTCTTATTTTTCCTGCAAAATTCATTTAAGTATAATGTTTGTAGGAATTTTGTAATATAGAAAATGAGGTTCAAAAATTATGATTTTTTTTTCAAACTCCTTACACAGTGGACTTGATTGTGTAATTTTTACATAATTTTATATGCTCTGAAATTGTCTCGATAAATTAAAGGTTTAGGTCTCGAAAATTAGGATGAAAGGTTTCAGAAATTAGGGTTTCATGATTTCATGTGACTTGAAATGTGTGAAGTTTAGTAGTACCACATGACTACTCTAGGTAAGAAAGCAATCGAAGGGGCTGAGAACGTTGTGATTACGAAGATGCTCTAAAACATAGAAGAATCGATGTCGGTGTGAATGGTTATTTCTGAGATTCCACCAGAAGAGGCATACTTGAAATACATTATTGCTTTGATGGCTCAGCGGAGACACAGAACCAGAACTACATTACAGTCCGCGGACAGAAGCACGTTACATGTGGCCACATGGCATGATGGTTCGGTTAATTGCTTTAGTCATGCACGCTACTACTACGGTACATTACTGTAATACTCCGAAAAATAAATAAATATTAATAATCGCGTCTTAAGGGTCGGAGAGTAATTAGTTAAATAGTATCAATAAATAATTAATTAAAAACGTCTTTAGGGCTCGTGCGTAATTAAATAAAAAGAATTTGTGAAAAATAAAATATTTTCGGAATTTTTATGAGCTGTATAAATAGTTTGTGGGTTCTCTAGAAAACCCTAGCCTTTTTAGTTTGTTTCCCACACCGCCAGCTTTTTTCTTACGCCACCGCTCTGTCTTGTTGCATTTTTCTGTCTTGTCGTCCTTTGCCAATTCCCTAGCATCTTGCCGCCAAATTGTCGCGTGGGCTAACTGCCGCCGAAAGCCGCGTGGAGCGCCGTGTACTCTTTGCTCTGTTGCCATTGCTCGCTTGCTCTGTCTTTGGCGAATCTGCCATGATTTTCTCGCCATTGGGCGCTTTCGGCCGTGGTTGTTATTCATTGCATGTCTTAAGCCAAGCCGACTGCTTCTGCACCGATTCCTGTTGTGCGCCAGCGTGGACCATTGAATCCTGCTTCTGCTGCGTATTTCTTTCCGTGAAGCGATGCATCTGCGGTGAGTCTTGCTTCTGCGATTTCCTTTGACGCAGCGCAAGCTTGTAACCCGAGTGGTGGAAGGTTAGCTCTTGGTTTTTCAGTTGTCTCAATTTCAATGGCTAACGGTAGAGCTAGTAAATGGATTTAGATGGTGTGGTTAGCAACAGGTTAATTAGTAGCGTTAATTAATTTAGTAGTGCAATCGGTTGGCGTTAGTGATTAGTCTTTTGGCACGTATCTAAGTATACATGCAGATAATTAGAAGATTATAATCAAGATTAATTAGAAGTGATTAATAGATCTGTTTAGCCATTTTTTTTGTTGTACAATTTATTCGGGAACCTTAATGGCGAATGTTGAAAATATCATCTACTAGTTAATTGTAGATAATTTCGATATCTTTCTATAGCATATTGTATCATGTCAATCGGACAAGTAGGTTTCGAGTTATGATTTTCGGAAGACCGCTGTTTTTACGTTTGTCGTCTTTCGGCGCTGTTTTGGTAGACTGTAGATTAAAAATAGTAAATAGCTTAATTAGAGTTTTTGATCTACATGAAAGTTGTAGATAATTGTCCAATGATTCTGTAGGATCTGAGAACACGTATTTTGGTTGAGTAAAACAAAAGTTATGAATTTAATAAGACTGCTGTTCCGAAGCGGACAGACCGACTTTCTGGGCTAAATACGGAGGGTTAGATGATTTAATTAGAAGTCTTTGTAATCTAAGAAAATGTGGATAATTTTATAAAGAATCCAGAATGGGGTGGTTTGTTGTGATCGGACTTTCGAGTCAAAAGTTACGTTCGTTTTAGTACTAAGACCGCTATGGGTAACTAGTCGGTACCGGCGTAACGTGGTATATTTGGGGACGTGTAGGAGCGAAGTTATTGATTGCTATTCTTGTTGCTGTAATTTGTATTGAAGTTGGTGTATTTAATATAGGAGGCGTCGTGCTTGTTGTCGTCTTCTAATCAGTTGTTGCGTCGCAACTAGTAAAGGCAAGTGCATGGTAGACAGCGATCAATGATGATCACTGTGATTCTTTATCTTCTATTACCATTATTGTTGTGCTTTTATTTTGTTTAATTGCAAGCAATGGAAAGGTATGTATTTATATTGTTAATGGACATGATGAAAGATTGGATATGATGAGTATCATGAGATTATGCATGTTTGCATTCATAAGCATCTTTGCATAAGAGAAGGTGATCATTATTGATCACAACTCCACGGGAGTGGAGGAGGTCCCCGATCCTTGAGGAGGAGCGGGCTTGAGAGTGAATGTTGTCGCGAGCATTCACTCATGCTATCTTGCATATCTGTGAAAGAAGTGCATGTGGACATGTAGATTAGACGTGCATTGATACATGAGTTTAATGGATGTGAATCAAAGAGAAGTTAACTGCATGATAATCAAATAGAAGTACTTGTGATGATAATGAAGTTATTGAATGCTGTGGATTTATTATTGTTCGTTGTTTATGGATGTGTTTGCTGAGTCGTGGACTCACCCTTGCTCTATTGTTGTCTTTAGGTGATCTTCGAGGATGCCGTAATTGAGAGCGAGTAGAGCACATGGACATCACATGATCATTCGCCATGATAATCTTTTCATTCAATATTGGTTTACACTTGGACATGTTAGTTATTGAATAATGTTTAGGATATCATTTGGACTAGACTATTTGCTTTATTAATTTGGATTCATTGGTTGATGCTGCTTTGGTTTATTTGCCTGGTTATAATTTCCCATTGCTTATTTATTGTCGCTTGATCCATAATTATACATGTTCGTTTGTGATCCATTGATATGATTATCATTGTTTCCTTGATGTAATTTTATAGTGTGTCGATAATTATCAGTTGAAAGAGTAGAGTGGTAGCATTCTAGGCTCAGTGTTGGGCTGGGGTGTTACAATTACGACACAAGCATCCGGACCATGTAAGGACGCATGCCTTTAGGGGATAGTAAAAAACATGGTGAGTAGGAGGGGGACTACTACGGAATGGCCCGACCTACTGCGTGGATCGGGGCTATTTGCTCTTTCTTCCGAGCTCGGTGTTGTACTCCTCGCTGGCCGCCCTGGCCTCGGCCGCCATTTCCTGTTTTTTCTCGTGCTCCCTGCGCCTGCACGCCTCGAGATGGGCCTGCGTCTCCCGCCGGATACACTGGTTTTGCTCTTCAGTTCGACGCTACTACTCCCGGATCTTGCTTGCCCTTTCGTCATTCCACTTCTCGAAATCGATTCGCCACTGGTCGCGTGGGTGGATCTCTAGGTCGATCTACTTGTGGTAGCCACATGGCGGCTCCGGGGACTACGGGTAGACGCGAGAAATTGTTAGTGCGTACTTTGAAAGAGAATTAGTAGGGGAACTTACTGTAAGTAGTCCTTACCGGCTGCCGATAGCTGCTAGTATCCCAACGACGGTTGGAATAGTTAGAGGAGTAGTTGGGACAACCCGATGCGCATCTTAGAGGCGAGGCCGGTGCTTGGATTTGAAGAACTTGCATGTGTCCTGCACCAGCGGAGGCGACGTCTCCCTCTGGCGGGTGTTCTGCGAAGGCTCGGTTGGAACGTTCGGCGGGGTTCTTTGCCGGGGTTTCATTGCGGAGAGCGCCATCTGAGTAAGTCGCTCTTGCGGACCGACCCGCAGCAGCCTTAGCTTGTTCGCCTCGTGACTTAGAAGCCCTTGCTAGATTGCGGATCTCGTCCCATTGCTTCTTGATGTTGTCCATCCCGGCGTGGTGAAGCAAGTTCTGGTGTAGCGTTGGGTTTGGTTGTGTGGTTTTCTCTCCTAAATGTCTTTCACCTCCTTTTATAAGCCATAGGGTTGGCATGGCGTGGTTAAATTCACGTGAGTAGCCGGCGTGGCAGAGTGTTGTCTTTTTCTTTTTGCAGAGAGAAGCCATGTCCTATTTTTTGGAGTGCCGTCCTTTCGGTGCGAAAAGGTGGCGGCGAGTCTGTCTCGTCTGCTTTGCGAGTCTGTCTCGTCTGCTGCGGGGAGAAGTCATGTCTGCTGCAGAGTCTTTGTCCTTCGATGCGAAAAGCTAGCGAGGCAGAGTGTTGTCAGTCTTGCTTTGCAGAGTTCTGTCTCGTCTTGCTATGCAGGGAGAAGTCATGTTCTACTTTGCAGAGTGTTGTCATTTCGGTCTGAAAAGCTTGCGAGGCAGAGTGTTATCACGTCTTATTTTGCAAATGGTGGACACTTTCTGCTTTACAAGTTAAGTCGTGCGGTCTTGTCATTGCGAAAACTAAGTATTCTGAAATTGTCTGCAACATTACATATTTAGGTCTCCAAAATTTGGTCTGTAAGTTTTGGAAATTAGGGTTTGATGAATTCACACACAAAGTATTCATAACGAAATTAGACAGAGGCATACATGATATAAAGGAGTACAACAATGTCACAAAGACATACATCACGTAGTGCAGGGATGCATAGATAAAGAGTGGATGTTACAATCTTATTAGAACTGAACTTCTACTTGGCAAGAACAAGAAATAATGGAAGAAAAACTGCAAAACTAGCTATGTTAACTAATTTCTAAAGCATTTTCTCAACCCTTTCTATCGTTTCATCCAGTCTTTTAGGCACATTATATTTATTTTTTATTGGTTGATCAGAGGGTCGAGGCACTTGATGAAATGCAGCAACACCACGGGTGTCTTCTTACAAGGCAGCAATTTGCATTGCAATGTCTTCATCAGCCCACAACCAGAACCGACATGTTGTGTTCTGTAAAAAATAATTGCAACTGCAAGTGAAAAAATATGCTGTTTCGAAAGAAGTTCATTGGTGATGATCAGACACAAGTTACCGTAAGATTTGAACACTTCATGAACACTCGGGATGGATTCGTTGGCGTATGGGAGGTGAACACATTCACCGGATCCCTGCAACGAGGGCAAACCAAGTGCTGCCATAGTGTTTCTAATTGCATGCTCACTCGTAAGTTTGATGAGGCCGTAGACACCTTGTTTAAGACTGGAAGAGAGGGGAAGAGCAAGTGAAGAGTGAGGGGAATGGCCGCCAAAACATCCATATATAGCCTGCGGGTAAATTGCAATTGGGTTGAATAAAATTCGCGTTCGCGAGGTAGCGGGGCCGAGGAGGTATCGTGGGGCAGCATTGCGTTATGTCTTTAAGGTTTATGTCGACGATCAAATCGGCGATCTTATGAATATATGAAGAGAAAGGAAAATGACACGTATCTCTTGGAAAGTAATGAGACTGCTCTTTATTGCATTGAACTGGCTATTACAATGGGTGTCTGTAACCAAGACTGAGGACTAATTCGGGAATACAATGCTCTTACGAGTGTTTCCCAATCTATCTTCAACATTACGGCCTTCTCCACTTGATCATGATCCTTCTTGTGTAGTTGATGAAGAGTTGGCGATTGTCTCTGGAAGAGACGCTTTGTTTAGGAAGCAGCCGTCACAGTCGAAGAGAGGCGTCGATTGACAATGTGTCAAGCTAACATGCGATTATATGTCGATGAGCCATTTGGCCGTATTCTGTGTCTTAGAGTTATGTATCGTCGCGGTATGGAATATCTGACACATGTTCCATTCTTCACACGGTAGAGGATATATCTGGCGCTAGATTCAGATACCAGTTCAAAGGCTTTGTGAGCTTTTGACTGATTGGAGACAAGGTTAGGAACCTTCTCCGACCAGGTTAGATATTGTGTAACCTCTGGAATCCTTACGACCAGTGAGGTCTTTAGCTTTAGGGGTTACGACCACGAAGATATATGGTCCTTTATCTATTAAATAATAAATAGAGGTTTTAATCCTCGTCAGCTAGCCCCCGAACTTTAAATGAATTGGTCGTATAGACGCTTACTCCCGATGCAATCATATCGGGCAGACCCCTAATTAAATGTTGTGGTATTCGAGATGGTCCGTATTCAATTTTAAAGTTGAGAAATTGCCTTTGGAAGTTGAAAGAACTCTTTGCCTTGGTCGTCCGGCTCTAGCAAAATTCCTGATAGCCACGCATTACGGTTATCAGAGTTTGAAGATGTTAGGACCAAAGGGTGTCATCATGGTTCGGGGAGATCAAAAGATGGCTTATGTATGCAATCGGAGATCTTTAGAACTGGTCGACGAGTTCCGACCAGAAATACTAACTCTTCTGCAATGCAGGTCAAGCACTTCGGACCAAAATTGACACCCAAATCCTCCGATCAGACAAAAGAGGTGCTACTCGACAAAGGCGTTTCTACGACAGACGCTAGGTTGGGAGACACTAACAGGTCCGTTCCGAAGTTACTGATCGGAGAAGGGCTCAACCGTAAATAGGAAGAGTCGTTCGTCTCTTTCCTCCGAGCAAACCAGGACGTTTTCACTTGGCAGGCGTCCGACATGCCCGGAGTCCCCAGGGAAGTGATCGAGCATAGGTTGGCTCTCCAGCCTGATAAGAAACCGGTCAAGCAGAAGCTAAGGCGTTTTGCACCTGACCGGAAGGAAGCAATCCAGTTGGAGATTAACAAGCTCATCAAAACTGGATTTATTCGGGAAGTTCACCACCCTCAGTGGCTTGCCAATCCTGTAATGGTTAAAAAGAATAATGGGAAATGACGAATGTGTATAGACTTCACAGATCTTAATAAAGCTTGTCCGAAGGATGATTTTCCCCTTCATCGCATTGATCAGCTTGTAGACTCCACCTTCGAGTGCGAGTTACTGAGTTTTTTAGACGCATATTCAGGGTACCACCAGATAAATGAGTAAAGAAGATGAGGAGAAAACTTCATCACTCCATATGGCACTTACTGTTATGTGAAGATGCCTTTTGGTCTAAAAAATGCTGGTGCAACTTTTCAAAGGTTAATGCAGAAAACTTTCAGCCCGCAGGTAAGTCGAAATCTAGAAGCCTATGTAGATGACTTGGTTGTGAAAAGCATCAACGCTGGCGATCACATTCTTGACCGACAAGAAACCTTCAACAACTTGAGAAGACATAACCTCAAGTTGAATCCGGAGAAATGTGTGTTCGGGGTTTCCGTTGGAAAGCTTCTTGGTTTCCTAGTTTCAGCTAGAGGTATCGAAGCAAATCCGGCTAAGATAACGGTCATCAATCAGATGCGTCCCCCGACAACAAAGAAAGTGGTCCAAAAGCTAACCGGCTGTATGGTAGCGCTAAGTCGTTTCATAGCCAGGTTAGGTGAGAAGGGATTACCTTTCTTTAAACTTCTTCAGAAGCATGGGAGTTTTGAGTGGACGAAAGAAGCCAACGAAGCATTTGAAAAACTCAAAGAGTACCTTGGAAGCGCCCCGGTCTTAGTCTCTCCAAGACCGGAAGAAACATTGTTGATTCGTGGTACATAGCGCCACAGTTTGTCAATGATGTATTGGTCGTAGAACGTGAAAGCGTTCAGCGACCGATATATTAAGTGTAAGTCTTACATGGACCAAAGGAAATATATCCACAGTACAAAAGTTGCTCTATGGTCTTCTTATGGCTTCAAGGAAACTAAGGCATTACTTTCAGGCTCACAAAGTTGTCGTACCTCTCTGAGGATATCCCTAGGTCAAGTCCTTGAAGCAGGAATCATCGGGATGAATAGCAAAATGGGCGATTGAACTAGGGACGTTCGATCTCCATTTTATCTCACGAACAGCTATAAAGTCTCAGACAATAGCAGAATTCATTGCCGAATGGACAAACCCAGAACCTAAGCAGGAACTCGAGTATGAGCACCACGACGAATGGACAATGTACTTTGATGGTTCATTAATGCTTAAAGGATCGGAAATTTGAGTCGTCTTGATATCCCCTCTTGTGAACACATTAAGTACACCATCCAATTTAACTTTCACGCTACTAACAATGTAGCGGAATATGAAGGTTTCTTTGGCGGGACTTGAGCGACTCATTAAGCTCGGTGATTCGCAAATTGCATTTGAAAGACGATTCTCAACTAGTAGCGAATCAAGTAGGGAAAGAGTATCAGTGCTCAAGTACCAAGATGTCGTCTTATCTGGCGGAAGTGCGAAAACTTCGAAAAGCACTTCTTGGTTTTCGGATCAACATATTCCTAGAAAGGAAAACTTTCTAGCGATTAGTTCGCACGGATGGCCTCCACTAGGTCAGCCGTCCCACGGAGTTTTTCTTGAGCAACTCGATTCACCCTCGTGTCGAGCCTTTCGAGAACATCAATGGTTCACATCGGTCAATCCGATTGATTCTAGTCACGGATGCTCCACGGATCGGTGACGATCATGGTAGAGATTGGATGACATCGATCTATAATTATCTTCAGCATGACCTAATTCCAGAAGATGATGTAGAGGCTGATCGTATAGCACGAAAAGCCAAATCATACACTCTAATCGAACGTACCTTGTATAAACGGGGATCTCATGGAGTGTTGATGAGATGCATATCTCACTCGGATGGCATTAAGTTGCTAACAAAAATTCATGAAGTAGTCACGTGGAGCACATCATTCCTCTGAGAACCTTTGGTCGGTAAAGCCTTGAGCAAGGATACTATTATTGCGCCCTTCATGATACAAAAGAGCTCGCGACGAAGTGCTTACAATATCATTTTCATAGCGACAAGTACATCAGTCGGCACAAGCTTTGCAAACAATTCCTCTTTCTTGGCCTTTTGCAATCTGGGGACTAGACATTCTGGGATCTTTGCCAAGAGCACCTGGGGGCTTCAAATTCCTTTTCGTCATGATTGACACGTTTACAAAGTGGATCGAAGCCGAGCGAGTTGTTAAAACTACAACTGAGGCTGTTAAGAGGTTCCTAACAAAAAACGTGATTACACGATTTGGTGTACCCAGTCGTATAATCACGGACAATGGTACCCAGTTCTCCAGCGGTAATTTCCAGGAATTCTGCGATGACCTTGGTATCAAAGTCCATTTCGCTTTAGTTGCTCATCCGCAGAGTAACGGAGCAGTTGAGCGTGCCAATGATATCATAATGCAGGGGGTCAAACGCCGGGTATTCGACCAGTTAATAAAACGGTATGGAGCTTGGGTTCAAGAACTTCCTTATGTTTTATGGGCTGTTCGTACGACGACCAGTCGTGCGACCGGTGAAACACCATTCTTTTTAGTCTATGGGGCCGAAGCCATGCTTTCTCCAGAACTAAAAATTGGTTCTGCTTGCACTAATTGTTTTAATGAAAACGTTCAGGAAGAAAGACGACACGACGACGTTAATTTCCTTGAGGAACGACGAAACCAAGCCTTACTACGTTCATCAATCTATCAACAAGTCATGCGAAGGTACCACAGTCGTAAGGTGCAACCTCACAGCCTAGTTGTAGGTGATCTGGTTCTCAGAAAAATTCAGAGCCAAGCTAATCTCAACAAACTTTCTCCCAAGTGGGAAGGTCCTTATACTGTTGTCGAAGTCACCCGACCAGGTTCGGTACGATTAGCTATGTCAAACTGCAGGGTTTTATCTAATTCTTAGAATATTGACCAACTACGTAAGTTTTTCGTTTAGTTTTCGTTTCATTTCCATTCAGTTTAATAAATAATAAATCAATCTAAAAAACAAGTGATGTTATTTATATGACAGAACCTAGCTCTGGTCGACTGTGGTTCATATGCTTAACACTATGGTGATTATATTTCTTTATTTTCAAAATTCTGTTCTACTCTTGTTTGGCTCTTGGTGGGACACGAAAAACCTCCTAGTCGAAGTCTCTCCTTTTTCGCATGTGGTTCCGCCCACTGGAATGAGCTTCCTAGCGATGGTCCTTTTCTTACGACCCTCGCTGCCAGTCGGACTAGAGCATGAACACGTATTGCGAAATACAAACTATATCTTCATTTCTTAGCAAGTTTATTCCGACCCGGCGTTGAGCCTTTGCATAGAAATAAAACCGCTTCGTTTATTATATATGTCTTTGCATATAATTTCCTCTTGTCAAGAAAAATAATATTTTCTTCCGACCATACATTGTCTTAGTAAGTACTTTGATTACGAAAAACAGATTTACAACTTGTCGAAACCAAACACTGGTTCCGACTAAAAAGGTTTCCTAGTATTATCACGATCAGTTTTTTCAACAATCAGTACATACTTTCAAACAATGGTTGAGACTTAAGTTCATATTCTTGGCCTACTGCTTTTATAGTAAAGTTCTTCTACTATAAAACAGTCGGGGGTTAGGTAATATATGATAAGTCGACCAGATAAAAAAAATTCTTTTTTTCATTGATAAGAGAAAGATAAGTTTTTACGCATTTTTTGCATACCCTCTCTTTTTTTGCAGGGTTTTTTACTACTAGAGATTGCCCTCCATTAGTTACTGCTGGATGGAGATCCTGTTGGAAATATGCTCTAGAGGCAATCATAGAGATGATGATATTTCATTATATTCATGTTTTTGATAATATGTTATCATGTTCCTTGAATGAATCATTTGTTATAGATCAATAAGTATGTTACTTGTTGGTGGAACTCTTTAACTTATATGATGTCATTCTAAATGTATCCACAGTCGGAGGTCCTTTGGTGAAATGCGGTGACTCTATGACTAACACATATATTGATTGATAACTTTGGTTTCACGGTCATGGATATGGGGATATCGAATCAATAATGTGACATGTTAGAGAATATGGGGTTGGATAGACCCATCATTGAGATACTGTTGAGATTGTTATGAATCTTTGTGTCATTAGTTGGTCTCAAGTAATGATGATGTATAGTCCTTAGACCTGAGATCGGCATGGTTTCCTACATGTGTAATAGCACTCTTAGGGGTTGCCAACGCTACTCCGTAATTGAGTAGTTATAAAGGTGGCTTTGGGTATGCTATGAAACATGCGGAGGAATGTGGCTGGTCGAGATGGGATTTGCCCCTCCTAACATAACAGGAGAGATGTCTCTGGGCCCCTCGTGGTGATCGGATAAAGAAAGTGTATGGCCATGCTACTAGTGGTCGAAGTGTCGACCACATGATGTTATCCGACACTCGATCGAGAAAGTATTGAACAGTCCATGGTTGACACATTATCTCACCTGGAGTTCAACAAGGCATCGTGAGGCAAAGGGAGAATGCATGAGTAGGTTGCTTAGTTCGATCTGTTACGGACTAGTCGTATTGAGATACGAGCATTTGCATACCAATTAGTTAGTTTTTAAAATATTCAATAGATAAGTTGTATTTTCGGATAAGTAACAGTCAGTGGATAGAATACACTTAGAATAACTTAGTATAACAGTTTGATGTAATTAGAGGTCAATTGAATATAATGGTATACTAACATCATTTAGCATTAGAAGGGGGTTCTAATATGGAAGTATGAAAAATTGTAAATCGGGCTATAGCAGACTCATTGGATTAGCACGACAAAAAGTTAATCAACGTAGTAATTTGGTACATATACATGTTAATTAGAATAATTAGTGATTAATTTGAGTAGTTAGCCTAAAGACATTAAGATGCTAGTTAGTTTGTAAATACTCATTTGTCAGATTATATTTTTAGACAATGTCGGTCAGTGGGCAAATCAAATGATTTCAAGAATAGCTAAATGGTTGGTTTGAATGAAATAACATGATGAGATGGGTAGATGTTTAATTAGTCATTGACTTTTCTAACCAACTTAACTAATAATCAATTAAGAACTTATCATAAACAATTAGGCATTGTCAAAATACTATTTTATCTAAAGTTGCCTTCATATTATGTATGGTCCTACATCATTAAGTAACTCCCTTAGAGTTTCTGGTCGAGACTAGTTCACTGTAATATTGCGATATCATGGAATAAGAAAATAATAGGGAAGAACATATAAAAGGATTGATTTTGACTGTATGATCATCGTGAATGTATACTTAGAATGCCTAGAGAGTATTTGTGAGTGCTAGGTGTCCTGTTAAGTTTATTAAAACTTCACAAATTCCTAATTAATTGAAATAAACTCCAATTGAACTAAAAGTTACCACCTAAATACATCTAAAACCATTTTTATCTTCTGTATTATTTTCATAATTTTTGGAGACTCTTGGAATTCTTGGTGTTTATTCGGTGTTTTCACTTTGTCAGTTTTATCGTTAGACGACAATGATGCAAGAGTGCAACCAAAATAATCGCGAGAATGTCCAGAGTTCCAGCAAATAAAGGCAAGCAGTTTGATCATAAATATCCTATTACTTTCAAGTCTAATACTTTGTTTACAAATTGTATGTATGCATGCTTTTGTGTCAAATTAATTTTTTCGATTAGAGGTAGCTATTCCTATTGCATGGTTGCCCTTAAATTGTTATCCCCTGCCACAAAACATAAGCTATTAATATCGTTGGTGAATTAGAACCCAGTGATTTATTTATAATCTTTTATTGTCTTTTCGGGTCATGCTTAGAATTGCTTAGCTATCGGTAGTATTGGGCGATCATCGACTTAGTCAATGATCTCGATCACACAAATCTTATTATTACTCCATTATGTCCAGCACCTTGTGCTTTGTTAATTTGTAAATCAAAAACTGAAAATAAAATTATTTTAGACTTGCACAATGGTATGTTGATGTGATTGTTTGGTGTGACATGGAAAGGTGTCCGAGTCAACAATGGCCGAATTACTTGTGCCATTGATCCAAGCACTTTTGCGTGCTAACCACACGAGAGGATATGAGACCTCTCTTGACTTAGTACTTTGGCGTGTGTTAGCTCAGAGTCGCGGGAGGTGGGTTTTGTGTGTTGTGTGAAAAGGATCGTGTTATTGTGTTGGGTGTGCGGTGGTGGAGTTAGGGTAGGTTCTCCTCCTCGAGTGGCATCATGATTGTCCAAGGCTTTGCCGTGAGGGGTAGTTGACCGAGTCTTTCGATGACTCAGACACAGCGTCTGGGTTTCTATCCATACTGGCGACTCGTAGTTAATACATAATATTAAAAATATCTCGTAGGACTTAGTCATGTTGGGCATACCAAAGGTAGTGTGCTTAATCATGTGGCAAAAAGACGATCGGTATGTGGGTACATTGGTACACCTATGAGGTTAAATCTATTGAACGACCTCGTCCCTAGGTTATGGACAAGTTTGGTTATTTCCATAAGAATTAGACTACAACCTTTGATTTAAAACTTGACATGGGTGGTATGAATGGGAATTCATATTATTGTTGTGGTGGCTATTGGGTTAGCTACTTCGGGATATCTTCTTATTATTGTTACTTGTATATCGCTGTTTTATCAAATAAAATCAGATTGTAAAATTGCTTTCAATCTATTACATTATTGTAAATGAAAACTTGCTTTTCTTTGAAAATGAGTCTAGAGCTGCTCCACTTAAATAAGTTTGCATGTAGCTACTTATATAGGCACATTACTCTACACTTAAAAATTGAGCCATTTAGTCAAAAGTCAAAACTTTCATAATTATTAGTAATTCTTTGAAAAACTAGTTGCAAAAGGTATACAAATGCTTTTCAAAGGTTTATCAAAGGTTTTGGCTTTAGAAAAATCTATTTTGAGTGAAAATGCATTTTTAGCCAAAATCCTACATTATGGTATCTTGTTTTTAACATAAACTAGATTTTTTTTTATGTAAAATCTATTCTAAAAGAAATTTGAAAATCTTGCCAAAGGAAAATCCTAGAGTTGGTTATTCTAAATATTTTGGTATTTAAAAGATTTTCAAAGACCAACCTAGAAAAAGATATTTTATTTTCAAACTCGTCAAAATCCTATTATGACCTAAGTGATCACTTTCTAGCACTTAAGTGAGTTTCGTCATATGAACCAAAATTCTTCACATGAATATGTTCATAATGGTATTCATGACTCATACATGCAGTTGAATGCTTTTAGATTCATCATTTGCCCATTTTGCATGTTTTGAAAATATTTCATGAAAATATGTTCCATTTGCGAAAACCAAAGATTAATTTATTAAAATTATTTAAGATTTGATTCTCATGGGCTATATAAGTTGGAAATACTCCAAATGTATTTATTTGATTGTGCAAATATTTGGAGTAAAATACAACAAATCACTCTTTTTCTCTCCTTTGTTCTAAAACCGTGTGTCGGTTTCAGAGCTAACCGGTCGAGGCCAAGCCACCCTCGTTAGTCGGCCAGGAAGCAAATCGATTCGGCCATGTTGGCCCAGTGATCGGACCGGTTTTGCGTGGAGTGCTTTATACCCCTTCAACCCGAACTCCCTTTTACATCCCTCTCACTCCTCAGCCCGAGCCTCTGTCTTCTTCGCTCTCTCAGGCCGCCTCCTCCATTCCAGTGCTCGATCTCCTCCTCCGGCTGGCCAATTGGGGATTCAAGGTACCATTTTGCTCTCCCTCATCCCCTCTTTCAATCCATCTAATTGCTTTGTGAAATGGATGCCTAATCTCACCCTCATTTGGAACCCTAGGTGAGGGAAGAACTTGCATCTTTCGGCTTTGTGGCTCTCAAATCTTTTAAGGAATCATCCTAGTGATTCTCCTCTCCTTTAAAGCCGATAAGCCTACTAATCTACTTGCATTATTATCACATTGTCAATTTGCCCCAAATTCATAGGGTTTGTTTACAAATCCTAATATTCCAATAAATCCTGTGGCAAATGTTTGCTCTACAAGTAGAATAGGAATAGATGAATGATTGTACATGATGCCATTGTGTAATTGTTAAAAATTTGTGGGATTTTCCCCAAAATTCTTGTCCTCTCTGGCCACCAGCGGTCTGACCGGCCATATAATGGCGGTCCGACCGGCCTCTGTGTGATCAGACCGCCAGTCCAGTGATCGAGCCGGCGGTGTCGAGAGCATGACAAATGGCATTTTTGACATATTCATGAGTTTATTCTCGATAATTCCTTGATTAATCCTTGATCTCTATTCCCAGGAGCTATGCCGAACAAGCGTTTGGCCAACCGATCGGGTGGACCCCCTTCTTCTCCCTCATCTTCAAAAGGGAAGAGTCCAGTTGAGGATGGCTTTGAGAATGATCCTATGGAAGAAGTGGAGAAATCAGGTTCAAATAATAACAACAGCGATGATGACTATGAAGGGTCTGTTGGTAATGCTGTTGAGGAGGAGGATGATGAGGATGCACATGATGAGTCTCGGTTTATTGGACTTGATGTCTCAAGGATAAGGAGTGAACAATATACTATCTTGAGACATATTGACCAGTTTCAGTTTCCAGAGTCTGCGACAGTGGGTATGTTCCACACTAAATTTCAGCAAGATGTCTGTCGGGACCCAAATATGCAAATCTGAACCCTCTATGTATTCTGCACTAGTCCAGGATCACGCTAGTGCACACAGTATCAACATCGATGAAATATCACATCCACACAACGAATATAAGAATAAACGAGTACTTTGAATAACAAATAGCTGTTGGGACCTTACGGTCGAGTTTTACATTTATTAAACCATGCAAGGCCGACAATAAAGAATAAACTGCAGCGGAAACGAAATAAACTCCAGTGGGCTCCCATCAATTTACCACAGGCAACAGGCACCTGACTGGGATCAAGACCCTAACGATCAACCTTCGTAGAACTCTTCTTCAAAAGCGGTGACGACTCCTCCATACATTGATTTGTTTAGCAAGAGTGAGTACACACCGTACTCGCAAGTCATACCACAGAATGCATTTATACATGATGGCTTATTCCAAAGGAATGGCTTCTGTGGTTATTTTGCGAAAATGCAACATTTGCACTTGAATACAAATAATAGATTGAAAGCATAATTGAAAACAATTAAAGAATATAAATTTAACAATTGGTTTCACAAAGGACAAACAGTCTAAACAAGTTATTCACACAGCTGTACAAGTTGTCTCACACAGCTGACCCTTCCTAAATGTTTCATGAAAATCTACCCCTCATTGGAAATTCAGAGTATGTCCATAGCAGGGGCGCGGCTATTCGAATAGATTGATTTAACACTCTGTAGAGGTTGTACACTTTACCCACACGATACGATCAATGCGGCCAACACTGGTCATAACAAAACTTTTTGAAAACTTCATCTCAAGTATTATTACTCCGAGTGTGTTTTACCGTCATACCAACCCAAACACAACGCTTTAGCATAACAAACACTGTTGGACCGGGAAGCGGCGAACCGTCCCGCGATGTGCCCACATAGTAGCACACCTCCAGCCCATCACAAAGCTTAAAATACAACCTGAGTAATAATATCGAAAATTCATAACTTACTAAGTTAGGCCCAGCCCATACTAGGCATGTGGTCATACAGTAAGGCTCAGTTCAATGGCGCACAAAGTTAAGTCCTTAATTGACCAAGGCAAGACTTCCAGTTTTTCCCAAATCATAAAGTTTATAGCACACAGCTCCACCATTCACACAGAATCCACCACTTGCCTCAGTCCAAATCTTTTCCCACCCTGTTGATTAAGTGCAACACATGCCATCACGAGTAACAGCACACAACACACACAGTTTCATCACACAGTTCCATAATCACTTAGTCAAGTTTATAATTGCAACTCACATGAAATGATGACTCGTGGCATGGCTAAGCAACCTACTCGTATCTAACCAATCCACGTTGGTGCTACGATAATACCAACTAATAATGAACCAATCTAGGGTAACAAAAGAGCATGGTATACAATAGACAAGGTGGATATAACAATTTGGATTAATAACTAAACCAAAAGCATTTAAATAAATACTTGAATTAGAATGCAATACATTGAAATAAAGTATTTTGAAAACTGGGTGCAAGATGATCAAAGGTATAACTTGCCTTGGAATAGATCTAGATATTGGTCTTGGTCTTGAGGAGGTGCTCCTTCTTCAGCAAAATTTCTCAAAGTATCGACGTCTACTCGCAAACGAGACAAAAGAAACAAAAACAAATAAATAACAGAGGCAAAACAAACTCCAAAAATTAAATAAAATTCACCATTAAATAGATCTTGATTTTATATGAATTTACAAATTTGAATGTGCTTAATCGGAGTTCGGATGTAAAAGATATGGGCTTTGGAAGTTTGAAAATCAAATAAAACCCTAATTTGAATTTTATTGAATTTCCTGAATTATTTTTATAAAGAAAAATCGGATTATTGCGCAATGCTTGGGTCAGCCGAGAATTTCGGAAAAGAAAATAGATTTAAAGAAATCGACATGTGGGCCCCACATATGGGTCTCGAACTCACGGTGGACCCGATTACCGAGCCGAGGAGACGGAATTGAAACCCCAATTGGTCCGAAAGCAGTGGGATTTTGAAATCCTTGAATCTCGAGGATTTTACCGTCTGGTTTGATTCCAATGAAATATATACGGGATAACACGAGATTTGTTTTGGTAACACGGTGCGAAGAATCCGCAACGAACAGCGTTTGTCGGACGAAGCTTGAAGCTTCGGCAATGGCGCGTGAGCGCGCGCGAGGAAGAAGAAAGCGCGAGGCAGCGACCATGTGGCGGTCCCACTGGCGTGGCGTGAGGCGCGGTGAGTGGCGGCGAGATCGTGGCGAGCCACGCGGCGGCAATCCAACGGAGGAAGGCGGGGTTGGCGCGTCGTCCGTCGAAGCGAGGGCACATGTCAAGCATCCAGCAGACGAGGCGCGGTCGGCGGCGAGATGGGCAAGGCTGGTGGAATAGTGTTGGGCTTGGCCCAACAACATTCGAGGGATTTAAATAGATTTTTCTTTTTAATAAATCCAGAAAATGCAAATAGCAATTAGAAAATAGCAAATGGTCTTGGAAAAATTATAGAAAATTCTATAAAATATATCCAAGCAAATATAATATAAATAAAATAAGTTTGGCCATTGTTGATGTTGGAATTAAGCACATTAAATCGGTTTGTCCTTAAAGTCCATATTAAGCTTTTAAATTAATATTCAAATAAATCCAAATGACGAATATTCTCACTACCACTATTTAAAGGATTTTTAAAGCTCTGAAAATTGGGATGTTACAATGTCTTTCACTTTATCTATGCAAAGAAGCCTTTTGCAAACCACAGATTCGTAAAATGGAACTACATGGCTCAAAATCCAACCTACAACGGACTCTACAGATTATTCAAAGATGCAGGTTTGGATTCTTTGGTATCTCTGAGTTGCAGCTTTCATTCCAAGGCAATCAAGCAGTTTTATGCAACAGTGTTCGTGTCTCTGGATCTCGACAACCTCACTTGGAAGACCGGACATCGAAAGATAGAAGCCACCAGAGATGAATTTATGATGGCATTAGGACTGAAGGAGTCTAGGGAGCAGGGGTTCATCTCAGAACCCTAGCCCTTACCCTCGTAGATGAATATTATGATCAGAACACTCATCACTCTTGTGGTAAGGTGACCGGACTCCTTCCCCTCCCAAGTATTATTAACAGGATAATGAGAGCATCATTCTTCCCTAGGAGTGGGAACAATGATGAAATTCATGGGAGGGCGTGGAATGTGATAAAATATATAATGGAGGGCACTCGGTTTGATGTTATTGATTTGATATTAGAGAGATTGCCACCTCCAAGGGAGATAAGTCCAAAAGCATATATTATGCTCCCTACATAATGAAGCTAATCAAGAGCAAGGTTCCTTTCAACACTCCCTATGACATTGAGCACAAAGAATACAGATCTAGGGATGCTCCTCCTCCAGCTGCTCCTCCTGCTCCAGTGGCTCCTCCTCCACCTCCACAGTCTCAGGGACAGGGCTCCTCTTCTCAGGGTCCTCAGGCACAAGACCTTGTCCTAGCAGCGATGCTTCATCTCCAGCTGAGTGTGGATTAGATTCGTTCTTCTCAGGAGGCTTTTCAGGCGGCCACACACTCTAGACTGGATGAGATTCAGGCGGTTGCATTCTCTCGGTTGGATGCGTTTGAGCCTACTACCACCTCCGAGTTTGATCTTTGATTGCTCGGATGATAGATTTGTGGCGGACTTCTTTGCTTTCGATGGCGGCGGCAGGTGCCTCTATATTATCAGCGATCTGGACGTGGACCGCACCTACCCTCCTTCTTTCAGCGAGGAGATCAGCCTTCTTCATCTCAGGATCCTCCTGCCGAGCAGTAGCCACTAGTTTTATTTAGGTCATTAGACCTTGTAATGGAAAATGATTGTAATATCTTTCTGAATGCTTGGTTGCATGACTTTAATCTTGGCTATGCTATTTTGTTACTCTGTGTGAGGATGTGGATCTTTATATTATGATTTGTCTGTGTATGATTTGTGGATGAGATATGTCTTGGATTGGATGATTATTGATATCTTTTGCTTGATCATATCTTACTTACTTCATCATGTTGATTGGATTCTTTATTTTTCAAGAGTAACTCTGTCATTTCTTTAAAAAAGGACCTCTCACAAGCATGAATTTCAAAGTACATCTCAGTATGTTTGTGAAAATTGTTTATTGACAAAATTTCCATTGGTCATGAGTATAAACTTCATATTCTTTATGACCAAGCTCAAAATTGAAAAGATATCTCTTTTTGACGTTATGTTACTTTTGATAATTTTACAAGTGGTGTCAAAAGAAGAGAATATTTCAAGTGATGTCAAAAAAATTGATTTCAATTGCCAAGTTCTTTGCTTTGCAAATATTATTTCTTGGCTTTAAAATTGTTTTGGTCTTTTGGTGTTTAAGGCCAAAGGGGATTTTAATGTTATCAATTTATATCCCCACATTTGGATTGATGTTTTATGCCAAAAAAGGGAAAAATATTTATGCTGTTAATATTCCTTTTTTTAAATGATCAATACATTCCCCTTATTTGGATGATTTATATATTCTCCTTTGTTATTTGATTTATACCAAAGGGGAGAATTCTTTTATGGGAGAATGCATTTGTTTTTCAAGCATATTCTTTTTGCATCTTGTTTAATGCTTTGAATTTCACCATATGACTTGCATAGACATAGTTCAATAGCCTAATTTCTTATGGTATGTCTATTTACATCTAAATGTTATGATTGATAAGTAATTTGTCATCAATCACCAAAAGGGAGATTGAAAGATCTAGACCCGCCATTATGAGTTAATGGAGTGTTTTGGTGATTAATGATAAATCTAATTGTGAGACTAACTCTCTTGTTTAGTATTACCATGTGTAGTCTCATTTGGATATTGAGGTATGCATTAGACTTATACTCTTACATAATGTTGCATTCCTCGGATCCAAAATATAGGAAGAACTCCACCATAAGTATATCTTGAATATGTGCATATGTCTTCTTTACACATATGTGTATGGTAACATTTAGGGGGAGCTCATTCTATATTTTGTGGTTTCATTAGTATTGATCCATATTCCATCCATATTCCATCTTCCACATATTTGGGATCTTTACTTTGAAATATATCCGTATGAGTATACAAAACTTGTGTAGTCTTTGTATACTTATACTTTGACTATATAGAACTTATGTAGTTCTCGTATACTCAAGTTTTGAGTATGAAGAACTTGTGTAGTTCTCGCATACTCATGTTGTGAGCATATATATGACTTGTGTAGTTTATATACACTCACAACGTGTTACATTTATCTTAAATCAAATTTATGTGATTGAAGTGGTTATCATCAATTACCAAAGAGGGAAAGATTGAGGTATCTTGTCCCACCATTATGAGTTAATGGTATAGTGTGGTAATTAGTGATAATCATATTGTGGAACTAACATTTTCCATGAGTTGGATGTATAGGTTATATTCCAGGATGATGAAGACTTGGGATGATCATGAGTTGATCATCAAGTCAAGAGCTTGGTGTAAAGGATGCATCATGAGTTGATGCTTATCAAGAAGAGATGATCATGAGTTGATCATCAAGACAAGAGAAGACCCATCATATGTTGATGGAGGTCAAGCAAAGGATCATCATGTGTTGATGATTATCGAGTTAATGACCCGGACTTGAAGTGTTGATGTGCGTCATCAAGCTTCATGAAGATGCAAGGCAAAGGTATGACTAGCTAGGGCTAAGGATGTGTTCCTAGTCTTTTACCGGTCTTGGTGTTGGTTGGAAGACCGGATTGCTAGTATAGGTTGCCGTACTATTAAGAGGGGTCTTAACTAGTAGTTTGAGTTAGTCATGTATTGATAGCTCAATATGGTTGCTCTAGCTCATCTAGGCATGATGCTATTTATTTGCGAATGTATTTTGCAAATAGTCGGGGCTCATCGTAACCCTTATAGCATGTGACTTAAGTTTGCAAATGTGTTTTGCAAATGGTGTAAGTCCGTGTACCTTATTACTTGTGATGAGTATTCTAAAATGTTGGCAAATGTGTTTTGCAACTAGCTGAGAATATCATCTTTTGACCTTGTTGGAATTGTACTCAAATGGGTGAATGTGTTTCGTCATTTGATGTGAAGCAAATGTGTTTTTGCTTCGTGGTCCGGTCGGATCCATGGTGTGTTCGATCGGCCGGTGTGTCGGTCGAACCGGACATGGTGCACTAAAATCAATGCAGTCTCAATTCTCTACGTGAACTATGTGCATATCAGAATTATTTTTCACTAATTTTTGCTCTAAAATAGCATTAACAGTGGACAGTTGTAGTTCTTCACAAACATACTCGCCGTTCATGATTATAGCACCATAATCTTTACCTTTTAGGCTCTCCTCAAATGATGTAGGTGCATCCATCTCCTCATCTTCCTTCTCAACCAATAGAGTTAATGGTTCAATCACTCATTCTCCTCTTTGGCATGGTTCTCAATTTCCTGCAAGTTGTCAGTCATAGAAAAAGACACGAACACAGGCTTATTCTCATGTTTTCTATAATCAGGTATTCTTAATTTCTCCTCAATCTGACTTTCAACATTACAAGTAAGTATAAATAAATGAGAGAGAGAGAGAATTATATTCTTTATGAACAAGAAGGTCCTGAATTTCTTGATTAAGCCCACTTAAGAATCTATTTTCTGTAGCTTTAGCATGTTCCTCTAAACCACAACGCAACAAACGAGTTTTTAATTCATGATAGTATTCCATTACAGTTCTACTACCTTGATTTAAACGTTGTAATTTAGCTAGTAAATAATCAGCATGATATTTAGGAGCAATTCATCTCTCAAAAGTTTCTTTAATGCATTCCAAGTTTGAGGTACTTTTTCATGTCTATTTAAATGCTTCCACCAAAGTATTGCGTACTCAACAAAAGCGCTACTGGCAGCTCTAATCTTTTGCCTATCAGACCAATCATGATATTCAAATTCTTTATCTAATGCTATTTCCCAGTCAACATAAGCATTAGGATCAAAATTACCAGCAAAGTATGGAAATGCATACTTAAATTTACCTCGTTCATGCATAGGAGATGAGTCAATGGTGTTGTTGATCTTCTGAAACATCCGACTATGTGATCCTGAACCTGTCATGGTTAGTAGAAACCAAGCATATGTCCCTAGCAACTATTAGGATGTGGTGGTTCAAAATTCGTGTACACTCAAGCCTTCTATCGAATTCTTACCAATTCTTACCAAGCAACGGGGTGATTGGCAACAGTGTGTCAGCGTATCTCCGAAGATTGGATGGAACGATTGCTAGGTGAAGGTCAGACTATACGGTGTAGAAGATGTGTAGCTTGAAAGGCTCAAATATGGTAGCAAGGATTAGCAACAATCAATTCAGCAAATGCAAGTTGAAAAATTGCTCAAAGTACTAGTCAATATTGCTGTTCCTAGCCTAGAAAGAGCTAGCTAATCAAAGCCTATCGAGAGAAGTGTATGAGCATACATAAAGATCAATGTGCCTTGATGTAAGCAAAGAAAATTCTCACACCAAGTTCTAGGAGAGCGCTAGCCAACAACTCAAACTTATTTGTAGGAGCACAAGATTGTTCACACGATGTAGCGCACAAAATCAGAATAACGTGCAATGTAAACATCCCTCTAGTTTAAGCAGTATACAACAGCTAGTCTCAAAAGATAAACAAGAAATTTTTTTATATGGCTTAAATATGCTCGTTTGAAAGGTTTCGACGAGATCTCTGACTTTCTTTGTTGGTAATCCAAATTCGAAGGAAGGCGAAAGAAAAGGCAAAACCGAAACCGAAAAATTGCGACGCAAATTCGGGGCTGAAGATGGCCGATTTTAGGGTCCCTGGAGGGTGACCATTGTCTTATCTAAAAAAGATGCACCTCGTCGTTAGCTTTCCAACGAGGCAAAGAACGTCCAAATCGGACACCACATGCAAAAGTTATGCCCGTTTTACTGAAGGTCTCTCGGAAACGGAATCGTACTTGTACTGGAAACCGAGTCGTGTTCAATCTTGAAACTGCTATATATTTTGATTCTTTGGGCCAAACTTGCTGAAATTTTTTGTGCAAGCTTGTGGCTATATGCAGAAGGACTCCACAAATTTTTACTAGATTTGGCGAAAGTTTGAATGCTTTTCAATTTTTGGAAAGGTGGACACTCTTCTCTTTTTTCTCTCTTTTTTTGTATTTTTTCTCTCCGTGGCTTTTGTTCTTGCGGTTGCCTCTTTCTCCTTCTAATATTTGCCGGCCCTAGGGTTTTCCAGAAGTTGTAAATAAGAGCAAAGTGTTCTATCTTTTTTTGGTGCAAATTAGACGAGTTCGAATCCACGAATTTTTCTGTTTTAGATTCAAAAAACTAAAAACCCTAAACGAACGACTAAGCGACACGAAGGAAGACACGAGAAGCAATCTAGACAATGACCAACTAGACAATAACTAGAACTAAAGATCAGCAACTAGACACGACAATGCGACCAAAGATTCAACAAGCAAACTGAACAGAAAAAATTGTAAAGGCTCAAAGGGCTTGGTATGGATGATAGATGCGATTTTTTTTCGCAATTTTTTTGGACTCTAGGTATGAAAAATGAATCTACTACTAGAAAACTGGAAACTCTCACCGATGAACTGTAGCTCTGATACCACTTGATGAAGGCGGGTGCCGATCTTCGATGAGATTGATAAATATCGATTTTGGTGGAGGTGACTCGCGATCCGACTACAACCGTACGACGACGGTTGTGCCTTAGCAATCGTTGAACCAACTCCGAGATGTTATTGACCTGCTGGAAGCACGATCAACCTGACCACGAAGGTCTATTCCTGCATGCAATCGAAGAACACACAAGAACAAGATAAAACACAATCTGATGTATTACAAATATTTATGAAATTTGATAAGGTGGGATTATGAAGGATGTCTTAACAGGTGGTCGTTCGACACAACTGAAGAACAATAGTTTGCACAAGGGCTAAACCTTAACTCAATGAAATCCAAGAAAACTAGAGGGGTGCGACCTTATATAGGGAAGGGGAAGCCATAAATCTAAAAGAAATAGCGGGGTGGGACTAAAACCCATGGGTTACTGTTCACATGAACAGTAACCACGCCCCTAGGCGGGCCACCAGCATATGGGCCAAGTTGAGTATGATTAGAAGACCCAAAATGGCCCAAATCGGTGATATAACACCTTTTTTTTATGATTCCGAAGTTTATAGAAATAATTTTGAGGTGAGGTTGGATCCGTTGGAAAGATCTCGTCGTTAGCTTTCCAACAAGCCCAAGAACACTCGAATCGGACTCCGTTTGCAAAAGTTATGTCTATTTTAAGTTGGTCTTTGTCGGTGATTCGAGAGGCCGAATGGATTCCAAAACAGGTCCAGCTCAGGCGCTTGCTTCTCTTGGACCAAAAGTGACATGGTGCTGCACATATATATATATTTCATCATTAGGTAGCATCATATAGTTCATATAATATAAATAAACTCCTAAAAACAAGCTCACCTGATAATTTAAGCGAAGCGTACGGGCTCTTGTAATTGGAATTGCAAGCATAGCAAATGTGGTTGTATCCATTGGGGTCATGTCCTCATCACTATATCTCACCTAGAGTTCAACCAGATATCGTGAGGCAAAGGGAGAATGCACGAGTAGGTCACTTAGTTCGATCGATTCTGGACTAGTCGATAGAGATACGTCTTTGGTCGTAGATTGATCGAGCGTAATCCTGAAATGGTAAAACACGGTCATAGGGAGTTCTGGTGGTGGGGACCAAATACGAATCGGTCGTATGGAATACGATCGATCATAAGTGATGAGGACACGGTCATAGATCATATTACATCAAGGTTCGTCCGATATATTCTATATGTATTTAGGAATCGCTATGTGTTGCTAGATCGCTAACGATTTGGTGGTCGAAAAAGAGTTTTAGTCATAGTCGATTACACATGAACACAGTAGGTCGCACACTTAAAGGGCTAGGATTTGATTTGGATTGTGATCCGAATTCATATAGGCCACATGTTCCTAATGGGCATCAAGGTCGAGACCCATCATGGATGCCTATATAAAGAGGCGGTGGCATGGGGTGAAAGTGAGGATGATCTTTGGAAGAACTCCGAAACCCTAATAGCCACGTCTTCTCAACCACGCTACGGTGCTAGCACCCGGCGTGGTGATCACGCCTGTCGTGTGGATCGTCGGAGGTGTTGTTGGGAAGCATCGGCACTAGGGCGATCCGCTACTCGTGGCGGCCACCGGTCGGAGGATCAAATGCGCGGCGTGTACGACCACTCGGAGGAAGCGGACGCTTGCGCGAGCACGACCACTCGAAGGAGGAGCGGCCGTGAGTGCGACTACGGCGGCATCAAGTCGCTACTAGCGACTCTACTTCGCTACTGAGTCGGCGCGTCTAGCGGTAATCTCGTGATCTATTACTAGCGAAGGTTCCTTGGTTGCGCGATAATTTTTTGTTTGTGCTATCGTAGCTTTGCGCGATCCCTTGGTATGTGGATGTACCTCCCAAGTCAATTAAGGACCGAATCGGTGATGACCTCTCATGTAAAATAGTACAACCACAAGTCGGTAACACATATGACTGGCTAACTAAATTGTTTGCCTCGGTGTGGCTTCGCGTTGGTGGATGCGGTGGATAGTCGGGGAGAAGCGAAGCCACGGGAGCGACCGACGCTAAAGGAGACCTTCCATGGGCGAGTGGAGGCCCTAAGGAGGTGATACTTAGCGGTGCGAAGTCGCAAAGATGTTGGGCATTGTAAAGACCTTATGGTAGTTAACTTAGTTGCACTCCTACGAAGTGTGTTGGGAGCAACATAAGTTGACATATCTCTTAATGGGTAAAGTGTACAAACTCTGCGAGTAAGAAAACTATCAAGAGTTGTGCCGAGAACTTGCTTGATATAGCTTTCATTTTGTTAAACCATTTGTGTGTGGGTGTGGAATGAAAAGCGGGGTGGGACCCTGAGTTTGAGAAGACACAGTGGGGCGATGGTAATTACTGAGTTAGCAGAGTATTGAGTGGATGGAGCCACTTTCGATGGTATAGGAGATGAGATCTCCACAAGTGCCTTACAAATAAAACTCAGTTTATAAAACATGTCGTTAAAAATACAAAGTCGTAAGATGTTCTACTACTTGATCTAATTCAAACTTGGCTTTATGCTAATAAAGAACTTTGAACCTTCCCTTGACTAGCCTTGCATTTTATGATAAAGCTGCGTTGTGTGTTGGCTTGCGAGTAAGGTTGTGTACTCATGCTCGTCAATATAATCTTTGGAGCCCCTTGATCAATACCCTATGACTACTTCGTGGCCATTGGACCCGATGGTGGTGAAAACAGGGAAGCTTAGGCGGGACCCGACCACTTGCACGTGGTCAAAGTGAATGGATCGGCACTACTTATTTTGCTTTCGTTACCTCTTATTACGTACTATGAATAGTGTAACATGGTGGCCTTGGGTCCCTTTTGTAAAAGCAATGGGCGTGTGGCCGCCATATAATATATTATGATGATGTATGCAATGTATGTGAATGATCTAAGAATGTATTTGTGTGTGCTATCTACTGATCCATGGAATGGCCCTGTTTGACACAGTAGATTCCAAATTTGGGGTCTAACAACGTGTGTAAATGTACATGAATGTTTAATTTTAGTTAATTAATTGGTGAATTGGATGTGCTTGTTTCTGAAATGAATGTGAATCGGATATGCTTGTTTCTTAAATGAATGTGAATCGGATGTATACATGTATTTGTTGTGTTTCAGCTTGTTTCAGAGGGCATGGCTAGTAATTCCTGACGCTAGCCAATAAATGAAATAGAATTAGTAATACAAAAGAATATCACAGACGGTTCCTTAGGAAATACCGTATGTGATACATCAGTTATCACATACGGTTTCATCTACAAACCGTCTGTGATAGTCAACTATCATAGACTGTTTTGAGTTAATAACCATTTGTGATACTCTGCATCACAGACAGTTCGAAAATCGTATGTGATGACCTCATGTTATTACTGACCAATAAACTCAGACGGCTCACGAAACCGTCTGTGATGACGTTTTTGAACCGTCTGTAAAGACCTTTTCTATAGTAGTGTTACGATATGAAATGATGTGGTCAGGTGAGGTTCAAGATCACCAAAACACCGGGAACACAAAGGTCCGAAGTGGAGTGTGCGCCACATGTGAAGTAGAAGATGGCGCGTTCACACTACGGAGTTCCTGGTAGGGGTGAAAACGGATCGGATACAGACGGATAATGACTCTGCCATATTTGTTTTCATATTTTTTCGGATTCGGATACGAATACGGATCTGAATAATGTCGAATCTGAATACTGAGCGAACACGAATTGAAATAAATACGGTCGCGGATATTTTTTGGAACATGAAATCCCTTAATATTATGCCAAAACTTAACGAAAACATATAACTAGTTTATTTGATGCAAACATTAATGAATTATTCATATTTTCAGCAATCACACATAACATTGGCACTAGCAAGTTGCATTAACTAGTTGATCATAAACATAACATTTAGTTTACCATATTTAGCTTATAAGTCATAACTCACAAAGTCACAAGTCATCACATATTCACACTTAGTTCATCACATACATAAAACTTAGTTCACACTAACATTGATCAGGCTAGATGGCTAATCTATACATAAATGACTGTTACATTTCAAAGTATGTTACCAAAAATAAAATTAATAAAGTTATTATTTTATTGGATTTTCTGAGATTTAAAAGAGTTTTCTTAGTTAAAAAGAAAAAATAATAAAATAAAGTCAATTATTTAATTTCCTAGTTTTCAATGTAAAAAAATATTGTGATTTCTGGGATTTTATTGTATTTAAAGTGAAAATGAAAAAATAATAATTAATTTCTTGAATTTTTTGGATTTTAAAAAGGTTGTTCATATTTTCAGAAAGTAAAAATAATTTATATGCAAAATAAAAACCAACTTTAACTTGGAATTAATTTCATTAAGTTTAAAATAATTTAAGGAATTTTTGTGTTTTTTTTTCTAGAATTTGTTAACTCTATTTGCTATTTTCTAAAAGGCTATTTGATTTGTTGCATTTTAAAATTCAAAATCAATTAAAATATCATTTTCTTTTTTGGGCTGAAATCCTATTCTATTAGGCCGAAATCCGGATATCCGGACTTGGTCTTATATGGATAATCCGTATCCGTATCCGCCGGATAGCATGCATACCGTATTCTTTTCCATTTTCGACAAAAAAATCCGAATCCATTTCCGATCGAAAATTATCGAGAAAAATCATCAGAATCGTTTCCATCCGGATCGGTCGGAAATTATCCGATCTGTTTTCATCCGTAGTTCTGGAGCTACATCAAGCAAAAAGAGCATCGGTGAGGTGAGGTACCCAGTGGCGAGGGCAAGGAATCTCACGAGCTAATGGTGTGAGAAGCTTGCTCACCATCGTCGAGGCGATACACTGGTTACGGGTGATTCAACGATCTAGAAGCTCGAGAAAGCACGAGATGGAGCGAGGGGTGGGTAGAGAGATGGTGATGCACTAGGAGGCTTAAATAGCGATGAGCAGCGTGTGAGATTTGCGGCGAAAAATGTGGTCTGGTAAGAATCTCGCGGGCTTGCTTGGCGCCTCGCTAGGACGGGTGTTGAGCACCATTAAGGCGTAGGCAACATGGGCGAGCTAGCGAAGGGACGAGGTAGGTGGCGACGCAAACGGTTGGCGGCCGTTGAAAACATCGGGCATGTGGGCACACCGGCGGCGAGGCAAAAGCGAGGTGGAGCGCTACCGAGTGGGGCGGCGGCGGTTCTGGTCGGCTTAGATTCGGCCCGAAAGGGCGAGTGGGAATTCAAAAACAGTTTTTGAATTTTCAAAACTGTCTTAGTTTTTTTTCTGAATTTTTGAACCTGCCAAACATGCTCCAAAATTTATGAACATTTTTGCGAAGGATTTCAATGTCGTAGTTTTTCTCTTTTAATTTTTCATAATTTGAACTACTCTGTAATTTTCTCAACAATTCTTACAAGTTGCTGCTTATATGAAATTTTATTATTTGCATTATACAAAAAAGTTCAACAGTCATGCATAAGTAGTTTTCCACGCAGAATATGCTCAAAATTATTTTCACATTTATTTTTATTATATCTTCTCAAAAATGATTTTTTTCAGATGTTACAACGGCGAGGGCTTGGCGTGTCTCCGCTGTGCCGGCGTGCTGGGTCGGCCGGAGCACAACCCTACTAGTCATGCCATGCCATGTCTTGCCGCCCGTCGTGCCTCTTCCTCAGGCCCGACCCTGCCCGACCGTTCGTTCCGTACGGGCCTGGCCCTCCACATGATGTGACGTGCCGTGTTGTACTGTGTGGGCCTTGGGCCCGCCCAGAATGACCTAGCCCAACTCCCAGGTTTAATACCAGTCCACACCGCCGCCGACCGAATCTAGTGGCCCTGGCACCACATCCTCGTCGTCCCCAACCCCGACCGGACCACCACTGAGCTTGCTGTCTGCTGGGGATCGCCGTTGCCGGGGACGACGAGTAAGCACGAGCTGTAGCTCCCGCAGAGGATGTGGCGTTGCGACTCCTCCGGATGCCGTCCAGTGCTCCACCACGATCCTCTGACCTCGCTTGGTCGGGTAGAGAAGGGGTATAGAGAGGAAGCTTGGAGGACATGGGGATGAGGAGATGTGTGGAAGGAGAGTATTGGGAAAAATTAGAGGAGGAAGATGTGAGAGGGAAGGGAGGCACCGCCATGGCCTGTGGGTGTGATCTCACTTATAGCCTATATTAGAAATTTTTTTTGCGTCCGGACTGCTAGACATGCGCGATAATGAATGAGTAGAAGGACATGGCGTGAGTAGTTGGATTGGAATGGACGATGGATGAGCCGTCCGAACCAGGACTTCCAATCGGACGTAAGTAGTGGTGAAAACGGATCGGATACAAACGGATAATGACTCTGCCATATTTGTTTTCATTTTTTTTCCGGATCCAGATACGAATACGGATACTCCGGATACGAATACGGATACGAATAGTATTGAATACGAATACGAAGCGAATACGATTTGAAACGAATACGGTCGCGGATATTTTTTGGAACATGAAAACCCCTTAAATTGTATGCCAGAAATTAACGAAAACATATAACTAGTTTATTTGATGCAAACATTCATGAATTGTTCATATTTTCAGCAATCACACATAACATTGGCACTAGCAAGTTGCATTAACTAGTTCATCATAAACATAACACTTAGTTTACCATATTTAGCTTATAAGTCATAACTCACAAAAGTCACAAGTCATCACATATTCATACTTAGTTCATCACATACATAAAACTTAGTTCACACTAACATTGATCAGGCTAGTTGGTTAATCTATACACAAATGACTGTAACATCTCAAAGTATGTTACCAAAAATAAAATTAATAAAGTTATTATTTTATTGGATTTTCTGAGATTTAAAAGAGTTTTCTTGGTTAAAAAGAAAAAAATAATTTAATAAAGTCAATTATTTAATTTCCTAGTTTTCAATGTCTAAAAAAATTATTGAGATTTATGGGATTTTATTGTATTTAAAGTGAAAATGAAAAAATAATAATTAATTTCTTGAATTTTTTGGATTTTAAAAAGGATGTTCATATTTTTCAGAAAGTAAAAATAATTTATGTGCAAAAATAAAAACCAACTTTAACTTGGAATTAATTTCATTAAGTTCAAAATAATTTAAGGAATTTTTGTGATTTTTTTTAGAATTGTTTAACTCTATTTATATTTTCTAAAAGGCTATTTGATTTGTTGTATTTTTTGAAATTCGAAAATCAATTTAAATCTCATTTTCTCTTTTGGGCTGAAATCCTATTCTATTGGGCCGAAATCAGGATATCCGACTTGATATTATCCAAATAATTCGTATCTGTATCTATATCCATCGAATAGCCTATCGTATTCGTTTCCGCTTCCGCCTGATGAGCCGTCCGAATCAGGACTTTCAATCGGACGTAAGAGCTGTAGGATTACCGTTTGATAAATTGTGACCTCCCCACGGCACAAAAGGTCCGGCCCTAATTCCTACCGCCACCATGGACTGCGATGGCGAGCCGCCACGGGAGCAGAAACCAAACCCCACCACCATCCACTCCCTCGGTGAGGACATCCTCCGAGAGGTGTTCCTCCGTCTCCCCTCGCTAGCGACGCTCGTCCGGTCCGCTTGCACCTGCCGCGCGTGGCTCCGGGCGGTCTCCTCCTGCCGGCACTTCCGCTGCAGCTTCCGCGCCCTCCACCCGGCGCCCCTCCTCGGCCTCTTCTTCGACCCCGGCAGCCCCGCCATCCCGTCCTTCGCCCCGGCCAGCGGCCTCGACGGGGACCGGCTCGCCGCCATTCGCGGTGGCGACTTCTTGCTCACCTCCGCCGCCCGGCCTGCCGACGGCGTCTCCGGCTGGGAAATCCAGGACTGCCGCGGCGGTTACCTCCTCATCGCCAACTGGGACGAAGGCGCCCTCGCCCTCTTCAACCCCCTGTCGAGGATCATGGTCTCCCTCGACCCGCCGCCGGACGACCGGGAGGAGGACCACCACGGCTACCTCTGCTACCTCGACCCCCATTTGGTCATCTCCGACGAGGACCCTGCGCAGTTCAGCGTGATCTCCATTTGCCACGACGAGTCGAGGGTGGGGGCGGAGGTCTTCTCCTCGGACACGTGGTCGTGGGAAACCCACCCGTGGGTGGAGATCACGGCGCAGCCGCACGATGATGGCACGGAGTGGCTTCAACCCGGTATGCGAGCGGATGGGCTCGTTTGCTGGGCATCTGCGAGCCATGACTTCATGCTTACGCTGGACTTGAGCAAGATGGAATTCACCGTTGGTAACATCTCGCTGCAGGAGCTGGCCGACAAATTCCTCATGGGCGAGACCAAGTACGGTCTGCCCTGTGTTGCTTGCCCAGTTGGATTCTCCCTTCTGGTTCAAGCGGTCGACAGTGAGAGTGCTGCGATAGGGCCTGGCAGGATACTCAATTTGGAGGAGGAGGTTCGTCGGATCGCCGGTAACCTACCGGAGGACCATCACGGGCTGGAGCTTGTGGCGATTAGGGATGGTTTTGTGTATATGGCGACGTCGGAGCTGTCCCTTGATCGTCCATCCCGTTGTTGCTTCTTGACACTCTACTTGGAAACAATGAAACTGGAGGAGTTGTTTCGGAGGACGTATGACGGCTCTGTGTATCCCTACGTTATGCCATGGCCACGTTTCTTGGTAGGAAATCAAAGAGTTGGGCATAATAATTAGGTGAATCTGGGAACTGATCTCTACTCTTTTTTTTTTTTTGATATCTATATGTCACTGCTACAGAGGGGGTCATTACAGACGGTTGTAAACCGTTATCACAGATGATTTTTGAACCGTCTGAATCTATGTGTCTGTAATAATAGACGGTTATCATAGACTGTTTATGTGCCGTCTGTGAAAGTCACAACACAGACGATTTTTTGTGGAAATCGTCTGTGATAGTAGGCCTTCACAGACGGTTTCAACAAATAACCGTCTGTCATATCCCATAAAGTCATTTTAATGATCTAATTAGAAAGTGATTTGATTACAACTCAAAGTGAATTACAATAAATCAGAGTCGCCGGAGTAAAACTCTCTACTCTCTTTAATGATCTCCCGCGTGATGAAGGTGGCGAGCCGTCCTCGAACTTCCACGAGTAAGTCGGATGGAAGCTAGTTTCGATATTTTCATGCCACATCGCTAGCAAGAGTAAAGTAGTAAGCATATGTATTTAAATTCATAATTATGAAATAATTATTAAGAGATTGACTGACAAACCTTTGGATCCTTAGTCTTAGCACTCCTGATTTCCAGCATATGACGACAAACGTAGAATGCATATATGTTGCCTTGACATAGTTGCTGGTGGCACTGCAAAAATAGAAGTGTGATATAGGATATGAGTATAGTCAGTTTGAGAGGCTAGGTTACAAAGTGTGATATAGGACTATTGTGTTGTAGCAGGTATTGAAAATTGCGTCCTGTGTCACAGTGTGGCGGTCGTTTCATTATGTGTCCCTCCCTCGGCAACATAGGCGTTATACGGCCTATGCGATTCCAAAAAGTCATCCTTGGACATTTCAAACAAAGGAAGACTACAATAGAGTTACGTATGGAGGAAATGAGCATACCTGTCGAGTACTTTTTGCACAAGGGTGAAGTCGTGGTCGTTATTGATTTGGGAATCAATATATATTACCTTGTTCCACTTTGGTATAATGACTAAAAAGATCTAGTGCCACCCACTCATGTATGACACTTTAGTCATTAAACCTATGTTCGTATGGCATATAAAGAATAAATAAAATTTGTATAGCAAGTAGTGAAGCACTTGCCCCTGTTAGTCCTTGTTGCGGTGAGTATGCAATCCCTTTGTTATGTACTTCTCGACGTAGTTTGCGTCTTCGCGGATGCATTGCTCTAAGATCAAATGTGGGTCAAGGAAACCAACCGGTTGTCACGATTGCCAGACTTGTTGCATCATGTATCTATATATAAGCAATGAGTTATGACATTTATCAGTATTGCGTGAATGTGGAACTTGATTGTACACACTTACAGTGTCCAACATCGTAGAAGTGAGGCGTCGAGGTTGAATAGATCAAATAAGTCTTCAAAGCACATGACGAAGTCTCCCGACTTTTGGCGGAAATGATTCTCATTGTAGCTGATGGTGAATCCAGTAGGCCGGTCTTCCCTCACCCCGTCGGTCCGCCGCATGTACTAGGCATGCAAAGTATAGCAAGCCAATCCAATGCGGCGTAATGCTTTGTCGGAGACCAACGGAATTCCGAGGAAGAACGTCCCGGGCTTTTGAGGCGCCTTAATCTTTTTCGATTTGGCCTTAGCACCTCGTGTGCTAGTTGTCTTCCTGGAAGACGACTCGACAAGCTTTTCTTGTTTCTTCGGTGCCATCTCCATGGGCACCGTCTTCATGGTACGGGATACGGAGGCCATCAGAAGCAGGGGTTGAGGTGGAGTCATCGAGGCATGGCCGTGTAGAGATCGCAGCACTGCAGGGTCAAGGCAATGTCCCTCTTGGGCCACTGGACAAAAGTGTGCAAGGCATACCCTAGTGTTATGATGTCTTTGTTCGAGCGCTTCTCCAACGGGATGGACATCAAATTATCAAGTACCATGTCCACCTGGACCTTGGCGTAACCCTGCGCTAGCTGGGCACCGTGCACCACGATGTCTTCCTAGCATGGAAACACCACCCCCACCTAGCCTCAATAGGAATGGATCCAACCAGCACTTAGAGCCTATAGGGTGTGGGCAGCTACAAAATGATACACAATTAGCTAAGTCGTCATACAGGTCTATCTTTGGAGCATCCCAAAAATGTACATTACCTGGATGAGGTCGATAGGTAATTAGGTGTCACCAAGTTCAGGAAGTGCAGGCGTGGACGCGACGCTACTCCGATGTTGAGGGGGATTGGCTCCCAAAATCACGGGGCCATCTTGCGACCAGTTGAGGATTTGATTCATTTATTCCTACAATGTTGTTATCTGTGTTTGAAATTGTGTAGTAATCTGTTCCTTAAACTCCGCTTTTCAACTGTTCATCGCGCTCGGCCTTGGATTTCTTCTGACTTCTATACGTCTCGGAGTCATGTAGGAATCTATGCTTCCAAGGTACGTAAACCCTAAGGCTCCACATGTGACCCGGGTGCTCCTTGTTTATCAGGGCTGTGGATATTATATCCTTCTCCCTGACCGCTTCGAAGGAGCCTTGGGAAGACTGGGTACTCAATATTTACTGCAAGAGGCCATCATGTTATTTTAGACCCTATGAAGTTATGGACTTATTAAAAACTAGGTAGTTCGACATATCTTAGCATGCGTTGGCACAATCCCTCGTCTGCTGGGTTCGTGAAAGAGATGACGCCCAATGACATGGTTGATGCACTCACTCTTAACTAGTTTCGGCGCGCTCATCCGTGATCTCAGAAAATGGCGGGGAGGCCTCCGACTGGATTTCCACATCATCCTCACTCATCTATCCCGGGATTTTACCTGTGTACTCAGCGGTGCCGAGTTTGGGGGGGTGTACTTTGCTGTTGAAATTCGTTCGTCGTATTTATCCGCACAAAGACATCCCATGTATTCGATGACATAAAACTGTACTTCGTGAAGGGCGTCCGATCCTTGTTCACATACTCCATGACAAGCTTGCTCTTGAAGGTCTTTCAAGTGTGTGCCATCGCGAGGAACGCATGCCGTCGCATGAGTTCGGAGAATTCTAGTGGGATCTCGAACGACGTTGTAATTTCAGTCCACAACTGTGCTTTCTCTACATCCATCAGATCATTCCATTTCCGTGTGGTGATGGGGACCCGTTCCCTTGCAAGTATACCGCAGGTGGTTCAAAATGCTACTGCTGCTTTACGGGAAGCGAGAGGGACCCGAGGGATCGAGCGGTGTGATGGTCATTCGGCCCACAGACATTTTCAATATTCCTCTGGCCCAATGTTGTCCGCTTCTATCCATTGTAAGTGTCTTCTACCGTTCTACCCTTTCTTCATCCTTGTTCAAGGTGTTTTCACTGTCTCTTTCTGGCTCATCGTCTTCTCCTTTTGCATATGGAGTTCCATACACTGATTCTGAAGTTAGTCGATTTCCCTCATGATTCCTTGTCCTATCATAGCATTGGAAGAAGTGTGATCTATAGTCGACCTGTTGGATTAATCTTGTTTAGAAAGTTTGTTTGCTTTCCGTTTTTAGTTTCCTACTATGAATCCGAGTAGGTTTCCTATGTGAAACAGAATTGGATCAAGGATCCAAGTGCTAAACCTATATAAAGGGCACTTATGGCCTTGTAATTTTCACAACAGAAGAAGCAAAACATTGCAAAGTAATACAATGTGAGTTCAAGCAACAAGTAATAGAAGAAGTTTCGGTGCATGAGGCTTCAGCAACGTGTGCGTGTGTTCATCTACCGATCGGCTGAAACTTCTTTGGTTTATTTCCAACAATTGGTATCAGAGCCAATGTCGATCGTTTCTCAGGGCGAGGCGGCGCGGGAGAGCAGCGGTGGGCTGTTCGATACCGCGACCAGCGGCGACAAACTACATCTATTTGGTGATTGGGTGCAAGCGATGATGGAGGATCAAGGCGTCGGGAAGCAATCGAGCCGTGATCGGGCGGCGTCGACGCGAAGGACAAGAAGGCGAGTCGCATCTTCTCCAAGCGCTCGGAGGACCTCGATGCGGTGGCAAGGAAGAAAACGGCGAAGGAGGTTTGGGACTGCCTCAAGACAAGGTTCATTGGCGCGGATCGCGTCAAGAATGCGCGGCTGCAGACGTTGAAGAATGACTTCGACATCATGCGCATGAAGGAGGGAGAAACCCTGGACCAGTACGCCGGAAGACTCAATTGCATGTCCGTTAGGTACGCCAACCTGGGGGCGATGCTCGACGATGCCGCATTGGTGAAGAAGCTATTCGACACTGTGCCGGATCGATTCCTGAGTGTGATCGCCGGGATCGAGCAGTTCTACGACTTCGACACTATGCCATTCGAGGAAGCCGTGGGACGACTGAAGACTTATGAAGAGCGTACACGCCCGCGCATGTCTGGCGGCAACAACAACAGCAATGGCGGCGACCAACTCCAACTCGCTTACTCAGCCGAGTGGCAAAGCGCGGCGAAGGATGATGGCGATTCCTCGTCAAGCAACAAGGAAAATCCCGCTCTTGAAGATAGCAGCAACCGCAACCGGGGTGGACGTGGACGCAGGTATGAGCAAGGCGACAGAGGAGAACGTGAAGATTGGGCTAGGCAAGGTGATTATGACAGATCCCGTGACAAGTCACATATCAAGTGTTTTAAATGTGATAAATACGGTCACTACGTGTCGAAGTGCCACAACCACATAAAGTGCTTCAACTGCGACAAATATAGGCACTATGCTTTGGATTGCCAAAACAAGAAGAAGAATGAGGAGGCAAACCTCACCCGAGCTATTGAAGACTACGAGCCGGCCCTGCTTCTCTCCTTATATGTCAACCAGCGCCACTCATGGTGATGTTGAGCGAGGAGAACGTAGTTCTTAAACTACGCCGAGAGGAGGAAACCATGATCATCTTGATGAGTGGTACTTAGACAATGCAGCAAGCAATCACATGACGGGAGATCGCTCCATGTTCCATGAGCTTGATGAGAAGATTTCGGGCAAAGTCAAATTTGGCGACGGCTCCACGGTGCAAATAAGAGGCAAAGGATCAATGCTATTGCAATGCAAGAACGGTGATCGAGAGGATCTTGGCCAAATCTATTATATACCAAGTCCGTGTAACAACATACTCGATCTCGTGCGGTTGGCGGAGCGGGGTGCGGGTGGTCTTTGCAGGATGAGTTCTGCGTGTCTATAACAAGAACAAAGATCTGTGATGAAGGTGAAGAGATCCCGAACCGGTTATATAAAATTTCCCTGAAAGCTTGTAAACCGGTTTCTGCAAAGGACAGTTTGAAGGAGCCAGAGTGGAATTGGGGAGTAGAGCCAGGACAGGAGGTCTCAGGCATTGTTGATCTCACCGGCCAAGGACATGGCAGAACCCAGGGATGACACGCAGTTGGCGCAGCAGGCGGAGCCTCAGGGGGTGCAGACGGCACGCAGGAAGGCGTGCAGGGCACTCAAGAGGACGGCAAGTCCTACGCGCATGCGATTCTTCTTTGGAGGAACCAATGGCTCGGGTCAAACCCATGGACCCCATCGGCATGCAAGCACAGCAGGAGGGAGAGGCGGTGTAGCCTCAGCTAAGATGTCTGAAGAGAAGTGGGCGATTTGGTCCAAGAGAGAGGACAAGAGGCTCAAATAACGGCGAAATCCAGTGATCGTGGGAGCAGTGCTCAAGCCCAGTGATCGTGGGAGGAAGGACGAGTTCACCCAAGTGCGAGGCGCGAAGCGTTGGTTTGTGCATAGCTCGGATAAAGCAAGCGCAGCGATAGAGGCGATATTGGCGGGAAGGAATGACGCACAAGAGTGCAGGTAAAAGAGGAAGACTTGGAAATTCAGATAAAAGAGAAGATCAGCGTGATCAAGATGAAGAAACAAGATTAAGGGGGTGATTGTTGGATTAATCTTGTTTAGAAAGTTTGTTTGCTTTCCGTTTTTAGTTTCCTACTATGAATCCGAGTAGGTTTCCTACGTGAAACAGAATTGGATCAAGGATCCAGGTGCTAAGCCTATATAAAGTGCACCTATGGCCTTGTAATTTTCACAACAGAAGAAGCAAAACATTGCAAAGTAATACAATGTGAGTTCAAGCAACAAGTAATAGAAGAAGTTTCGGTGCGTGAGGCTTCAGCAACGTGTGCGTGTGTTCATCTACCGATCGGCTGAAACTTCTTTGGTTTATTTCCAACACGATCAACTTCAAAATATGTATATGGAATTCCATGTGTAGAAGGAGAAGGCGGTGAGCTATAAAGAGAAGATGAAAACCTTACAACAACGAAGAAAGGGTAGGAAGACATTTACAACGGACGGAAGCAGACAACAACTGACTATGTAGAGCTCATTTACTATTTCGACAGTCATTGGGTCATCAAAGCTTATTCTTAATATAATTTCATTAAACATACAAGTCAGTGCTTAACTAAATAACTGTCGATCCTCTCAACAAAAAACTCAAAGAAAAGAAACGTTTATTGTAAGTGGGTAGAAGAAGAGTGCAATGAAAATAGTACTGTTGATAGAAGAAGAAAGCCCGGTCGTTGCAAGGAACACCGGGGTAAGATGAACCGTGTGCATTCAAGGATTTGCATGTTAGCGGTCAGTCGGACAATCAACTTATGGACAAAGCTCATGAAATGTTGATCTTGTGGACATCTAATTTCATTTTTTTACTGTTGATCTTGTGGACATCTAATTTCATTTTTTACTCGATATTTTAAAAATTAAAACAAGAGACTTTGCATTGAGATTACATGTGCTTGTAGGAGTGCTAACGAGGCTGGTATAATGAGCTTTTATACAAGTTCTTGATGGTGTGATAATACTCTCTTTAAGCACCCATGCACATGCACTTTGCATTATACATGCCCTAACTACATCCTTTCTGCATTATCTGCATTGATAATGTCTGCTGGCAAGTTTTCTTAACCATTTATATACAGTTCTTACAGTTTTATGTTCCATATTAGAAGCATTTACACTCGTAAATTTTGAAGGAACCACCCTTCGAAAAATCTGAAGTGAGAACTATCTCTGAAAGCGAAAGCAGTTTTGAAGTTTGGGAAATTTTCTCCATGCCACTGCTCAAACCTATGAGCTAATTGTAAGTGTGCCATTAGTTTTTCACAAATTTTATGAAATGACACCATCAGATTTATCTTTGAAAAAATGACAAAAATACCCTTACACCTTGCTGTTTGCCCTTCTGGTCTTTTCCCAATAGGGGCCAAAGCAACAAGTCCTCCTTGGCCGTTGCTTCAATCAGAATAACCGTCTTGGTCTCCATAATTTACCACTAAGGTCTTGTTTGGAATGCAGAAATTTCACAGAAAAATAGCTCAATTTCTGTAGAAACCAAGAAAAATTCTCGCGTTCCAAACGAGGCCTAAGTAATTTTTTATGGCATTAGCATTTCAGGTTTGATCAATGTCATATAGACAATTTTCCCTTATTGGCTGTGTTATTGTAATTTCATATATTTTATATGTTTTTTCTCGCAGCTTCTGTGCTGAAAAGGACAGATTGTATTGCTTAATCAATACATAAGTGGTAGATCCAAAATATGCCAACCATTTAGTACAGAAACAAAGTTTACCATTTACAAAATACTGAATTTGTATGACCATTCTGAGAGGAATAGCTGTTGGTATTGCAGGTCAGCGATACAGCCTAGGCACCACAGCAGCATGAAGGGGAAGAACTTTGTTGTTTTGGTATTGCCGCGCTCTACATGGTTGGCTGGCCGTAGGCTACAACTGAAGTGTGGTTTTGTGTTTGACAGTACCAAGTTTAAATCTTTTTCTTGTGGCAATGGAAGATCCTGAATGAACGAAGTCACTGGTTGTGTTGGAAACATGTCATGGGGACCTGCTAGTTATTGTTTAATTCATTTATGAACGATGTTTTTCAGTCACTTGTTTGGAAGGGCACAATGAGGAATTGATACTTACATATTTCAATCCACTGTTTGTGAATGCATGTGTGAAATATTCTAATACACATGCAATGCGTATTCTTGTACATGTGCGTGCGTACAGGATACATGCTCTGTCCAGATGGAGCATGAGCAATATTTCAACCTTGGGGCTGACTATAGTTTTTGGGATTGGTCGTTGGAGTGATCTGGAGAATTCGAGAATGGTCTTATGTTCCATTGGATGATGTTTGGATGTAGCTGGAGTGGGCGCGGAAGAGCCCACGAGACACCAGTGGCTGAAGATCTTAAGCTCTTAAAATCGTCTTGAGCTGGGACGGGAAATGATCTACTACTATAAAATAGGTAATAGAAGATATCTCTGATAAAATTATCACAGACGGTTTTTCGTTAACCGTTTCTGATAAGAACATATCACATATAGTACAGACGGTTGTCATTAAAAACCATCTGTGATAATGGTAGTCATCACAGACGGTTCTTTATATACTTCACAGACGGTTCGTATAAAAAACCATCTGTGATAGGCATTTATCACAGACGGTTCTTGTAAAGAACCGTCTGTGGATATACAAGCACTAAATAGATGCTCCCAACAGGTCCCCCTGCCCATTCTATTCGAGGCGCCGTCACCCTGCTGCTGCTGCTGCTGCTTTGTCACATCCCTAATTTAATAAAGGGGTTTACTATACATTTCATTAGCATGCATCATATTTTCAAGCATTTTCATTATACATTGCAATAGGAAAAATCTTATCTTAATGTATAAACCCACACTTACGAAAAACAAACACTAAAGAAAACAGTGACCTAAACATATGAACATCCTCTGGAATAATTTTGATATATACTATATTAATTATCTTGAGTGAATATAATTTTTCCCAAATTTTTGGGATGTGATTAAATCCTAAGAAAATTCAAACACATTTTAAAGGCCTACTGTAAGTTTAAATTTAAATCATACAAGTTATAACATGAACAATCATCTTAAATAATTTTTATGAATACTAGACCTTCCCAGGAACCCCTGTGATTTATTTCATATTTTTTGGAAATTTATTTCTATTTTTAGCACCTTGGTCAAAGTGGAGAAAATATTTTAATTCTCAGTCAAACCCTTAAACCTAACCGACAGCACTATTCCTTAGGCTCGAGTCCGACCCGGTGAGCCGACTCAACTGAACCACCTAAGTGTTCCGCGTGTGAGCCGTCCGATCAGAAATTAACGGCCCAGTTTACGTAACCCTTCGGCCCAGTCCGAGCGATCCCGCTCAATGCTGACGATTCGATCCAGATCCAACGGTCCGTGTGGACTCACTTAACACGGGCTCTCGTGCGCACTGGAGACGCTGACGAAGGGGGCCCACTCGTCAGATCCATCTCCTACCTCTCGCTGACGCTCGCGCAGGAATCCCTCGCCACGCGGCCGGCGATTCCTTCCACGCTCCGTCGACGCCGTCAATGCACCGCGTCCGTTGGCCACTCCTGGAGCTTCCCCATCTAACGTCGCCTCCACTTCGTCATCTCCCCGAGAATAATACCCCCTCTACCTCCTTGAACTCTTCTCACTTCTCCTCTGTTGACCGAGGAGAGGGAGGCTGGTTTGAGCTCTCTACTCGGGTAAGCTCCCTCCGCATGGATCATTCTGTTTCTGTGGACGATGCTTTTCCCATTTTGGCTAACCTCGGCTTGCGCAATTGCTTGTAGTTCTCAGTGCATCTTCGAGCTCTCTACCGTGTCCAGAGCGCGCACCCGAGTGACACCACTGAGCCAACCCTATCTCTGGTAAGTATTGTGCTCTCTTTAGCGTGTCACCTTGCGTGCTTTAGACCACCGATCAAAACCCCTTACTTATTTCGCCAATGCATGACAGGACTTCGTTGATTTGAAGAAGTCTTGTTTTCGGCCAAGGAACTACCCCTTCGTCTCCCACTTTGATCCGGTAAGTCTTTTGTCGATTCATTGCTCTTCTAGCATTCGCATATGATGCTGAAGCTACTCCGACCATTCATTTGTCACCATTTTGCTCCAGTTGTACTCTCCACGTTGAAGCTTGTCGCCGCCGTGGACACCTCCGGCGTCGAGCTACCTCCACCCACTCCCACCTCTCTCCAGCGCTTAGGTAGCTCATTCTTAGCCCCTAGATGCTCAGGCACCTGCTTACTTGAACGCTGCTGAGCTCGTTTAGCTGGTTGCATGTTGGCATTGTTGTTCCGCCGCTTAGCTCCGGCTAGCCGCCGTTACGGGCCACCTCTAGTGTCGCCACCACTGCTCATAGATGCTTGTGAGATTTGAAGCTAATGCGGGCCTTGGCCGGAAACCACGCTGTCAGTGTTGTTGTCGTCACGCGACAGACTCTGTAGCTGTCCGTTTACGGCAAATGACGATCATTAAAGCCTAATGATGGATTAGCATTTAATCGCTGTCTTAGCTGTCCTAATGAGTCGCTTACAGGTGGGTCCCGTGCACAGAAAATGGCCAGTTTAAACCAAGGAGTAGAGTGAGTGACAGGTGGGCCCAAGGCCTTAAACCTTGTGCGCCAAGCATGTGCGTCGGTGAACTGAGTCCACTGGACCATGTCACTGACGGACGGGTCCCACATGTCAGAGCCGATTTTAAAATATGAGTTTAAATGGAAAACCCACTATTCACCAGGCCCGCTGGTCAGTGACCGCGGCTAGAATAGCCCTCGGTAGGAAAAGTAATAAATGGCTTAGAAAATCCGAAAATGAATTATTTGCACACTTAAAAATATGTGTAAATTCTAAAATGCATAACTAATTCATCTCAACTCCAAAATGGGTGAAACCACTTCTAATAATTTTCATTTTTAATGAAATTTTTAGGAAAATTAGTTTCAACTTTTATCTGTAGAAGAGAGTACTATTTTGGAAATTGCTCCTTTCACACAATTATTTTTACAAAAGGAAATGCTGATAACTTTAGAAATTCATAACTAAATCATGAAAACTCCAATTGATTAAAACTCAACTATTTTAGCCTTGTATTAATATTTTCTATTTATCCGTATAATCCTTTGTTCGACTACTGCTCTACAAATTTTGGCCAAATAATTAAATTACTTAAATGATGATATATTGAAATCTGAAATTCAAACCTTCATAACTCTCACATGTTAAGTCCGAATGGAATAATTCTTTCACCTAAATTCATATAAAATCATGAATTAGCCACTGTAGAAAAATCATGCATTTTTTTTTGAGTATTTTGGATTTTGAGGCATTTTCTCGGTGTTCATTCGGTATTTTATTTATATAGATCTCGAGCTTATCGATATTGACCTATACGCTACTGAGGGAGAACAACTGAGTTTTCAGTAAGGCAAGCATCATTTGCACTTTCTTTTGCATCATATTTGATCCCAGTTTTGCTAAGTTAGTGCAATGATAGTTGCTTTCTTGCTATTTTGATAATGTCACTATTTTTGTGATGTGTAGATTAGTTATCTCCTATTCATTGAGGTTATCATTGAATTATTCCAGTACTACATGCTTGAGTTAGGATGGTTGAAATATATTTTTCGGGTTTGCTTAGCCATGCAAGTCTAGAACCGGCAGTTGATTGTCGGGAATAACCCGACAATTATGGGATAAACACAACTATCTTTATATGCTTTTATTTCAGATCTTCGTATCTGTTTTATGAGTTAAATTTTGTCATTTTAAATGAGATTTTGGTATGGACAAGTGATGGTTAGTGATGGTGTCTTTGTGCACGAGATTAGGTAAGTGTTTGACTTGTCTGGACATTTAAGGACCGAACTTTGGTAACATCTTTGATTCAAGTAAAACTCGTGCTTCCACACGCAGTGTATGGGCACTGCTTGGTTAAGTAAGGGGTTGGTGTTGTTGAGTTGATGACTGGTGGTGTGAGGACGTATATGTGTTCCATCGCATATATGTTTCGTAGGGTGCCAATTGCAATATTTTATTGTGTGGGTAACACTATTTAAGCTTTATCAATTGGGTCGGTATTCTCGGCACAACTTGCGTGCCCATTTGGTTGGTGGGTGGTGTAACCTACCCTAAGTGGGATCACGTCGCGCATGGGCGATTCAACTCAATAATGTCAACTTGCTGAAAAATACTGAGTCTTGGTTTATCTTACCAAAGATACCTTAGGAAGTATGCTATTTTCGGAGGCATCTGGAGGCATACGGGCTAATTAAGTCATGTGTGTAAAGTAGTACACCCCTGCAGGGTATAAATCTATTCGAATAGCCGTGTCCACGGTTATGGACGACCACTTGAGTTACATGGTTGCTATTGTTAGTCTTGGAATTAAAATTTTGTGGTTAAAACTTGGTATTCGTCATGAATGGGATGTTTATGTATTTTGTTGTATCAAAGTGGACATCCACTTTGTTATTTATATGATTCATTTGTTATTCAATTTACTACTTATTCACATGCTTTACTTCTACTTCAAATCTTATTTCGAAATGGCTCTTGAAAAACTAGTCTGTGTAGGTTGTAAATTGTTGCGTCGCTTTTGCAAAACTAAGCCACCATGAGCCATCCTTTTTGAACAACCTCTAGCCTAACTAATTTTTATTTGTGCAAGACTTGCGAGTACCTTTGTACTCAACCCGATTGCTGCAATTTCAGGTGACGAAGGCTTTGAGCCCGTTGAGCTTGTTAGCGCCGATTTTGGCGACGCTAACGAGTAGTGCTTTCATTTAACTCCCAGTCGGTTGCCGATGGGATATGGGCATACCACTGCTAGTCTTTTGGTTTATTTACTTATTTCCACTGCTACTTAATACTCTTATTCGAATTTGGCCGGTCGGCCATCTGTAATAGTTGTAGACCTTAACTATTATGTCGTATGTCTTTTGGACTATTAATGTATGATTGTTGTATGGATGTAATCAACGTTGCATGAGAGTATGAGCATATTGGTCGTTGATCTTGGGAGCCAATACGAGTTCATACTCGCTGTCCGTGGCTTCCCATTTAACACACTAAGTGGAGTGCTTGACTTGTTGGAGAACCGAAAATCATGTAGCGCTCGTAGAGGAGCAGCGCGCATGATCGTTGGGGCTCTAGTTTGCAGTTGAGTCTCTCGCATGGATGGAGTTAAGTTGGAATCCATTTACTTGAGGTCCAGAGTTATGTCCATAAGACCATGCTTAGTCTCGGTCTTAAGGAGATAACACGGGGGTTCTCACATGCCTCCTCCCCATTGGCCACTCTGCTGCTGCTATCTCCTCCCCCGTTGCGCCACCCTGCTGCTGCTGCCTCCTTCCATGCACATTGCTGCCCATTCCCTTTTGAGCTATCACCCCTGCTGGCTCCTCCCCCATTGGGGCACCTCTGCTGCCTCCTCCCACATTGCGCCACGTTGGAGAGAAGGGTAACAATCTGTAACCCTTTATTTTTGCTCTAGACTAATCACTAATATGTAACGATCTGTAACCCTTTATATTTGCTCTAGACTAATCACTAATGTGTTTGGTCATTATGATGGGTACTTGCGGTTTATTAATATAATTTAACACTAATTAATTTGTTACGTGCGTATATGTGTAGATAGACCAAAACTGGATGTACATTGAGAACCGTGTGAGTGAAGAGTATATTAATGGCGTGTTTGCTTTTAGAAGAGCTGCCGAGCACGATTTGTTGAAAAGGGGATAAAATTTATGTATTGTCCATGCATTGATTGCGGTAATATAAAAATGTTTAACAACCCGGCGCAGATCGAAACTCACTTAATACGAAGGGGTTTCAAAAAAGGATATACATGTTGGACCAGTCACGGTGAAGAGTGGATTATACCGGAAGTCAGTAATGACTACATCGCCGAGGAAGTCAACGATATCCAGGGTGTGGAATGTGCTTTTGATGAGGATAGGTCGCATGATGACAACCTGGATCAGATGCTACGCGATGCAAAAGGGAACTACGGTGAGAGAGAGTTTTGTAAATTTGAGGGCTTAATGGAGGACTCGGGGAAACCTTTGTTCTCTGGCTGCAAGCCAGAATACACAAGGTTGTCAACCGTGCTTGAACTGCTGAAATTGAAGGCAAGCAATGGTTGGTCCAACAGGAGTTTTACGACGTTGTTAGGCCTCTTAGCTGACATCCTTCCGGAGGGAAACGTGTTGCCTAGCACGACCTACCAAGTTAAGAAGGTTTTTTGTCCATTGGGAATGGAAGTAGAAAGAATACATGCATGTCCGAATTATTGTATCCTCTACCGTAAAGAGTATGCAGACATGCATGTATGTCCCATGTGCAAGGCATCCCGATACAAGCGTAAGAATACTGCTAAGGCAAAGCAAGGACCTCCTGCTAAGATGTTGTGGTATATGCCTGTGATCCCACGTTTGAAGCATTTATTTGCGAACCGAAAGGAGGCAAGATTGATGCGTTGGCACTCGGAGGAGCGTAAGAAAGATGGGAAGCTCAGACACCCTGCTGATTCTGCCCAGTGGAGAAACTTCGATCGGAGCTTCGAAGAGTTCGGTGCGGAATTGAAGGATCTAGACCTGCCATTATGAGTTAATGAAGTGTTTTGGTGATTAATGACAAATCTAATTGTGAGACTAACAATTCTATTGCTATATCTAGTGTGTAGTCTCATTTGGATATAAAGGTAAAATTCAACGAGGTATGCATTCAACTTGTACTCTTATATAATGTTGCATTCCTCGGATCCAAAATATAGTTTGAACTCCACCATAAGTTAAACTTGAGTATGTGCATATGTTTCTATTTACACACACGTGTATGCACACATTTAGGGGGATCTCATGCTATATTTTGTGGTTTCAATAGTATTGATCGATATTCCGTATTCCACACATATTTGGGATCCTTACTTTGAAACATATCCGTATGAGTATACAAAACTTGTGTTGTCTTTGTATACTTATGTTTTGAGTATATAGAACTTGTATAGTTCATGTATACTCATATTTCGAATATATATAAAACTTGTGTAGTTTTTGTATATTCATGTTGTGAGTATATGGAACTTATGTAGTTCTCGTATACTCATGTTTTGAGTATGCAGAACATGTGTAGTTCTCACATACTCATAGTGTGAGTATATATATGACTTGTGTAGTTTATATATACTCATATCGTGTTACTTTAATCTAAATTAAATTTATGTGTGATTGAAATGGTTATCATCAATTACCAAAGCGGAAAATATGGAGGTATCTTGTAAGATCCCAAATGTGGATTTGTGTTTCAAATGTAAGAAAATGAGAAGAAATTAAAACTTTTCTTGCCTCTTGAAGTCTTTGGACATTTATGTAATTCTTGTAAAGGAATTATGGAAATCAAAAATCAAAATCCTCAATTGACACCAATCAAAAACCTCCTTGGCAAAGATCTTGTGCCAAATCCATGTAAATATTTTTCCCGAGTTCTAGGGAGGTTTGGTAACACCTCTGAATTATTTCATGATTTTTAGAAATTATTTGATAATTTTGGGGGGCAAGTCAAACCCAATCAAAGCTTGTTCAAACCCTAACTCCAATCTTCTGGAATTTCTTGAGGAAAATGCAATGCATAAAAATCTCTGAAAATTTTATGTAAGGTTAATCCTTAAGTCAGGAACCTCCAGTTCAAATGTCATAATTTTTGGAGCTGGGTTGCTACCTTAAGCAAATCCTCCAAAAATCAGCTGTTAATTCAAACCCTAGCTGGTTTTCACTGTTCCTTGGGCGCGAGTCAGACTTGGGCTCGAGCCACTTGACTTGGTTCAATCAACTCACTGCACCCGGTGCGGTCGCTCGGTCGCGAGTATCGTGGATCTGAGATCAACGACTCATATGCGTGTGAACGTTCGGACCATCCGAACGATTCGATCAACGAGAGTCGTTGGATCTTAGATCAATGGACTGGATTGAAGTGAACGTTCGGACCGGCCGATCGTCCCGTTCATTTGAACCGTCCGATTTGGAGATAACGACCTGGATTGAAGTGAACGTTCGGACCGTTCCAATCGTCCCGTTCATTTTAACCGTCCGATTTCAATCCAACGGTGGCCGAGTCGTCTCCTTCCTCGAGTCTGAGCTAGCGTGCGGTTGAGTCAAAGCCATGGCGTGAGCAGAATTGGAGCAGCGTTGGGTCACCTCGATGACCACCTTTAAACAACTCTCTCTGCTAGCATTAATTGCCCGTCGTGCACCGCCCTCAGAAGTCCATTGCTCAACTGCTCCCGTCGCTCTCAAGTGCTCTCATGGCAGGTTTGACCCGAGAGGGTTTATTGCCGTTGCTCTCTGCCATTTCCTCTATTTAAGCTCCATTGCTCCCCTTTGGCTTCCTTTAGCATCTCTGCAACTCTAGCTAGCACTTCAGTGTTTGTTTGAGCTGCATTCATCCGAAACCATTTCGGCCGCCATTGCCGAGCTTCAAGCTTTCGGTGAAGGCGGTACCACATTGGCTCTCTCTTTCCATTTCTTGCTCCCTCTGCTCCCTCTTTACTCTCTTGAGCTTAACCCTCGCTCAATTTTGCTTATCTTCCTCAGGGCTTGGCTGAATTGGAGATTCCCCATTTTGTGAGAAGCACCATTTTCATCACCGGGCGGCTCCAACCTTTCTCTGTGTCTTTCCCGTGCTCAGGTAACTCCCCATTAGTCCCTAGTTGCTTGTCACACGCTTTCTTGGACCGCAGCAGAGCCTCTTTGCATTTTTCGTTTTTCGGCCATTTTTGTCACCTCTGTAAACTCCGGCTTGCCGACGTTCTAGACCACCGCAACCGCAATTTTTGATCCCAGTGTGTGCGAAAAATTATTACGGACCCATTTTGGGCCTTAGCTCGCGCCGTCGTGACCAGAGTCGCTGGCGGTGAGCCTCCCTTCGCCGTTGTTTCTGTCGGGCGAACTGTGCGCGAGCGTTTAGAACATAGTTCGCTGTGGACCGTCGATCCTTAGATCAACGGCCCACGATCGCGTGAACGTTCGGACCATCCGAATGCGGCGATCCATGCGTACCGTAGGATTTTAGATCAACGGATCAAATTCGAGTGAACGTTCGGACCATTCGAACGTCTCGATCCACATGGACCGTTGGATCTAAATCCAACGGTGAACGTATGAGCCGCGCGCGTGCTGTGGTCTGCGCGCGTGGGCTGTTGGATTTCGAAACTACGGCTCAGGTTCGCATGAACGTTCGGACCGGTCGAAGGTTCCCTCGTTGTGAGCCATCCATCTCAAGATCAACGGCTCATGTGCGTGTGAACGTTCGGACCATCTGAACGTCTCCATCCACGTGGACCGTTGGATCTAAATCCAACGGTGCGGTTGTGAGCCGCTGGAGCGCGCGCTGTCCCGTGGACTTGGGCCGTTGGATCCAAGATCAACAGTCCAAGTTCGTCCACGTCGTTTTAATCTCATATTTTCCCGAGAGGATTGTTTGTCAACTAAAAAATGAAATTAACTTGTAAAATGCATAACTTTTTCATTTTAATTTCTTTTCAGTTGATTCAAAATTTGTTAGTTATGTTTTTAACTAAACTTTAATCTAAAAATGATTCCAACCTCATTTTAGCTCCAGAAATGTTTGCGAAGATTTTAGTTGTAATGAATAGTAGTATTTGTGATTTATAAGTCTGAGCGGATTTGTTTTGCTCATATCTTTTGCATTAAGAATCCAAATCAATTGGTTCTTGTTGCTAAATTCCTTATAAATCATGCTCTTGCTGCTGTAAAATTTTTAAAACATTTGGAGAAGGTTTGCTGTTGAGTCTTTTTGTTTTCTTCGTTCTTATCGGTTCTTTTTCGCTTTCTCGTTAGGTTCCGAAGAGCACATTGATAACCTAAGTGATCCTCAGCAACATATTGAACAGCAGCAACCAGGCAAGCAGTTTGATCATAAATTTACCATTACTTTCAAGTCTAATATCTTGTTTACAAATCATATGTATGCATGCTTTTGTGTCAAATTAATTTTCCCGACTAGAGGTAGTTACTCCTATTGCATTGTTGCCCTCAAATTGTTATCCCCTGCCACAAACATAAGTTACTAATATCATTTGGTGAATTAGAGCCGGTGATTTAATTATGCTCTTTTATTGTCTTTTCGATGTCATGCTTAGCAATGCTTAGCTACCGGTAGAATTGGGCGGTTATCGACTTAGTCGATAACCTTGATCACACAAATCATGTTATTACTCTTTGTTCAGCACCTTGTGCTAATTTGTTTTGAAAACAAAAAGTGCAAATGAAATGATTTAGACTTGGGCAAGTGGTTGGATGGTGGGTTATTGGGTGTGTGGATGTCTTGCCCGGGTCAACAAAGACCGAACATCTTGTTACACTAAATCAAGCATTTTTGCGTGCTAACCATGCGAGAGGGATATGAGACCTCTCTTGACTGAGTACTTTGGCGTGTGTTATCTCCGAGTCGCAGGAGGGGGTTGTGTGTGTGGTGTGAAAAATGATCTGTGTTCTTGTGTTGGGTGTGCGGTGGTGGGGATTCCGGGTAGGCTCTCCACCTCGAGTGGCATCGTAGTTGTCCAAGGCTTTACCCGCGAGGGGTAGTTGACTGAGGCTTTACGATGACTCCGACACAACGTATGGGTTTCTATCCATACGGGCGACTCGTAGTTAATGCATAATATTGGAAATGTCTCGTAGGACTTAGCCGTGCTGGCATACCTAAGGAAGTGTGCTTAATAGCTTGGCAAAAAGACGGTCTGGCGTGTGGGTACATTGGTATACCCCTGCAGGGATAAAACTATTCAAATAGCCTCGTCCTAGGTTATGGACATGCTTGGGGAGGTCTTCCAAGAGTTAGACTACAACCTTTCAATTAAAATTTGATATGGTTGGCATGAATGGGTAATTCATGCTATTGTTGTGGTGACTATGGGTTTAGTCACTTCTAGGATTGTTGTTGTCATCTATCTGTTGTTATTACTATTGTCCTCTGTTATTTGAACATTAAAAACAGATTTGCCAACTTGCTTTTAAATGTACTACAATATTGCAAATGAAAACTTGCTTTATGCTGAAAATAAAACATCCAGCCTCCACTTAAATAAGCTTACATGTAGCATATTTATAGGCCTGTTATTCTACACGTAAGTCTTGCGGAGTACAATTTTTGTACTCATTTGCTCTGCTTAACTATTTGTTGCAGAGGAGGAAGGTGAGCCCCTAGGGCCTCACTTTTGTGAAATGTGCTGTGGGTTCGACGACTAGCTTGGCGGTCCGGTCGGTTGCATTGTGGGTTAAAGGCACACTGATTGGCTCTTTTGTTTATGGCCATTTTATGACACTTTTGCTTCCGCTGTTGATTTTTGTATTTATATGTATTCGGTCGGTCGGCCTCTCTTTTGTAATAACTATCCTTTATTTATTTTAACTTCTGGTTTGTTGCTGTGCTTCGGTTCTATGTGAATGAATGGAATTGATGCATGAATTTTGTAAAGGGGTGTGTATGCTGCATTTCTGGGAAGTATACATGTCTCGAAGACACGGGTTATTTTGTTTGTGATGCTAGGGTCAATTGGTGACTAAGCATTACAAGCCCAGTAATCCGGGGTCCTCACAAAGTTTGGTATCAGAGCCATACTGATCGTAGTAACCCAAGTTTGATCGTCTTTTAGGATATTTTGGAAAACCTTATGTTCAAAGTATCAAATGATTTATGAAAGCTTAAGTAATTCTCAGATTTTACTCGTTAGCTATCTTAACTTTCTCCTCTCAGCTTACTCCAATTTGAGTTTTAAAAATTGCTTACCTCTCCTTCCTTCAAAGATAGTTGTTATCGTTTAATTGGGTTTTGGGAACTAATGAGTTTGGCAAATTGAAGTGTTGGCTGCTCTCTACAAGGTTTTGAAGTTTCTGGAATGGGTAATTTCGACTAGAAGCTTGGATGCAAAACCTAGACAACGATCTTTCAATTTTCGGACAGCAAGCTCAAAGGTTCTAAACAGGGTAGAAAATGAGTGGTTAATCACCTAAAACTTGTGGGAATAGAAGGGTAAGATGTGATACTAGTTAGCTATGTATCTAACACTAATTTCGTTGATTTAACCTTGCTCTTTAGAGGTAATAGATCTTACGTTATATTCTGATTTTTATCTTTTCAATCAATTACTCGTTTATTCAATATGGGTTAGTTGTATTGGGAAATTGAGCTTTGGTTTGATGATTCCTTGCTGTTTTTGGAGTCTTTTTTATAAGTATTTAAAGTTTATATACTTGCTGTTTTCGGCTTTCGATTAGGGTGATATCCATTCCCCTAGTCGTTAGCTTTTTTGCTTTCTTTCGGCTTTGTTTTTTCGGGTCTAATTGTTAACCAAAATTCCTTGTAACAGGATGGCCGGACGCACTCGTAGCGGCCAAGGCTAGTCAGCTGGTCCGGACGAGTAGCTTCCTCCTCCTCCGACCATGGCCGAGGTCCTTCTTCAGATTGAGCGCAACCGTGCGGAAGACATGAGGGTTCTTCTAGACGTCATCGCGCGCAACACCTCCGCCCTTACCGGTGCTTCGGGATGCGAGCAAGGGAGTGGACATCAGCCGTGTGGGGGACTTACGGAGTTTCTTCGCACCCAGCCCCCCACTTTCTCCAGGTCCGAGGACCGCTCAGTCTGAGCGATTGGCCGTGCGGTTGGCGAAGCCGCATAGCGCAGATGCGGGAGCACGAGAAGGCGCTGTTTGCATCGCACCAGCTGGAGGGTGCAGCTCTGTCTTGGTGGGAGAGCTTTCTCGCTATGCAGCCTGACGACCACACCGTCACTTGGGAGGAGTTCCGCACTGCCTTCCGTCGGAGTCATATTCCTGCCGGCTTGATGAAGCTGGAGAAGAAGGAGTTCTTGTCGCTCAAACAAGGGCGCTTCTCAGTCACGGAGTATCTGTACGAGTTCAACCATTTGGCTCGTTGTGCTCCGGAGGAGGTGGCCACTGATGAGGCCAAGCAAGAGAAGTTCAAAGATAGGTTGTCCGAGGAGCTACAGGACAAGCTATCTATCGTCGACTTTCCTGACTTTCAGGCCTTGGTTGACAAGGCCATCACCCCCGAGCACTCGGGAAGAGCACTTGTGGATTCCTGCAAACGCAAGTCGGAGGCCCACAAGTCGTCCAGGGCTGGATCTTTCCGTCCTCGTTTAGGACAGGCTCAGGGGCTCATTCTCAGTCTTCAGCACCCCTGAGGTCGCCAGCACCTACCCCTCGTTCATCGCAGGCTGTGCCCCAATCACGTGCACCCGCGAGTCTGCAGGGTGGCCCCTGCAACCCGGTTGCTGGAGTCACTTGCTTCTCCTGCAACCAGAAGGGGCATTATGCGAATCAATACCCTAAAAAGACAGGAGCAGCCCCTCGTCCTAATGGAGGACGCGGGCAAGGAGGTGGTTCTTCTCAGGACTAGAAGATCGTTCCGGCTACCCAAGCCTTGGGTAGTGGTCGCGTCAACCTCATCTCCGTGGAGGAGGCACAGGAGGCACCCGATGTCGTGCTGGGTACACTTTCTGTCAACTCTCATCCTGCTACTGTTTCGTTTGATTCAGGAGCATCTCATTCATTTGTTTCTAAGTCTTTTGCTGCTATTAGTGAGCTCCTTTTTACTCCTTTGTTGGTCCCGTTGCTCATTCGCTCCCCTGGTTCAGAGTTGAGAGATGAATCTGAGTGTAGAGATGTCCCAATTGAGATTGAGGGAGTAGGATTCTTAGCAAATCTTATCATCCTCCATTCAGCAAGTCTAGATGTAATTCTGGGCATGGATTGGTTGTCTCAGCACAAGGGGCAAATCGATTGCGCCAAGAAGTGTGTCTCTCTATCTAGTCCTTCCGTGACGAGTTTAGCTTTTGCGAAGCTGCTAGGTCTGCATCTCTTCACGCTTGAAGCGAAGCCCGCTCTAGATATTAGTGAAGTCCCGATAGTTTGTAACTTCGCTGATGTCTTTCCCGATGATCTTCCAGGGATGCCACCAGTTTGAGACCTCGAGTTCGTCATTGAGTTGGCTCCCGGTACCACCCTGATTTCAAAGAGGCCTTATCGGATGCCAACGAACAAGTTGGTGGAGTTGAAGAAGCAACTGAGTGAGCTGCAAGAGAAAGGTTTCATCTGCCCTAGCTCATCTCCGTGGGGTTGTCCTGCAATCTTCGTAAAGAAGAAGGACAATACTTTGCGCATGTGTGTCGATTACCATCCGCTTAATAAGGTAACGGTAAAGAACAAGTATCCATTGCCCCGTATTGATGATCTCTTTGATCAATTAACTGGAGCTCGAGTATTCTGCAAGATTGATTTGAGAGTGGGATATCATCAAGTTTGGATACGACCTGAGGATGTTCCAAAGACGGCTTTCTCTACTCGCTACGGCTTGTATGAGTACATCGTCATGTCGTTCGGCTTAACCAATGCTCCTGCCTTGTTCATGAACCTCATGAATTCGGTATTCATGGAGTATTTAGATAAGTTTGTCGTGGTCTTCATCGATGATATTCTTATCTACTCCAAAAATAGATCACTTTATTCCCTGTCATAAGAGCGATGATGCTTCACATATTGCTGAATTATTTCGCACCATTGTATCAGATCGAGACACCAAGTTTTTGAGCTATTTTTGGAAGACCTTGTGGGAAAAGCTTGGGACCAAGCTATTGTTCTCTACAACATGCCATCCTCAAACTGATGGACAAACTGAAGTCGTAAACCGAACATTGTCCATATTTCTTTGAGCTGTTCTGAAGAAAAAATTACAGATGTGAGAAGAGTGTCTACCTCATATGGAATTTGCATACAACAGGGCGGTACATTCGACCACTAAAATTTATCCACTTGAACTTGCATATGGTTTCAAACCCACTGCTCCCATAGATCTTTTGCCTTTATCGTTGCAGGAGTGTGTCAATTTGGATGCAAAAGAACATGCTGAACATGTCAAGAAGATTCACCAAAAGGCGAGAGAATTTTGCAAACATGACCCAGTTGCATGAGAGGCGTGCAAACAAGGGAGGAAAGAAGATATTGTTTGAACCAGGTGACTTAGTGTGGGTACGTCTCAGAAAAGATCATTTCCCTGACCAGCGCAAGTGTAAGCTACAGCCACGAGCAAATGTCCCTTTCAAAGAGGTTCAAAAGATCAATGACAATGCCTATAAGATTGATCTTTCCAGAAAGTATAGCGTTAGTGAGACCTTCAATATCTCTGACCTCTCTCCATACTTTGGACCAAACGAGTCGAGGACGACTCCTTTTCAAGAGGGGGGAGGATGATGAGGACATCCCAACCTTCAATGACCACGTTGAAGATGATCATCTCCGCGACCAAGAAATTCTCAAGGACCAATCACGAGAAGACATGCTAAGCAAATACATGATCAGGTGAATGCTAACCTAAGCTACATTTCAGATTCTTGTGACTTGGTCGTGCCCTCCACCCTTTCTTCTTTGATTGGACTTAGGTGCCTCGGTGTGGAACGAGAAGAAGGACTATGTGCTACCAGTATGGCTTACGTAAAAACAAAGGAGTTCACTACCTTGTGACAGATCGTCGCCTCCCAAGGGCAAGGTATATAATGACCCCAATTTTAATAAACAATAATTATATGCATTTTATATTATATTTGTTATTTACAAGCATTTGCATAAATTTTGTATTTATAAATATCCTAATCAAAATCTAATAGGTAACTCCAATCACAACTCCAAAGAGAGACAACAATTAATACTTAAGAAATTCTCTGGGAAATAATTTAATTAAGAACCTTACAATGTTTATCATAAATAACAATCTTCTCAATACAAGTAACACAAGAATTTATTTACATCAGATCAGATTATGTTTTACAACTTTGAGTAATTTACAAAAATATTAAAATAAAACTTGCATTGCATGTCGCCTAAAGCCTTCCTTGAAATCTTGCCCATCCATCGTTGTCCACCAAACCATCTTCCTCGACCCAATCAAAACACCAATTGCAGCTCCATAGTCCGCTAACAAATCAAAAGACCATTAGTTGTTCAAAAAGCAGTATAATAGAGTTAGAATAAAGTAAATTGCCGTCAGTATACCATTGGAATCGTTGCGGTTCCCTGATCTACCTAGATTAGTCGGCACCTTGAGTGTCGCGACTGCCCACACCAACCTGGGTTAACCGGCATCTTGGCTTTTCAAGTCACCTAGGCTAACCCAGATTAGTCGGCACCAGGATACCCAAAATACCTAGACTAACCTAAGTAAATCAACACCGTCTTATTTCCGTAGGTTTTCATCATTCGGCGTTTAGGGAAATCCAAAACCTACGTATACTGAATTGCCTCAATTGTCGCAAATCCATTGCATAAGGAATTGCTAACCATTGGATCAAATATGCCCAGCCTAAAAATATCTTAGGAGCCATCTGGATAAGCACAAATGCATGAGCATCATTAGCAATTTGCAATGACACTCATTCACCTCACCACCGCAAGCACCCGCCCAGGAGCCACCGAAGGCAAGCAAGAGCGAGCACTGAGCGACCAAAGCAGGGGACAAGCCTGACCCCTTCGAGAGATTTCTCAACCCATCGCAAAACCAGCGAAGCAACACAATTCCTCCCGGTGACCAATTCCCTCGGTAGCATCCCATTTTCCATCTCTTCTCGGAAGCACCAAGGCCAAACCGATAAAGCCAACACACACAAACCCAACATCATTTAGTGCACCACCAAGGATCAAGAGCAAGACAACCAAAGCAAAGGCCAGGGAGCAAATCACCATGCCAAGCCAAGCCAAGATCACCATCATCAATCGATCTTGCAACCACCAAGGCAAGCCAAAGAAGCAGCAGACGAGAGCAAGAGGAGGAAAGAAGCCAAGGAAGCCAGGGCCAGGAATCGAGAGGGAGCACCAAAGAGAAGGCGCACTGAGGGGAACACCGGCACATCCAAGATCGCCACCCTCTTCTTCCCAAACCCAAGTCCCAAAGTGAGGTAAACCCAACCCATATCGGTTTGCACCATAAAGACTCGGCATGCACATCACTTGCATATCATCATTTCACCATATCTCGGTAGAATCAACCCTGGATCTCGAGAGAACAATCGGTATAGCTCTCGGTTCATTTTCATCATCACGAGCAATAGGGGTAGGAGTAGAGAGGAGATCGACCTAGGACTTATCTCGGTGGCAAACCGACTCCATCTTTCACTTCCACCTTTGTAGTCTCCATCACCTCCTCAAATCGGCCACCATGAATATGCATTCACAAATAATCAAAGAACATTAATCTGAAATCAAGCTGGTTTTGCTAAAAATCAACATAATCGAAATCAAATTAGATCGGGAAACTAAGTCGATGTGCCGAGCCGAGAAAGGGCGGCGAGCAAAGCAGAGGGCGATTCGGAGGAGCCAAAGCGGGCGGGAGGCCGAGCCGCCAAGCCAAGGCACCGAAGCAGGCGAGTCGGGGCTGCGAGCCATAGTCGGCGGCGGCCAAGCACCAAGCCAGTAGAGGGGGAATAACGAGAGGATCGAGGCGGCGCATGGCCTCGGCCGCCGGAGGAGGAGGAGAAGGCGTGAGGCGTCGAGGGGAAAGCATGCGGAGCCGGGAGTGAGGGAGCCGGGGACGGCAATGGCGGCGTGGCGTCGGCAATAAGCGGCGGCAGCAGAAACCGGAGCGGCGGCAGCGCTGAGCGAAGGAGGCGGCCCGTGAGGGAGAGACCGAGAGGCCGGAGAGAAAGCGAGAGGAGATAGGAAGGGGAAGAAGAAGCGTCGGCGAGAGGAAGCGTCGGCGAGAGATGAGGAATGAAGAAGGGGCTTGGTAGTAGGGGATCGAGAGAGAGAGAGAGAGAGAGATGTGATTAGGGATTAAGGGTTTAATAAAATTTGGAATTAAAGGAGTAGTACAAATAAATTTTAGTGTTTTGTAATGGCTATAGTTTTAGCTGTTTAAATTGGCGTTAATTAGTAAGGACTATTAATACCATATCAATATTGCAATTGATCTAAGTTTAAGTCGCCGCGATTAAATTTGATAAATCGACTCTTAGAAAATAAAATCAAGCGTAGTGTATATAAATTAATCGAGCCTTTAGGGATGAATTGACCGCCGTTAGTATTCACTGATTAAATACAACGACTGATGTGTTATAAGTCATTGAAATAGATTAATTAAATCAAGCCTATGCATTGTAGATAATAGATGTGCACGCAATCACCATCAAAGTCATCGAAAGAAGAGAGCATATTAGATGGTTGATTTTGACTGTAGGATCATTGTGGTTGTATACCTAGAATGCACGGAGAGAGTGTTTGTGAGTGCTAGGTGTCTGTTAAGGAAAACAACATCACCTAAACTCTAGGTATTGTCACCATTATAATTCCACGAAAATTAAATTAACTTTGACCATCCATAAGAAATTGAATTTTTATTAAGCTACAATCTATACCTAAGTGCATCTAGAATCATAACCTCATTAATATGTAATTATCATGCATTTTTGAGCATTTTGGATTTCTCGATTTTATTGGTATTTATTCGCTATTGTATTTTCTTTTAGATTCGAATTGCATAGCGTGAGCGATTACGCCTCAGAGTGAACAAGTGGACATTCCATAAGGCAAGCTTCCTCTCGCACCATGTTGATCCTAATCTTTTGAGCTGTAGATTTATAAAATACGGTGATCTTGTTGCATGCAATTTTCTAAAAACTATTTATGCTCTGTTCCTAGTTAGCTATGACCAGAACTTATGGCTTACCTTGAATTGATCATACACTCAACCTAAGGTAGTTTGTGGTGATATAATACTTAATTTCAATTTTGCTTAGCCATGCAGTCCATAGAGCGGTAGTGTTTGGCGAGCTTATCTTGTCAAACACAGGGAACAACAAATACATTTTTATTTTTGTTGATTCTTTGTTCGGTTTATTTAAATCTGAAATGAATCTAAATCTTGTTGTTAAACTTAATTCAAATCTGGACAAGTGGATGCTAGTGATGGTGCCTAGTGCGAGAATGGGAAGCTGTGGATGTATTATGCAGGTTGATTAAGGACCAACTCGACGGCCCAATTCAAGCCCAGCGTACTTCCACCGCGATGTATGGTATTGTTTGGTTAAGTAAAGGGTTAATATTATTGAGTTGGATCTGAGAGTAAGGACATGTGTATTGATTTCATATGGCATAGATGCTTAAGTCTTGGGCCGTGTCGTATGCCATGTGGAGCTTATATCGATATCGGATGTTCTTAGAAGGGTAAGGCGTAGATGTGTTACATCGCATGTACGTACCTTCGGGCCCCGATCTATGGTGTAATATGTGTGGCTAACACGAGTTTGCATTTAATTGAGTGGTCGGCATTCCTGTACAACATGTGAGCCTCGGTTGAATATATGCTATCGATCGTTGTTTAAGCGGGATCGGTTTCACATGGGTCATCCAACTCAATAGTGTTAACTTGTTGAAAAATACCGAATTTTAGTTTACGTACCGCATACCAAAGGAAGTGTGCTATTGTTCTAGATGGCTTACGGGCTAACTAAATCGTGTGGGTAAAGATGTACACCCTGCAGGTTAAAACTATTGAATAGCCGTGTCCACGATTCTGGACAACGCTTGGATTGATGTCACTGTATAGAATTTGCTCTAATTTGGGTTTTGGGAATTATTAATTTCGGCATGAGGAGTGTCATGCTCGGTTTGGTAATGATCGGTGACCATTATTGATCTTTTTTTGCTTATGTTCGATTACTTACTATTTTTAGTCCAAATTGAATTATTAAAACTGCTTTGTCAAAATTTAGCAATTGTAGGTTAATATGTATCGCTTTATGCAAATTGAACCAATTAAGCCTTCATTGATAACCTTATGCATATAAAATTCTATTCCTTTGTATAGGTTCTATCAAACACTTTCTTTTATTAGTTTGTGTAAGTCTTCTTTGAGTACCTTCCGTACTCGGTGGAATTATCCACTTGTTGCGGTAAAGAACGCCTAGAAATATTCCAAGTTGAAGCGATTTGAGGTTACTTGGCTTTAATCCCATCAAGTTGCCCTTGGGTTGTGGCGCTCCACCGGAGATTTTATTTTATTATTTCGTTTCTATTTGAGGTTTACTTAATGTTTCATTGTAAACTTTTATTAATGTATTCCCATCGTGTATGCTTGTGATATCATGTTGTAAGGATATGTCTATGTTAGCGACTCATCACGGAGCTAACATGAGAGGCATATCAGGAACTGAATATTGGAATTGTACCTTGTTAATGATTATACTTCTAGTATTATTTTTAATTGAGACTTGATTGTTCTCGATTAAAAATTTTACTTTAGTATGATTATTAATTTGGTATAAACCTCAATATTCGGGGTCCTCACGTTAGTATCGAGTGTGTTATTCAGAGGTTAAAGCCGTAGCAATGGACGATGTTAGGAATTTGGTTTGCAAAAAGTATTTTCAAAACTAGCAAAAATTTGGGCCAAAAATGTAAGTGATATGATTCTTTTCTTTCTTATCCATCCTAGCATCTAATTCTTATCTCACAATTCATTTGATTTATGCAAAGCAAATTTTCTCCGTTGTTCGTCTCTTTTCTCCAACAGTGAATCGCTAAGTAGTCAAGCTGGTGAGAGCAATGGTGGCAAGACGAGAAGATGTTGCCTTCCCTCAAAATTAGGATTAATTTAGGGATTATCCTTAGATTATATATATACCCTAATTATATTTCTTTAGCTTGTAGACGCTGGATTTTGTAATGTGGTCATTTGTTCCCTTTTGTTTTCAAATAGTTGCGCATTGCCTACAGGCAGCATGTATAGCAACTATATCGAAAACTAATTGTGGTTCAATTGAATCTTGTACTGGCCTCGAGCCTTAGTACACCCATTTGGATCTTGAGTTGCAAGGTTTTGGGATTATGCATTCATAATAGGAATTATTGTCTAAGTGTTGCCCGCTTACTTATCTTATGCTCATTCTCTCCTCATTTCATTTCTTATGCACCAACATGTTTAAGGGGGGTAGAGAATACCCCAAGGTATGTGTAAGGCATCATAATTCCTACACTTTGATCATGCATATAGTCTTAAGTTAACTTAAGCATATCTTGTTATTCAGGTTGTCGACAAAAATCACAACTAAAAATGATTTATATAAATTAAGATGTATGATTAGTATTTCATATTGAAGTTAGAAGCATGAAAATGACTAGTCTATAGCAAAATAAATTGAAATTTGCTTTAGCTTATGATTGTTAACTAAATTGGAATTTAACCACTTGCCATGCTTATATAGATTTCTTGTTTGAACTTAAAAATTTGAAAGTCATCGATGTGTAGTTTGATATGTAGATTGTTGTAAAATTAAACAACATGTCTATCTTTTAAATTGTTAATGAGTGTAGATGTCATAGCATGAGTGATGATAGTTTATTTTCATTGCTATTCAATTAAAAGTATTTAAGGCAGAGTAGGTTATACTGGTAATTCTATACTCTTTGTCATAGTAAAGCGTCATTCTTTGTTATTGAGTAATTTTGACCTAGATAACTGGGACTGTACTCTAGTGTTCTTAGGTAATTTATAATTTTGAGAGTTTTATTTGAGCACATGATAGTGTGTATTTCCCAAATATATTTTTTTTCCAAAAGATTAATGAATTTGTTTTGTCTAGGAATTAATTCAAATACCTTGCAAGACTGTTCTAGCCATTTTTTAATATAGAATTAAGAGGAAGGTTTAAACTGCTAGTACCCAGTTTTCTAGTGTTTAGTATCACCTAACTAACCTGCCATAAGTTTTCTGTAATTTTTAACCTAATTTCATTAGTGGTTGAGCCCTATGACTTGTTTTCTGTTTGAATTGATTTACCGAGCAAAATCTGAACATGATGTGTAGAATGAATTCTTCTGTCAAGGTTAGAATCCTAACAATACTCCTGAATTTACCTAGCTAATTTAGTAATTTTTCCAAGCCCTAGTTGTTCACGATGCGATTAAAAGCAGTGGTGAAGTTAATTATTTTTGATTGTTAAGGACCAGATCATGGTAGTATGAGTTCATATTATTTGTTAAATCTTATGCTCACCCAATCTCAATAAAATTGGTTGTTTATAGTTTGGTAGAATCATGTAAGTAGACATGTGAGTCCTTGCATTCACTAAATAACCCTAAATTTATTCAAGGAATTGATTGCATTTTTGCATCTCTGCATGCATTCACCTAATGCATTTTTCTCCAAATCGGGCAATTAGAATTAGCAAAACAAGGGTTAAGTGAGACTACCAGCAACCCTGCTTTGTCTTCTCTAAGTCTGTATACAACCTTCCTATACTATACTAGGTTACCATTTAACCAACCATTATGAACCCTCTCTTTAGGTAATCCCTTCTCTCGTAGATAGTTGGTCGATTTTCATCCTACCGGAAGAAGAGGTGAAACTCGACATGTTTGAAGTACCTTCGAATCAAGAAAGGAAAGGTTAAACAAAGCTTTCCTGTTTAGAACCTAAAACTGAAGGATAGCCTCACATGATTCGGATTTGAGTTCGGGTTGTGAATAAAATCTGAAGTGTGACCCTAGGACCAAACCTAGCTAGATTGCCATAGCCTTTCGTTCCCAATTTACGGACCACCTAATCTCTGGGGCGAGATTACATTTAAGGGGTAGGTTTATAACACCCCAATTTTAATAAACAATAATTATATGCATTTTATATTATATTTGTTATTTCTGAAGCATTTGCATAAATTTTGTATTTATAAATATCCTAATCAAAATCTAATAGGTAACTCCAATCACAACTCCAAAGAGAGACAACAATTAATACTTAAGAAATTCTCTGGGAAATAATTTAATTAAGAACCTTACAATGTTTATCATAAATAACAATCTTCTCAATACAAGTAACACAAGAATTTATTTACATCAGATCAGATTATGTTTTACAACTTTGAGTAATTTACAAAAATATTAAAATAAAACTTGCATTGCATGTCGCCTAAAGCCTTCCTTGAAATCTTGCCCATCCATCGTTGTCCAGCCAAACCATCTTCCTCGACCCAATCAGAAACACCAATTGCAGCTCCATAGTCCGCTAACAAATCAAAAGACCATTAGTTGTTCAAAAAGCAGTATAATAGAGTTAGAATAAAGTAAATTGCCGTCAGTATACCATTGGAATCGTTGCGGTTCCCTGATCTACCTAGATTAGTCGGCACCTTGAGTGTCGCGACGCTTCACACCAACCCAGGTTAACCAAGCATCTTGGCTTTTCAAGTCACCTAGGCTAACCAGTTAGTCGGCACCGGGATACCCAAGATACCTAGACTAACCTAAGTAAATCAACACCGTCTTATTTCCGTAGGTTTTCATCATTCGGCGTTTAGGAAATCCAAAACCTCATTATCTTGAATTGCCTCAATTATCGCAAATCCATTGCATAAGGAATTGCTAACCATTGGATCAAATATGCCCAGCCTAAAAATATCTTAGGAGCCATCTGGATAAGCACAAATGCATGAGCATCATTAGCAATTTGCAATGACAGCTCATTCACCTCACCACCGCAAGCACCAACGAGGAGCCACCGGCGGCAAGAGCGAGCCGAGCCGAAGAAAGCACCGAGGGACAAGACAACCCCTTCCAGAGATTTCTCAACCCATGCAAAACCGGTGAAGCAACACAATTCCTCCCAGTGACCAATTCCCTCACCAGCATCCCATTTCCATCTCTTCTCAGAAGCAAGAACCGAAGGCCAAACCAGTAAAGCCAACACACACAAACCCAACATCATTTAGTGCACCACCGAAGGGATCAAGAGCAAGACAACCAAAGCAAAGGCCAGGAGCAAATCACCATGCCAAGCCAAGCCAGCATCACCATCATCAATCGATCTCGCAACCACCAAGGCAAGCCAAGACCAGCAGCCGAGAGCAAGAGGAGGAAAGAAGCCAAGGAAGCCGGGAGCCGTGAATCGAGGGGAGCACCAGTGAAGGGCGCACTGAGGAACACCAAAGACCTGAGAAGGCGCGCGAGAATTCGAGAAGACTCCTTAAATACTTCAACCAGTTGGCCTTCCACCTTCCAACATGGTGACTTATGTTCATACCCAGCTGGGAGGGTTGTTCCTAGTATATATACCCCTCTACCCCCATCCGTGGAGGTACCTTTGAGTTTTCGACAAACCGATATATAAAAATTGCAGCAAGTCTACTGAGTGCCTTGCTCCTTTGCTCTTGTGAGTTCTCTTGGATTTGCAAGAAGATTCCTTTGGGATCCCCTAATTCGTGATCTATGCTTCTGGGCATTTTGTGTGGATTAGTTCCGGATTGTGGTTCTATGATTGTTCGGATAACGGGTCGGAGTTCAGAAGGCTTCGGATCGTCTCTCCCTAATGCTTGGTCGCATCCAACCTTAGCAGGTTGAAGCTAGTTACCCTTTTCCGCTGCTCACAACTAGTTATCCCCGCTGTCCACCGCAAAATTCACTTTGTTCTTCAACCTACGCCGTGAACATCGGGCCACCCCTAGCGAGTACGCATCATGTGAGTTTCTCAAGTTTTAAAACATGTTCTTAAAACTGAGAATAGTGCGTGGTCCCATATGTCAGTGACTCATTTACTATACATGTTTCAAATTAGATTTTGGATTATCATTTTAGCCAGTCCCACCTGTCATTGATTTAGTATGTTTAAGTATTGTCATTTAGCGCTAACTAATATTCCAACGATGTGGGTCCCACTGGCATAAAGAGAGAGCGAAGCTGTAACATCCTGATTTTTAGAATCAGGATGTAAATATTTAATTTGGCGATCTATTAAAATTTTGACTATGTTTTAAAAATATTTATAGTATTTAATTAAAATGTTGCTTCAAAAATCAAATTGAATTAATTAAAAGGGTTGCATTTAAGGTTAAATCAAATTATTTGGGAGACTGCAATTAAATTAAATTATTTTGTTTCTTGTTTCGCATGCATTTCAAAAATCATGATGCATATATTAGTATCGTCGTTCTCATTTTTCAATTCGACCGACCGCGGGCGAAACGACCACGTGTCCCTTTTTTTCCGGTCATCTCTCCTATTTTCCGACCCTGCTAACTCCTGTCGTTTCTCTCCTTCAAATCTCAGCCGAAACTTCAAAACCAAGCTATGCATATCATACCACCGCGTTCGTCATCGCACGAGCAACCCATTTCTATAATTTGTTTTCGCATGCATGGCAGTTTGAGTGAATTCGCAAAATGGAGAAAAGAATTAGCAGATGAAATACCTGCGTGTCCATTCTTTATTTTTCTAACTTTTCTCCTCGCAATCACAACCAAAAACCAAAAACCAAAAATTATGCAACGCATGTTATATCGTTGCGATCGTTGTCTCTAGGGCATTCCGTTTCTATAATCGGTGTACGCATGCAAGGTCGTTTGGGCGACTTAAAAGAAAGAGAGAGGAAAAGCTACCGCTATTCATTTTTCATGCAAATAGAAAATTTAAAGATTTTTAGAGAGCATCACACTTTGGATAAATTCCTGAAAATTTTACCTGAGCATCTACATTATGTCAGAAACCTCTCCTAAAAATTTTGTAATTTTTGGAGCTAAGAAACTATGTCTAAAAATTATCTGAACACCCGCAGCCATTTCTGAAAACACTGTTCATCCGATTTTCGTTTTTGTATCAACCGAATTACACATCCACTCTGCCATCTTTTCAGACCAGCCGAACCACACCAACAGAGCTTAGGCTATTTCTTTAATCCCATTGCATGTCGAGCCGAAGCACCCTCCTCCACTGCCATTCTCATTTTTTTTTATATAGCTCCCAGCCGAATCCTTTTTCCCACTGGTATCCCCACTACACAGTCACTTTACCGTTTCTTCAATTCAGCGCTTATTCACCGAAGCACCTGCCGAGGGCCACCCAACCAAGCTCTTCACTGCCACTCATTTCCCCTCCACGCCATGCTCTTCTTCCCCAACACAGAACATCATTTCTAGTCATAGCAAAAATACTAGCTCAAGCTCCCACCTTCTCTCTTCTCATTCACCATCCAAAATCAAGAATCAGCCCATGCATGTTATACCTGGGTGATCCTCATCATCTAGGCATTCCATTCATCCAATTAGATTTGGCATGCATTGTCTTTTGAAGCCTCATGCAATAGGGGAGAGAGAGAGGGATTAACTGTACACTAGCAAGCAATCAGCACGCAACAGCACCGGCGTTGGGCAAGTGCTAGCAGCAGGCTGGCGGCAGCAAGCAGTTCGGCACCAAGGCGTGCAGCTGCCTGGGCAGCAACGCAGCTGCTCCAGTGCGCTAGTGCTCCAGTCGCAGCAGGAAGAGCCGCTTCATGCAGCGGCCTAGCTCTAGTGCATCGGCAGTGCAAAAGCAGCTCGGCAGCGGCAGTCCAGAGTGCACCAGCGGCAGCTCCTAGCAGCTGCAGTTGGCTCGGCTTGGCGCTAGCTAGCAGCGGCAGCACTGGAGCCAGTAGCTGCGGCCAGCCGAGCGGCCAGGCGAGCTGCACGGCGGGATTCCGGCGCTCGGGCAGCATGGTGGCCGGGCGGCACGGCGGTTCAGCAGCCCGGCGACATACCCGACGAGGTGCCACGAAGGACACCGAGGCGGAGACGGCCGAGCCGAGGGGGAGCTGCGACGGAGGATGACAAGGCGGCCGGCTCCGCGGGTGCATGCTTGCGGCCGGCCTCAATAGCGTCGGCAAAGACGGCGTATGCATGCGACGACCATGCATGTAGCGGCGTGACGGCCCGAGCGAGGCGAGCCGGCATGGCATGTCGTGCTAGAAGACGGTGTGACGCATGCGTTGGCACTAGGACGACCGACATGGACGAGAGGCCGAACGGACGCGGGAACGGCGACGACTACGGTGGACATGGACGTGTAGCCAAGAAGACGTCCGGCGATATTTCGCACGCTTAGTGCCGCGGTAAAAATCTTTAGTGTCTAATCGTATTTACAATATTTAGTTATTCATGTTGCATATTAGTCATGAGCATGATATTTATTTATGCATGTTTATCTATAAAAATATTTTGGTGGCTTATGACCGGTATAATTATCTGGTTAGGTTGTATTTGTGCGTAGGTGTGTTTCTGTGATGTATATCGTTAAATACAAATAATTTTATCGTCGTAGCGGAATATGTATCTTTGATCGGTGGATGCTAGATAAAATATATGAGTCGATTAATTGATCGGACGGTATTAATATTCAGAGCCAAGATGTCACCTAAAAGAACAAATAAATACTAAGTATGTACAACAAAGTCGGGTTAAACATGCTTAAATAACCAAATTCCATAAGGATCAAAGATAAACGATAACAGTTTCATGAGAAGGAATAGAAACATTCATAATAAAATGTACGATGGGCGATACCAAAATTGGATTATTACAATTTGGAAATTTAACAAATAGTTGACATGAATGAAAGATAACAATATTATTTCTTATTCGATAAAGGTGATGTGCAGCGTGCTGGACCACCACTCAAAAGGTCTTGCCTTCCTCCTCATTTACCTAAATAAAAAACACAAAGCAAGGATGAGCAAAAGACTCAGTAAGTACTTTAACAGACAACAGAAACATTAAGCGAACAAAGCAAATCACAATCTGCTTGTGAAAAACATCTCTGAACACATGGATATGAATGAAATGGAATAATGCAATGAATAAATGGACTGCTCACAACTTATACCGGTATAGTGAGTGACACACCCGTCGGTGTTCACTTAAGCCCGTACTTAACAAAGTACGGGGACCTCAAATACCGTATGAAGAACATTTCATACAGGTGTCCAACATTGCCCACATTGGAATGGTGGGTCTTACGTGCCCATTATAGAATTGATGTGGCTTACAAATTTCCACTCCTGTGGTTCAATTGAATTGATGCATGAACATAATGCATTTTCATGAAATGAATGTCTATCAAACATCAATAGAGAGTAACACATGGTATACAAATAAACTCATGAAAACAAGTCTAGTGGTACAATCACAAGCAATAACGTCATTGAATAATGACGGACAGGGTACTTGCCTTCCGAGCTGTGACGTGTTAGGAGGCAACGACGGTGTTTCTCCACTCACTGCCCCACCGTCTATACAAATATTTAATCGAAATAAGAATAACAAGACATGACGTGGCTACAAGTGTCTTACCAAAACCCTCTAACTCCCCAACATAACCAAAGACTCAAAATGACGAATTAACTAATCAGCCCAATTGCAACCATTCTGATCAGCAGTACGAGAAAAATCATATTTAAATATCTGTGAATCATAATGACTTGAAACCAGTGCTCAAATACTCTTAACGTATTAGGCTACGAAACTCTAGTTGGTGGGGTTCTTTGATTCGGCTAAACCAGTGGCCTAAATAACAGTTGAAAGCAACTGACAGACATCTGTCCAGATTGCAGAAAAGTAGCAAATAAAATGATGTAACTTTTAATCTACTGATCCAATTGAGGTGATCGTCATCAACTTGGAAAGATAATTTAAAGGGCTACAATAACCTATTTGGGGGAGGTTCTGAATCTGAATCTAACTAGATCAAAACCGAGGAACAAACCGACAGTCCCAATATCCAAGACATACAGAGCAGCGCGTGGTTAATAATTCATATCTTCCTAACCGTAAGGCAGAATCTCGTGATCTTGGTGCCAAAAGAAAGATAACGACCTGAGAAACAAAATTCTAGGAGACGAAAATCCGAGATTCGGCATCTAAAGGGTCGAAACTGGCTGCGCAAGGTGACGGATGTGTTATGTAATTTTCAGAACAGAAACCGATTTAAATCTAATCAACCATTAAGCAATCAAATCGAACCAAACTACGACTTGGATCATTCGTTACCCTTGAAGACCTGCAGGGAGATGTTGATCCACCTCCCGAAGATCTTCCCCCTTTCTCCTCCCTTCCTTCTCCAATGACCGGCCACCCCGGGGACGACGGATGAACGGAGACGTCGGCGGAAGGAGGTGACTTCGAGGATCACCGGGGACAGCAACCAGGGGAGGAGAGACGCCGGGGAGGGGAGGAGGCACCAGATTTGGGAGAGGAGAGGATGGGGGTGGCGGCTTGGGGAAGGGAGTGGGGGAAGAGAGTGGAGAGGCTAGGGTTTGGGGGTAGGAAACCCCCCCTTGGCCGCCCCCCCCTCATGGGCCTCTCTGAGGTGCGCCCGAGCCCAAGTGCCGTAAGATCGCGAACCCCGAAAAACTAAAAACTCTGACTTTCTGATTATCTCCTTCTCCCGCATTCTTTTCTTCTTTCCGGATTAAATTTCTGGGTATTACATTCTACCCTCCTTAAATAGAATTCGACCTCGAATTCTATCTGCCATTCTACTCGAAGGACAACAACATATAGCACGTACCTGACCTGAACAATTCTGAATTTCTATCGCGCAGGTGGGACTCTAGCTTCCTAGTGGCCTCCCTCCCGGACTAGCTGTAACACCCTGGCTATTCGGAAGCCAAGATGTCACGCAAAATTATCAAACTACTAAGGATAGCATTACAGCTGGATTATACAGATTCAATCAACAATAATTTCTAAAGAATGACAATAAACGATCACCAGATTCATGGAAAAGAATGGATAAACAATTATAATACCACGAATAGTCAAGCAATACCAAAGTTGGATTATTACAAATCTGGAAATTTAATTAATAAGTTGGCTTGACTGAAAGGTAATAATAATTATTCTGGTTGGATAAAAGTGAAGTGCGATGTGCGAACTACCCCACCAAATCATCTTGTCTTCTCCTCAATTACCTAATTAAAACATACAAAGCAAGGGTGAGTCGAAGACTCAGCAAGTGCATACAAGAATAATCAAACATAGAGTGGACAACACAAACCAGTGGAATTACGAACAAATCTTGGAACACATATACGATTGAATGGAATGAATACATGAATGGATGGAATGAAAGAATGCATTGAAGGAGAACGGACTTTTCACACGTTTATACCGGTATAAATAGTGACACACCGTCGGTGTTCACTTAAGCCCGTGCCATAGCACGGATCCAATCACCGTATGAAGAACGTTTCATACGGGTGTCCGAAGTTGCCACATTGGAATGGTGGTCAACGTTGCCCACATTGGAATGGTGGGTCTCACATGCCCATATTGGAATTAATGGGACTTAATCAAGTTTCCACTCCCGTGGACGGCAAAGGAAATATGTGTGCATGGAATGAAATGCATAACTTGAACTTCATCTCAATTTATCACAGAAGAAGGTATTGAAATCTACCACATCATGCTCAAATCACAGGAATACTCATAAGTTACCAAATTATCATGCATTCATCAAATTCACTCAAGTTAAACATTGCACTTGCCTTCCGTGCTGTGACGTATTGGGAAGCAACGAAGGTGTCCTTCCACTCACCGCCTCACCGCCTATACAATCACTGTCACAGAATAAGGATAACAGGGTATAACATAGTTACACGAGTTCTACGATACCCTCTAATCAACCCACACGCCCAAATGTTCGTTTTGACCTCTACGCCAAAAGTCCAGATTATCGATCTACGGGCAGTTGTACGAGAAAATTCACCATTAATTATATGTAACTCTAAAAGACCTGAAACCAGTGCTCACTGAAACTTAACAGATCAGGCTGCAAAACATTAGTTGGCGGAATCCCCTGATTCGGCTAAAACAGAGGGCTAATTAACAGCTAAACACAACCCATCTACGTCTGTCCAGAATACAGATCAGTAATAAAGAAAATGGCGTAACTTTTAGCCTATTGATCCAATGAGAATGATCCTTATCAACTTGGAAAGATAATTTCGAAAGCTACAATAACTTACTTGGGTGAAGGTTCTGATTCGGCCCCTAATTTGAACAAAACCGAGGGGAAAACCGATAGTTCCAAATTCTCAGGCAGACAGGACAGCGCGCGGTTAAAAATTCATATCTCCTAAACCGTAAGGCGGAATCAAGTGATCTCAGTGCCAAAAGAAATATAACGACATCAGGAACAAAACTCTAGAAGACGAAAATACCAGATTCGGCCTCTAAATAAATCATAATGGCCCAACAAGAAAATCTGCCAAATCACGTCAGCTCTCCTGAACAGTCACAGTAAAACTACCATATCTCCTAAACCCTAACTTCAAATCATATGATCTCGGTGCCAAAAGAAAGCTAAGATCAAGGGCTACAACTTTCTAAGAGGTGAGAAGATCAGAAAACGTACGGAACTTATCCAAATCTGACGAACAAAATTGCTGCACTACAGGGAGGAGGGTGGCGGCCGGTTGGAGAGGGGGAGGGAGTGGAAGGGAGAGGGTGGGGCGGCTAGGGTTAGGGGGAGGACACCCCCCATTGGCCGGCCCCCCTCTTGGGCCTCTTGGGTTTTGGCCCAAGGCCCAGGTTTCCGCGATATAGCTGAAAACCCCCTCAAATAATGGAATTTCTATTTGATTCCAGGGCATTTTCCTCCCCAACTTCTTCTCAATTCCATCGATTTGATTCCAGGGCATTACATTCTACCCCCCTTAACAGGATTCGACCTCGAATCTTTGCAACGATCTACTAGAAAGGAAATGTGGTGGGAAAAATTAATCATCTTAAACACGCACAGAATCGAGCAGATCTGATATCTTGCTCGCACATCGCGAGACTCTAGCTCTCAAGTGTCCTCTCTCTCGGACGGAGGAACCCGAGCAAATATGTAAACGACGATGACCTAATGCTCACCGAACTTTACAGGTTCACTTATTAGAAAAGGATCGAAGGTAAGACCTTACACGTTGGTCAACATCTTTAACTAAATCTCAAACTTTGAATGGCTCATTGTTCACTTAGCCCCGAGCGCAGCAGGACGTTACGTGCTTCGCATATGGATCCGAGACGGTCAATGCGATATGCTAACTTCCCAATTTCTGCAACCTTCTGAAACGAAGATAATCCAACTGAAAATAGAGAGTCCTTATCGCGTCCACAAAATACTAACCCTCCACCAAAAGTTTAAATTCTAAATTTGACAATTCATCATGAAAGCAATTTCCACTTCCAATTAAGAAATTTGCGAAAGAACACCACGAAAGCCAAAGGAGAAATTCACGCGAATGCCCAAATCAAATATTTCTTTGACTCCGTCGGAACTGGAAAGAATCACTCATGCCAAAACAGCGCAACCCAAAGCGTGGAAGTCATCAATCAACAACACAAAGATCAAGCGTGACTAAAGAAAACGCTTCACTAACCAAGAAAACATCATTCTTCTTAGTTCCTCTTTTAGGAATAAAACTTCTTTTGAACCTTGAAATTCGAACTCATCGCATATCACCAGAGCTTAAATCTCTTAGTTAAACCTTCTCAAATTACATTCAAATCGATGTACATCATCCACACCATTGTGGAGAGGTTCATTGAATCCACCGAATACTCTAGGTAACTCATTCTACTAATCAACATTAATTTGATTGAAGGCACCCAAAGCGCCACAAAATAGATCTCACAAAATCATATTACCTCTAATCTTCAAGAACAACTCAGAATCCTCAGTACACACGCTCATGTACTACATAAAAAAAAATTCTATCATTGATCTTTCCACTGATCAGGAGACTCAATTATTCCACTTTCTCTATACACACTCATTGAGTGACCAAAGGTCTAACATAACAATGCAAACTCAGATTTAACCTCCAAGATCTCTACCACAAATTTCAATTATAACATATAGGAAATCAATGATTGACTCTCCAACATTTTCTCCAATTCTAACATACTCACTCATTTGCATACTTAGAAATTTCCCACCTAATCTCGCATCATTATCCAATTGCGTTGCTCTATAGAAATAATCAAGGTTTCCATACCTTCGATAATCACCGACCATTCAATCATGAACTGAAGTTCTGAAGTTTCACTATACCATAGGCTCTACTCAGTCGTAACACTTTTCAGACTTACTTCGAAACCCAAACATTCCATGTGAATTAATTTTCCCCCAAGAGATACAGATCAAAACCATTCTATATTCTACTACTCCTCTAATAACTTGGTAGCAAAATATCACCGCTACGATTACTCATCTACCACCAAACAAATTGCCAAACTTACCCTTTGCAACACTTTGCAACCCAAAACTGTGATCCTTTCTCAAAAGGAAGAGGCGAACAAAGATAAGTTTATTCACACAGAAAGACGTTGCTCATCACGGCGAGCAGGAAACCAAAAGAAATATTTTGATAAAGGTGATCTTGGAAAATGAAAGCTGAATTCATAATTGGAGGCACACATCCCTCAAAAGAGAATAGCAAATAACAGCCGACACGAAAGAAAGATATTACGTTTGAAATTCGCCATCTCTTGAGCGGAAAGAGCAACAAATTTAGGGACGCTTCAAATAACCACAAGATTTAATTAAGAATCGATAAGATCCTTCAACAGGTCAACTTGCTCGAAACAGTTCATCTACTTGGGAAACACGAGATCCAAATGGTCTCAGCCACAAAACTCGAAACATTTCCCTTTACAGGATTTCACGGAAAGCAAACGGATTAACTTCGTCTCGAAGAGATCAACGAAAATCTTCTTTGATTGCAACCTCACTTTGCGAACTCAAACTAAAGAGCCTTTCGGACTAAATCACACGAAATCTTTAAGAAGCAATAGGTTAATCCAATTCCTCAAGTTACCCAAAATAATTTCAGTTACCAGTTGATTCACGAGCTCCAAGGTACCGCGAAAGCTAAACTTGAAATATCCTTATTTGAACGATGTCACCAAAGGCGTCAGTTTAATACAGGTATTAACATCAAGCCCATAACAACACTTAGAAAACATTTGGAAGACCCACGTGGAATGAATGGGTTGATTCCTTCTCGAAAGAAGAGGCAAATAGAAACGATCTTCACCAACTGAAAAATCACTTACCACTCGCAAGGAACACAGAACTCAGGGGAAAACCAATTAGGCAACGAACTCAGAAAACCTATGGAAAGTCCACAGTTGAAAACATAGGCCTCACAAAAACAGAATATCAGACCTTAACCGTTAGGAACAAACGGGTATTCAAGATCAAAACACCCGCAACACGGAAGAACTATTATAATTTTTCAACATATAGCTTTACTCGACAAACTATGTTTACCACAAAGAACTTGAATTCCCCAAAAGAGCCTGAACACAAAACTGGAAATTTGATCATTTTAGAAATATTACGAAAAGCGGTCAACTTTCTTTCTTTATAAAGGAATCAACATTACCATCACATTACTAATCATGTGAATAATCCTCCTAAAGGAACATGGCAAATCATGTTATAGAATTTTTTTCAGCATCAAATGGAATTGTAATAACAACTTACTCTAGAAAGGAAACTTAGTACGAAAACCACAAAGCTGAAACAAACCTCTCACACAACTCCACCATAACATTAGAAAAGGGTTTCGACACTTTTTTTTTCAAGAGAGGTTCTAAACTCCAACATTCCAACTACTCCAAAAGAAACGAGTAGAGTCAAGACTTTCTTCGATAAACTTTGTAAAAGCTAATTCCCGTTCCCCAAAATACCAAACGGTTAACTAGGTCACCTTAATCAACAAGTGAGATAGGACCCTTACAAAAAGAATGATCTTGTCAATAATATCGTGTACAAGTAGCAAAGAGAGCTCAAAGAATCGAAAAGACAAGAATTATTTTGAAAAACATCTAGGGACCAATAGGAACCCGTAGCCAACCAATTTGTTTGATTACCATCTCCGACTTAATCACCACAAGGCACCCCAAAAATGGTTTTAACACTAATCCTCGGAAAAGAGATGCGTTAAACTTCAAGACGTGGAATGATCCAAAAGAAATACATGGAGCCAATGCTTCCTCGTGTTAACGAACTTGCAACAGAAAACTCTCATTATACAAACTATCAAACGAGTAATCGAGTCGCTATTTTCCAATGAGAAGGAACAAACATGGAAATATCAATATTGCCAACTGTCGAAGATCATTTAAAATAAAAGAAATTCAACAACTGAAAAAAAAAAAATTTTCAGAGAACCCTTAAAGACCTTTTGGATCTCATCAACTACCATGAATCATGAACCTAAGAGAAATTGATCAACTACCACCGGACAAGAATTTGTCAAAATCAGAAATCAAGGAAGAGAACCACTGTCTAAAGCATCCCAAAAAGAAATATGCAAGATCATTGTGCACTTGATAAAGAACTTGCAAAAGAAATCGCTAATGCCCAAACCCCAAGCGAGCACACGGGTTAAAGTTTCCAACAGGGTAAAATGAACTTTCGTGAAAAGGTAAATCTTGCAATTTAACTACGCTCACGTGGAGCAGAAATATCACAATAGTAGAAAGAACAATAATTGTTTCAAAGAATGATCAGAAATCTACTGGAGATTGCCCACTTCATTATAACCCTCCATTCAAAAGAAATTCACGAACTGTCAGAAACTACAACCAGAAAACCAGATACAAACTTGAGAAGGACAACAACTTCATCAATGAGCTCAGGCTCAACATAGAACTATGGAACAGGGGTAAGAACTTCTCTACTATTACAACACGAACAGTGGTGTAGCCTGGCAAAACCCAGGACGACAACCACGAACTCAGCTGCTCGATGTCCGCTACCGATACGCATAACTAATGCAATCAATTATGAATATATAGGATCATCTCATGACAATCATAGAATAATTCATAGATATATAGGATATCATATCACGTCATAGATTAATAACAAGAAAGATAGTACAGAAGCAATTCTATACCATACAACATAATGAACCACATCACTAGAAATGCGGAAACAATGGATTTCCCAAACCCCACCTCATCGCACGCGTGTGTCATTTTAATAACTTAATTACCACGGACCTAAAGCCCGCTCTGATACCAACTGTAACACCCTGGCTATTCGGAAGCCAAGATGTCACGCAAAATTATCAAACTACTAAGGATAGCATTACAATTTGGATTATCTGATTCAATCAACAATAATTTCTAAAGAATGACAATAAACGATCACCAGATTCATGGAAAAGAATGGATAAACAATTATAATACCACGAACAGTCAAGCAATACCAAAGTTGGATTATTACAAATCTGGAAATTTAATTAATAAGTTGGCTTGACTGAAAGGTAATAATAATTATTCTGGTTGGATAAAAGTGAAGTGCAAGCAGTCGAACTACCCCACCAAATCATCTTGTCTTCTCCTCAATTACCTAATTAAAACATACAAAGCAAGGGTGAGTCGAAGACTCAGCAAGTGCATACAAGAATAATCAAACATAGAGTGGACAACACAAACCAGTGGAATTACGAACAAATCTTGGAACACATATACGATTGAATGGAATGAATACATGAATGGATGGAATGAAAGAATGCATTGAAGGAGAACGGACTTTTCACACGTTTATACCGGTATAAATAGTGACACACCCGTCGGTGTTCACTTAAGCCCGTACTTCGCAAAGTACGGGGATCCAATCACCGTATGAAGAACGTTTCATACGGGTGTCCGAAGTTGCCACATTGGAATGGTGGTCAACCTTCGCTGCACGGGCGCATGCGGGACAGGGGCGCGGGCATATGGCGCATGGCGCATGTGGGCCCGGAGTGGACACATGGCATGGCATATGTGCTTAACCTTTGGGCGCATGGACGTGTACCGAGGGGTGGTTCTGGGCATTTGCCGCGTATGCGGTATGCTGCCGAGGGCGTCAGCCCTTGAGGGGGGTGAGTGTAATACCCCGGCCTGCTCATAGCGTGGCCCATGTGGCCCATGAGGAGTTGTGTGGTGGGATTAGTCCCACATTGCTTGTCTCAAGTGGGTTGTAGTGGTATATAATGCCTGTTGGATCCAAACGTAGCACCTCCGGGTTAACCCTTTTACACGAAGCGAGGACGAAAGTGTAAGTGAGGTGCTATGTGTGGGCGGGTCCGCCCCACGGTGGGCTGGGCATTGAGCCGATTTTGGGTCAGGGTGTTACACTAGCGAGACCACAACACAAAGTCGTAATACGACGTCTGACCTATCTCTCAACCAGAACTTTATAGGTACACTCGTCAGAAGATAATCGAAGGTGAGACCTAACTCGAAGGTCAACGTCTTTAACTAAATCTCGAACTTTGAATTGCCCAATTGCTCACTCCGCACTTGAACACAATGATTTATCGTTGCAAGGCGCATTGCAGACGGACAAAACTATATGCCAACTTCTTAATTTCTGCAACTTTCGGAAACGAAGTGAATCCAATTGGAAATAGAGAGTCCTCATCGCATCCACGCAATGCTAACTCTTCACCAAAAGGTTAAATCCCAAATTTAACAATTCATCTCGGAATCAGATCCATTTTACAAATGGGCAGTTTACAACTGAACACCACGACAACCAAAGGAGAAATCAATCGAATGCCCAAACCAAATACTTGTGGTTTGTCTGAATTAGAAAGAATCAACATGCCAACACAATAAACTCAAAATGCAAACGACACTGTCAACAACACAAAATTCAAACGAGAATCAAGAAAAAAAATTCACTATCCGAGGGGACATCCTTTTTCTCAGTTTCTATCTTAGGAATAAAACACCTCTCGAACCTTGAAATTCGAATTCATCGTTTACCACATGAGCTTAAACCTCTTCTTTAAACATCCTCAAGTTATGCTCAAACTGAAACACATCATCCACACCATTGTGAAGAGGCTCTATTGAATCCGCAGAATACTCTAGGCTACTCATTCCACTAACAAAATTAATTTAACAGAAGGCACTCAAAGCACCACAAAATAGGTCCCACGCAATCACATTACCTCCCATATATCAAGAACAACTCAAAAATTTTTAGTACACACGCTCATGTACTACCTTAGAAGGGTTCTATCAGTGATCATTCCACTGCTCAGGAAACTCCATTATTCCACTTTCTCTACACACAATCATTGTGTGACCAAAGGTCTAGCATAAAAATACAAAGCCCAGATTTAACCTCCGAGACCTCTACAACAAGTTTCTCTTATAACAAATAGTGAATTTATCAGACTAAATCTTTAAGATTCCCACAATTCTATCATATTCACTCATTGACATCATCAGAAATCGCACCCACCATCTCGCAATACGATCTAATTGCTTTATTGTAACACCCTGACCCAAATTCGGCTCAATGCCCAGCCCACCGTGGGGCGGACCCGCCTATACATAGCACCTCACTTACACTTTCGTCCTCGCTTCGTGTAAAAGGGTTAACCCGGAGGTGCTACGTTTGGATCCAACAGGCATTAAATACTACTACAACTCAATTAAGACAAGCAATGTGGGACTAATCCCACCACACAATTCCTCATGGGTCACATGGGCCACGCTATGAGCAGGCCGGGGTATTACACTCACCCCTTAAGGGGCGCCCTCGGCGATATACCATCTGCTGCAAATGCCCAGAACCACCCCTCGGTACACGTCCGTGCGTCCAGTGCCGGCACATATGCCATACCATGTGTCCACTCCGGGCCCACATGTGCGATGCGCCATATGCCGGTGCCCCTGTCCCGCACGCGCCCGTGCAGCGAAGGTTGATGCTCTGATACCATCTGTAACACCCTGACCCAAATTCGGCTCAATGCCCAGCCCACCGTGGGGCGGACCCGCCTACACATAGCACCTCACTTACACTTTCGTCCTCGCTTCGTGTAAAAGGGTTAACCCGGAGGTGCTACGTTTGGATCCAACAGGCATTAAATACTACTACAACTCAATTAAGACAAGCAATATGGGACTAATCCCACCACACAATTCCTCATGGGCCACATGGGCCACGCTATGAGCAGGCCGGGGTATTACATTTATTCTATAACATTAATCAAGGTTTACCTAACTTCGGAAATCCCGAACATTTCAACATGAACTAAAATTCTGGAATTTCACTATACCCTAGGTTCTACTCAGTCGTAACACTATTCAGATTTACTTCGAAACCAAACATTCCATATGAATCAAATTTCCTCCAAGAGGTACAGATCAAAACCAATTCATCTTCTACCACGCCTCCAATAACTTGGTAGCAAACTCTCATCACTACCATTACTTATCCACCACCAAACAGTTACTAAATTACGATTTGAAGACATTCCAACATAAAACTGTTGAGTTCGTCTCAAAAGAAAGATGCGAACAAGGACAAAGTTCATCACCAGGAAAACATTGATCCTCACAGCGAGCACAAAACCAAAGGAAATAATCTGGTAACAAGGATCTTGAAAAAAAAAGTTGAGTTTACAGCTGAGGGCACCCATCCCTCAAAAAGGAATTAACAAGTAACAACCAATAAAAAAATGACATTGCGATTGAAAATCGACATCTCTTGAGCGGAAAGAGCAGAAAGTTTAGAAACAATTCAAATAACCACAAGTTACAAAACTTGACTCAAATTCTCGAGTACTCCTACCGCACTCTTTCCTTTAACACTGAAATTAATCCTTTGACTAATAACACTTTGCCACAACGATCAAAATAAGGTCTTTAGTCCAAACCACAAGATCTAATTAAGAATCAATAAAATTCTTCAATACTTCATATTTGCTCGGAACAGTTCAACAATCCATGAAACATGAGATCCAAATGACCTCAGCCAGAAACTCACAATATTTTCATTTACTGGTTTTACGAAAAGCAAGTAAATTATTCTACGCTTAAGGGAACCAACATATTTTTATTTAATTGCAATATCACGTTGTCATCTCAGACCAAAGAGCCCTTAAGATTAAAATCACACGATCCTCATAAGAAACAATAGGACAACCCAATACCTCACTTTGCGAACTCAAACCAATGAACCTTTAGGACAAAATCACACGAAACTCTTAAGAAGCAATAGGATATCTCCATATACTAATTTATTTAAAATAATTTTAGTTACCAGAATATTCATGAGCTCCAAAAGTCACGGAAACTAAACTTGAAGTATTCTCATTTGGGCGGTAACACCAGAAACGATTATGTTACTACAAGTATCAATAGCAATCTCACAACATCAATTAGAAAATATTTCAAAATTCCTATGCAAAAAGAACGGGTCAAATATTTCTCAAAAGAAGAAGCACGTGAAAACGATTCTCGCCAACTAGAAGATCAATTACCACTCCCAACCAACACCGGACCAAGGGGAAAACCAATTTGGCAATGAACTCAAAAAACATATGGGAAATCCACAGTCGAAAACATAGGCCTCACAAGAAGAGGATATCAGATCTTAACCATTAAGAACAAACGAGTAATCAAGATCAAAGCACTCGCATCACCGAAGAACCATTATAACTTTGCAACATATCGTTTTACTCGACAAACTACGTTTACCGTATAGAACTTGAATCCCAAAAGATCACGAACACAAAGTTGGAAATTTGATCATTTTAGAAATATCACAAAAGGTGATCAAATTTCTTTCTTTATAAAAGAATCAACATTACCCTCACATTACTGATCATAACATTAAGGCCAATAGCATACATTCCTGGTAACAATCAATTTACCTTACTATCACATCAATAAACCTTTTAAAGGAAACATGACAAATCGTGTTATAGAGATTTTCAGCATCGAATGGAATTGTAATAACAACTTATTCTGGAAAAGAAACCTAGTACGAAAACCACAAAGCTGGAATAAACAACTCACACAACACCACAAAACATTAAAAAGGAGGTTTCGACACACCTTTTTTTCAAAGAGAAGTTCTAAACTTCAACACTCCAACTACTCCAAAAGAAACGAACAGAGTCGAAATTTTCTTCAATGAACTTTGTGAAAGGAAATTCCCATTCCCCGAAATGCCAAATGGATAACCAAGTTGCCTTTATGAACAAGAAAGATAGGGCTAATATAAAGAGAACGATTTTGTCAATAATAACGTTCACAAGTAGTAACGTTCACAAGTAGCAAAGAGAGCTCATCAGTCGGAAAGACAAGAAATTGCTTTGAAGAACAAATAGGGACCAATAGAAACCCGTAGCCAACTAATTTTTGTTTGGGTTCAACCTCCGACTTAATCACAACACAGCACCGCAAATGAGTTTTAACATCTTTCTTCGGAAAAGAGATGCATGAAACTTCAACAAGCGGAATGATCCAAAGAAATATATGGAGTCAATGCTTTCTTGTGTTAGCGAACTTGCAACAGAAAACCCTCATTATACAAACTATCAAACGAGTAAAAGTGTCGCTCTTTTCCAATGAGAAAGAAGGAACAACCATGGAAATTTTCAATATTATTAATTGACGAAGATCACCAGTAGTAAAAGCAATTCAACAGTTGAAAAACAATAATAGTTTCAGAGAACCATTAAGGGCCTATTGAAACTCATCTACCATGAATCATGAACACAAGAGAAATTCATCAACCACCACCGGACAAGAATTTGTCAAATTCAGAAATCAAGGAAGAGAACAAATTTCTAAAGTAATCCAAAAGAAATATGCAAGGTCAATGCATACTTAATAAAGAACTTGTAAAAGAAATCTTCCAATGCCCGAAATTCCTAGCGAACAAATGAGTTAAATTTTCCAACAGGGGTAAAACAGAACTTCCGTGAAAAGATAAATCTTGCAATTTAACTACGCTCACGTGGAACAGAAATACCACAATAATCGAAAGAACAATAATTATTTCGGAGAACGATCAGAGATCTACTGGAGCTTGCCCACCTCATTATAACACCTTATTCAAAAGAAATTCATGAACCGTAAGAAACTACCACCAGGAAACCAGATTCAAGCTCGAGAAAAACAACAACTTCATCAACGAACTCATGCTCAACACATAACTATAGAACAGGGGTAAGAGCTTCTCTATCTTTATACCAAGAACAGTGGTGTAGCCTGGCAAAACCCAGGACAACAACCACAAACTCAACTTCTCAACGTCCACTACTAATACGCATCACCAATATAATCAATTAGGAATATATAGGATCATCTCATGACAATCATAGGATAAATTAATATATATAGGATAACACAACATATCATAGATTAACACATCATAGCACAAAATAATTCAACAACGACTCATTAATCGAATCACAACACTTGAAATGCCGAAGCAACAGTTTACCCAACCCCTCCTACTGTGCACAGTGTGTCATTTTAAGATTTTTCTACTAACCACAGACCTAAAGCCCGCTCTGATACCAAGTGTAACACCCTGGCTATTCGGAGCCAAGATGTCACCTAAAAGAACTAATAAATACTAAGTATGTACAACACAGTCGGGTTAAACAGGCTTAAATAACCAAATTCCATAAGGATCAACGATAAACGATAACAGTTTCATGAGAAGGAATAGAAACATTCATAATAAAATGTACGATGGGCGATACCAAAATTGGATTATTACAATTTGGAAATTTAATAAATATTTGACATGAATGAAAGATAACAATATTATTTCTTATTTGATAAAGGTGATGTGCAGCGTGCTGGACTACCACTCAAAAGGTCTTGCCTTCCTCCTCATTTACCTAAATAAAACAAACAAAGCAAGGATGAGCCAAAGACTCAGTAAGTACTTTAAAAGACAACAGAAACATTAAGCGAACAAAGCAAATCACAATCTGCTTGTGAAAAACATCTCTGAACACATATGGATATGAATGAAATGGAATAATGCAATTAAGAAATGGACTGCTCACAACTTATACCGGTATAGTGAGTGACACACCCGTCGGTGTTCACTTAAGCCCGTACTTAACAAAGTACGGGGACCTCAAATACCGTATGAAGAACGTTTCATACGGGTGTCCAACATTGCCCACATTGGAATGGTGGGTCTTACGTGCCCATTCTGGAATTGATGGGGCTGACAAATTTCCACCCCTGTGGTTCAATTGAATTGATGCATGAACATAATGCATTTTCATGAAATGAATGTCTATCACACATCAATAGAGAGTAACACAGGGCATACAAATAAACTCATGAAAATAAGTCTAGTGGTACAATCACAAGCAATAACGTCATTGAATAATGACGGACAGGGTACTTGCCTTCCGCACTGTGACGTGTTAGGAGACAACGACGGTGTTTCTCTACTCACTGCCCCACCGCCTACACAAATATTTAATCGAAATAAGAATAACAATAAATGACGTGGCTACAAGTGTCTTACCAAAATCCTCTAACTCCCCAACATAACGAAAGACTCAAAATGACGAATTAACTAATCAGCCCAATTTCAGCCATTCTGATCAGCAGTACGAGAAAAATCGTAATTAAATATCTGTGAATCATAATGACTTGAAATCAGTGCCCAAATACTCTTAACGTATTAGGCTACGAAACTCTAGTTGGTGGGGTTCTTTGTTTCGGCCAAACCAGTGGCATAAATAACAGTTGAATGCAACTGACAGACATCTGTCCAGATTGCAGAACAGTAGCAAAGAAAATGATGTAACTTTCAATCTACTGATCCAATTGAGGTGATCTTTATCAACTTAGAAATATAATTTAAAGGGCTACAATAACCTATTGGGGTGGAGGTTCTGAATCTGACTCTAACTAGATCAGAACCGAGGAATAAACCGACAGTCCCCAGATCCAAGACAGACAGAGCACTGTGCGGTTAAAAATTCATATCTTCCTAACCGTAAGGCAGAATCTCGTTATCTTGGTGCCAAAAGAAAGCTAACGACCTGAGGAACAAAACTCTAGGAGACAAAAACCCGAGATTCGGCCTCTAAAGGGTCGAAAATGGCCACACAAGGTGATGAATGTGTTCTAGAATTTCCAGAATAGAAACCGATTTAAATCTAATCAACCATTAAGCAATCAAATCGAACCAAACTACAACTTGGATCATTCGTTACCCTTGAAGACCTGCAGGGAGATGTTGATCCACCTCCCGAAGATCTTCCCCCTTTATCCTCCCTTCCTTCTCCAATGGCCGGCCACCATGGGGACGACGGATGACCCAGAGACGCCGTGGAAGGAGCGACTTCGGGATCACCGGTGACAAAGAACCGGGGGAGGAGGAGGCGGGAGGGAGGAGGCACCAAATTTGGGAGAGGAGAGGATGGGGGTGGCGGCTTGGGGAAGGGTGTGGGGGAAGAGAGGGGAGAGGCTTGGGTTTGGGGGGAGGAAACCCCCCTTGGTCGGCCCCCCCTCATGGGCCCCTCCTGGGCTACGGCCCAGGCCCAAGTTGCCGGAAGATCGCTGACCCCGCCCCCCGAAAAACTAAAAACATGATCTTTAGAGGATAAATTAATGGGAGGTTCCTTTTCACATTGGATTAGTAATTTGTAAAGATAGGGCGCATAAGGATTTTTATAATCTATTACTTGGTGGATGAGATATGTGTTGATGAGTAATGATATTTCCTTTATATATATGTGTATTGTTGCTCGTTGGGGGTCGGATTATGTACATTGTTGGATTAATTGAATCGGATGATTTAATTAAGCATGGCAAATTGATCGGATGTCCGAAGTAATAGCTACGTGAGTTATACATGCTGGAATTGGGAGAAGGTAGGATTGGATTATTTGATTGGGGATAAATAATTGGATTGCCGTGTATGTAATAGTTAAGTTCTATGTGCCGAGTTGGTAGATTTTTACCCTCAATTGGATTAGTAGATAAAGGATTATTAGTTGATCGTAGTGGCACCTATATGATTGGATTGGTAGTGGTCGTTCATGACTGAGTTCGGTGGTATGAATATGAGTTGATCGATTTGTGAGCTATTAAGTATTGGATGTGCATTTAAATTATAAAGCTCATTAGGTGTCGGTTAGTCAATTAAACATCGGTCGGTGGAAATTTTGGATGGATGCAAATATGAATTACCGATGCGAGACTAGTAGAGCTAGATAGTTAGTATTGGCGTAAATAATATATCGGAGAATGATTGATGGATTTAGGCATGGTCTTATACCCATAAGTCGGTGGATTTTGTATAATTATCGAATATGTTGTATGGTTGGGAGAGCATTAATCAGGGCATTGTGTGGTTGGATGACCTAATTTGATTATGACAGAGGTTAGGTTACATCGAGTTAAAAATTATTTTATGTTGTACAAATTTCAGAAAATAATTATTTTTACACTACAAAATGCTTTTAACTTTGAAAATTCATAACTAAATCATGTGAATTCCAAATGAATTGAACCAAGTTATTTTGGTCATATAATTTTATTATATATTTATATATGTAATCATTTTCTTCACCACTGTTCTACAAATTTGTGATAAAAATTGGATTTCGGATGAACAGTAACCGAAACCCATTTTTCAGCATTTTTCCCAAAATCGATTTTCAAACTTCAATAAATTTCACATACAAAATCCAAATGAAATAATTATTTCACCTAAATTCATATAAAATCATAATATAGATACTGTAAAAATTTCATTCATTTTTGAGAAATTTGAATTTTTGAGTTTTCTCGGTGTTCATTCGATGTCGCTATTTCTACAGAGTCCGATTTGTCGCAAATGAACAACTACGTAACCGAGAGTGAGCAAGTGAACTCCCAGCAAGGCAAGCATCATTTGAACTCTCTTATGCATCATATTGATTCTAGTTTTATTACACTAGTGTTTGAAATGCAATGATATTGCTTGCATGCTATTTTTGGTATACCGTTATGTTATGAGTAGATTAGTTATATCCTATACTTGCTGGTTATCCCTGATATTTCCCATACACATATTCTTAAGATAGATGGTGTGATGATACAATCGTTGTGTGTTGTATGCTTAGCATTGCGAGCCTAGATAACGCAGTAGATCAATTGCGGGACTAGCTCGTCAATTGTGGGAGACACATAACGATTCTTATTATTTTATTAATTTTTATCCAGATTGTTACTTCTGGTTATTGAGTTAAATTTTGGTTATGTTAAAAAGGTTTTTAGGTCCGGAAAAGTGGTTGTAGTGTGGGTGCTGTTATGCACCTGACTTGGATTCGTGGTTGTCTTGTCTGGACCATTAAGGACCGAGCCATGGACGTTACACTCCAAGTACCGAGCGTACTATCACATGCGGGATATGGGTACCGTACGGTTAAGTGAGGGGAATGTTTTATTGGGTTGGATCGCAGGTGGTGTGAGGACATAGAGACTGTGAAATCCTATGTTCCTTAGGAACCCAGTGTGATATATATTGTGCTTAATGAGCACGATTACTTATGTTGAGGAAAAACAACATACTAACTACCTCACATTGACCCCTCCGGCACAACGTGTGTGCCCGCTTAGCGTTTGCTATATGCTTATGTCTAAGTTAGGATTTGTCTCACATGGGTGGTCTATCCCAATAGGATTTTCTTGCTAAAAATGACTGTATCTCGATTCTTCCCGGCCGGCATACCTAAGGAAGTGTGCTATTTTCCGGAGGCATCCGGAGGCTTACGGGCTAGTCGGGTCATGTGGGTAAAGTAGTATACCTCTGCAGAGATAATCTATTCGAATAGCCGTGTCCACGGTTATAGACAACACTTGGTTTAAGTATGCTTCATCGTTAGACTTGAAAATTAAAAGTTGACATGGTTATAATTGGTTTCGGCATGAATGGGATGTTTGTGCACTTTAGTTTATCAAAGTGGATAGCCACCTTGACATTGATTGATCCATATTATTACATATGTCTTGTGAAACCCTCTCTTGAATAAATGATTTATAACTTGGCTTTTGAAAACTAGATGGTCTAGGAATGTAAGATGTTGCGTTTTATGCCAAACTAGAATCACTAATGATATCCCTTGATTGCCCAATATGCATAACTACTTTTCTTTGTGTAAGACTTGCGAGTACACTTGTACTCAGCCAGATGTTTGCTGGCATTTTCAGGTGAGGACGATATCGAGCCCAATGAGCTCGTCAGTGCCGATTTAGGCGACACTAACGAGTAGTGCTATCATTTAACTCCCAGTCAGTTGCTTTGGGTTATGGGCATACCTTGCTGGACTTTTGGTTTGTTTATCTTGCTTCCGCTGTTATTTATCACTCTTATTCGAATTTGGCCGGTCGGCCGTTATGTAATAGTGGTAGACTTAACTATTATGTTGTATGTCTTTTGGATTGTTAATGTACGAGGTTGTGTCGCTGATCCTGGGAGCCAACACGACCTCATACTCGCTGTTATGAATGCTACTTTAACTTGTCTAAGCATTGGCTTTGACCATTTGGAGAACCGATAATCATGTAGTGCTTGTAGAGGAGAACGTGCATGATCACCGGGGCTCTAGTTTCGGTCGGGCTCCTCACTTGGATGGAGTTAAGGTGGAATTCATTTACTTGAGGCCTAGAGTTATTTTCTTAAGACCAGGTAAACATCGGTCTTATGGAAATAACCCGGGGGTCCTCACAGAAGCACACCGTAAGAGCATGCGGCCGAGAGGGGGAGAAGCTCGCTGTCGGCGAGGCACAAGCAGAAAAGCTCGGGGGAGCCCGAAAATGGGTAGAGGGGTCCAATGCGATGCTAGGGGAGGTGAAGGTGGCTTGAGAGTTGGACGAAATTAGCGGTGCGACGGCGAGTGGCAGCAAGAAGCCTTGGGTTAATATGGTACTCACACTAGGGGCTAACACAAGGTGCCCTTGTGGCTCAAATCGGCTTAAGGTGTTGTCGCAAAGGGTTTAGGTGTGGCTCGTGCCCCTAGGGTCTCCTAAGGCGAGCCAGTGGCAACATCCTGCGGCAGCACCAAGGGCCTCACTAACGATTATAGCGCAAACGCACTACACTTTCCAAATTAAAGGAGCCTTATGCTCTAGTAGCTCACCATGATCGCGAGGAAGCTGACAATGAGGTCGGAGAAGGGCTGAGACGGCTTGACGGCGATGAACAAAGACAGCGGCAGCAAGCTTCACTATGATAGGTATTCTTGGTGGAAATCAGCTGAAACAAGGTACATGCATAGCTTCAGGGGGACTCACAGATGGAGAAATTAGCCTCAGTGGGGTCAAGGACTCACCGAAGAGGCATTTTCATTGATGGTGGTGGCGGAGATAGAGAGGTCCACAGTGGTAGCTCTGTGTAAGTGATGATAGCTGGAATGGGTAGTGCGAGGAGGTTCAGTGAGACGAGGCGATGCTCAAACCAGACATGGAATATACCAGGACTCACCGGGCTTGAGGATCCTTCAAGGCTACCTTGGTGCTGGAGGTGGGGAAGAAGGCCCGATTGTAATGCTACACTACAATAGAAGAACAGGGAAGTGAGGAGGTGATTGAGTGAGCCAAATGGCACTGGCTGACATGCATGTCGAGGGCTTGGCTCACCGAGATGCGCGCATCAAGAACACCGGAGCATGGGACGATGAAGTGTTTCGGGCGCTATAGTGGATGAAACTTACCGAGGAGGGGAGAAATGGAATCAACAATGGAAGTGAAGTGTTTTGACACACAAGGTGTAACACCCCAGCCCAACACTGAGCCTAGAATGCCACCACACTACTCTTCCAACTAATAAATATTGACACACTATAAAATTACAGCAAGGAAGCAACACTAAACAAATCCATGGATCACAAAAGAACATGCATAATTATGGATCAAGCGACAATAAATAAGCAATAGGAATTATAACCAGGTAAACAATCCAAAATAGCATCAACCAATGAATCCAAATTAATAAAGCAAATAGTCTAGTCCAAATGATGTCCTAAACTTTATTCAACCTCTAACATGTCCAAGTGTAATCCAATTCTGAATGAAAAGATTATGAAGGTAAATGATCATATATTGTCCATGTGCTCTAATCGCTCTCAGTTACGGCATCCTCGAAGATCACCTAAAGACAACAATAGAGCAAGGGTGAGTCCACGACTCAGCAAACACATCCATAAACAACGAACAATAATAAATCCACAGCATTCAATAACTTCATTATCATCACAGGTACTTCTATTAATATTCTCATGCAGTTACCTTCTCTTTGATTCACATCCATTAATCTCATGTATCAATGCAAATCTAATCTACATGTCCACATGCACTTCTTTCACAGTATACGGTATAGCATGAGTGAATGCTCGCGACAACATTCACTCTCAAGCCCGCTCCTCCTCAAGGATCGGGGACCTCCTCCACTCCCGTGGAGTTGTGATCAATCATGATCACCTTCTCATATGCAAAGATGCTTATGAATGCAAAAATGCAAGCTTTCATCATACTCATCATTTCCAATTTTTCATCATGTCCATAACAATATAAATCCATACCATTCCATTGCTTGCAATTAAATAAAATAAAAGCACAACAATAATGGTAATGGAAGATAAAGAAAACAGTGATCAATCATTGATCGATGTCTACCATGCACTTGCCTTTACTAGATGCGACGCACGATTTGGCTAGAAGATGGCAACAAGCACGACGCCTCTCCTATATTAAATACACAAACTTCAATACAAGCTACAGCATCAAGAATAGCAATCAATATACTTCGCTCCTACCCATCCCCAAATATACCACGTTTCTCCGGTACCGAATAGTTACCCATTGCTGTCTTGGTACTAAAACAAACATAACTTTTGACTCAAAAGTCCGATCACGACCAACCACCCAGTTCTGGATTCTACACAAAATTCTTCACATTTTCTTAGATTACGAAGACTTCTAATTAAATCATCTAACCCTCCGTTTTTAGCCCAGAAAACCGATCTGTCCGCTTCGGAACAGCAGGTCTTACTAAATTCATAACTTTTGTTTTATCCAACCAAAATTCGAGTTTTTAGATTCTACAGAACCATTGGACAATTATCTACATCTTTCATGTAGATCAAAAACTCTAATTAGTGGATTTACTATTTTTAATATCCGATCTACCAAAACAGCGCCGAAAGACGACAACCACAATGACAGCAGCCTTCCGAAAATCATAACTCGAATTCTACTTGTCCGATTGACATGATAAAATATGCTAAAGAAAGATATCGAAATTATCTACAATTAACTAGTAGATGAGATTTCCAAAATTTGTCATTAAGATACCCGAATAAATCGTTCAACAGAACAGCGGGCTAACCAGACTCATTAATCAGCCCCTCGACTAAAAATTCTAAAACCTCTCCAATTAATCTCGCCTCTACTATTCAAGCTAGCATTCATGTGCAGCACGTAGCTAACTAGTTGCGCTTGTCTATTTTTACTCGGGAGCTGTGGGTGGCAACTCAACTGCATGCACCAAGTGAAAACAATTCCACTACACACACTCACGACAGCAGTAAGCAAACCAAGAATTAGCATGTGCAGCCGTGATGTGTAATTAGACTCAAGGGCAGTAGGAGGTGTCGGTTACCAAGGATTCTTCCACGCAGCATGACGCACTGCCAATTGAAAAAGAAAACGCAGGGCGAAGGAACACACGCACCAGCCCACGGGGTCCACGGCGTCGCCGCGGCAGGGACGCAGCTGCGTCCGTAGCTCTTCCGAGGTCCGGGGCGGCCACTCGCGAGGGGTGCAGGTGTCGTGCGGCCAGGAGAACGCAGGCGACGAAAGAAAGAAATAGATGGTGCGGCGGCTGGGGAACGAAGCAATAAACTAATAGGGTTTCCAGATCCTCTATTTATATAGCTCTAAAAAATACTTTGAAATATCCTATTTTCACGTATACTAAAATCTTTAATTACGCACAAGCCCTAAATTCTTTAACTAATTAAATTATTATTAGTATTTCTATTATTATTATTTTCAGAATATTACACAAGGTGATAAGGACATGACCCCCCTATGGATACAATCATATTGGCTATATTGCTATTCCAATTACAAGGTATGCAATCATATGCTTCACTTAGATTATCAGGTGAGCTCGTTTTTAGTAGTGAATTTATATTATATGAACTATATGATGCTACCTAATGATGAAAATGTATATTTACGCAACATCACATCACTTTTTGTCCAAACTAAGCAACAATTCGAGCTGGACACATTTTGGAATCCAATTCGGCCTCCGGAGACACACCGACTTCAAACGTGCATAACATTCACATACAGAGTCCGTTTGAGCTCCACGAGGACTTGATGGAAATCTTATATCGTCGTATTTCCAACGGATCTAGCCTCATCTTCAAATTCCTTCTGTGGTACCACAATTACTAAAAGAAGGTGATGTATCACCTATTTGGGCCAAATTGGGCCTTGTAATGCTTGGACCCAAGGGAAGGAGCCACGCTAGTGTAATACCCCGAAAGTGAATCGGCTTATTAGAAGAAGTTTCGAAAGAGGGAGCTAATCAGAAAAATCAGAATTTATCTTTTCTCGGAGAGTTTTCTGTGTTCTCACGGCAACTTGGGCTTTGGGCCACAGCACAAGTGGCCCAAGGGGGGCCGGCCAAGTGGGGGTGCCTTCCCCCCAAACCCTAGCCACCACCCCCTCCTCTCCTCCCCTCTCATTCCAAGCCACCACCATGGATCAAAATCCCGTACGCAGAATCCATGATTCTGGCTTACGGTCGGGTCCAGAACGGAAAACCCGGCCGGTTTTCCGGTTTAGCAAATTCAAATTCTAGTTTTCAAATTTTGACTGGTTTTAAACAAATTCAAACGAATTTCATCCGGTTTTTTCCGTAAATCCGTAATCAGCCGATTATCTGAATTATCGCCGATCACCGATAACGCCCAGAACGAGATTTCTATCCTTGGCCACCACCCCCTCCACTCCCTCCCCTTTGGCCGCCACTTCCTCCTCCTCCAACTGACGCCATTGCTGCTCCTTGACACCATCTCGCTGCTGTGGTGCCACCTCCAGTGTTCCCTAGTGGTGCTTCTCAAGGATCCCTCCGAAGTTGCCTCCTCTCACCGGCGTCACCGGCCGATCGTCGTCGTCGTTCTTGGCCGGCCTTGGAAGAGAGGAAGAAGGGGAAGGGAGGGAGGTCATCGGGAGGTGGATCAACATCCTCCTACGGGTCTACAAGGATAACGAGGACTCCCATTCACTGTTTGATTCATGAAAGATGAGCAATCGATTCGATTTGTTTGGATAGTTTTGCCTCTGTTATTAGATCTATTCTGTCCAGTGGGTTGTGTGCCCCGTTTCGGTATCTTAGAAGAAGAATATGGTATTTTCGTCTCCTATAGCTTTATAGCGCTGGTTTTTAGCTTTCCATAGCCACCAATATCACGAGATTCCGCGTTACGGTTTAGGAGATATGAATTATTATTTGTGCGCTGTTCTGTCTGTCTGACGAGAAGGAACTGTCTGTTTGTTCCTTTGTTTTGACCTTGTTATTGTAAGATCAGGACTTACACCCAACTAGGTTTTTGTAGAATGTTTAATAATCTTTCCAGATTGATAAAGAACACCTCCATTGGATCTATATAGTGATAGTTATGCCATGTTATTTACTATTGATCTGTAGTCTGGATAGATGTCTGTAATACGTTTTTAACTGCTGGTTAGCTGATTGTCTTGACAGAATTAGTGAGCCTTGTCAACTAGAGTTTCGTAGCCTAGTTCGTTAAGATTCATTTAGCGCTAGTTTCACGTCATTCCGAGTTACAAATCTTTAATTATGATTTTTCTCGTACTGCTGCCCAGTAAAGCTGTAAGCTGGCTGAATAGTTTTATTTTCGGTTTGATCCCGTTGATTATATTGAATGGTTAGAGGGTTAGGGTAAGACACTTGTGGCTGTGTCAACCCTTGTTATCCTTATTCCGAATATATGTTTGCGTAGGCGGTGAGGCGGTGAGTGGAGGCGCACGTTCGTTGCCTCTGAACACGTCACAGCGCGGAAGGCAAGTACCTTGTTTAATTCTATTGAATGTTGATGATTCAACGTGGATGTAATACTAGACTTGCTAGTCATATTCATATGCTGAGTATTATTCTTCATTTTTATGTGATAAAAAGTTCATTTCATGTCATCCATTCTATTCATGCCATATTTTCGTTGTGACCACGGGAGTGGAAATCAAAAGACCCATCAATTCCAGTATGGGCATGTAAGTCCCACCACTCCAATGTGGGTAATCTTGGACACCTGTATGAAACGTTCTTTATACGGTTTTTGGGTCCCCAGACTTTGTTAAGTACGGGCTTAAGTGAACACCGACGGGTGTATCACTCATTATACCGGTATAAGTTGTTGAGCAGTCCGTTCTTTCAATGCATCCATTCATACTCATAAGTGTTCAGAGATAAGTTCATAATTCGAATTGAGATTGACTTGTTCATAACCTTGTATGTTCAATTGTTTACTATACTTGCTGAGTTTGCTTTCTTTATTTATTTTGGTGATCATTGATGATGACGCTGGGCGGGACTAGTCACACACACTATTCACACTTTTCACCTTCCTTCCGTTTTAATATTAAGATTTGATTACACCTTTCTTTCGTAGCATGTTGAACTGTAATAAATAATTTTGATGTGGTTGTTAACTCTCCCGTTGCCAAGGTTGCTTTAATACTGTTGGTGGTCCTTGATCACCTCCTTATTTAATCGCTTGGATTCAACATTTATTACTGCCATTACTTTATGAAAGTTCGACTTCTTTATGTCCTCTTATGAGTTATGTTTGAATTCTTCCGCTGGTTAATTACATGTTAGATCCTTTAGGTAACATTTTGGCTTCCGAATAGCCAGGGTGTTACAGCTAGGTGGCCCATACTGTTCATAAGGTACTATTCATATATGAACAGTGCTATGAATAGTATCATCCCCTATTTTGTTAGCTATGTGCAATTTCCCCTTCCCTATATAAGGAGGTCGCACCGCTCTAGTTTCCCTGGATTTTGTCTAGTTAAAAGTTAGCTTCATAGCAACTTCGTGTATTGGCTTGTGTCGATTAGACCAACCATAATACCGCTATAGAATCCCAACTTTATCAACTATTTTAATCCTATTTGCAATTTCAGATTGCTTATTATCTTGTTCTTGCATGTTCTTCAATTGCATGCAGGAATAGACCTTCGTGGTCAGGTCGATCGTGCTTCTAGCAAGGTCGATAACGATCTCAGAGTTGGTTCAGCGATTACCAGGAATATTGGTCGTGCGTGATTGGTAGTCAAATATAGAGAGTTGTCTTCACCAAAATCGAGTTATCCTTCTCACCGAAAGATCGGAACACCTATTGTCGCATGACAAGGGAGTGCTTCAAGTAGCAAGATGGAGACGATAAAGGCAATGAGAAAAATATGGGCGGTTCAGGGTCTCGCGATTATCTCGCGTGGCGACAAGACCCTGGCGGAGAGAAATGGTGCACGGGGCAGGTGAGACCGGGCGGACGCAGTCTCCTCCCATGGGCATGCGAGGCTGATGGCAGCGCTGGCATGGGTGGGGTCTGGAGCTGCTACGAGGAGGAGGGGATGGCAGCGTGAGGTGGAAGAAAGGCCCTGGCGTGTCGGTCCCTGAAGAATCCAGACCTTACCATTATGAGTTAATAGAGTATTTTGGTGGTTAATGCCAAATCTATTATTGAGACTAACACTTTGATTGTTATACCTATTATTTAGTCACAATTGGATTAAAAGTTGAAAATCAAAGAGGTATGCATTTAACATCGTATTCTTATATCTTGTTACTTTCCTCGAATCCAAAATATAGGTTGAACTGCACCAAAAGTCTAACTTAAATATGTGCATATATTTTTATTACATATTCATGTATGCATACATTTAGGGGGAGTTCACTCTATGTTTTGTGGTTTCATTGATATTGATCCATATTTCTTTATCCACATATATTTGGGATCTCCACTTTGAAACATACCCTTGAGTATATAAAACTTGTGTAGTTCATACATACTCACATTGTTTAATACTCAATTATTTGTAATCTGATGGTTGCGATCAATTACCTAGGAGGGAAAGATTGAAGTATCTTGACCCACCATTACGAGTTAATGATACGTTGTGGTAATTAAAGACACTACTACCAAACAAGTTATAAAAGACGCCTCATCACAGATGGTTTCTTTGGAACCGTCTATGAAAACATAATCACAGACGGTTTCTAAATACAACCGTGCAGTGACAATCAAGTCATCACGCATAGTTCTGTTAAGAACCGTCTGTGATATTTCACAGATATTTGTATTTAGAAACCGTCTGTGATAGGTCCATATCATAGATGGTTCTTTTTACGAACCGTCTGTGATATGCCATTATATATACCTGGTCCTGACAGACCCCCTGCTCATTCCCATTTGAGCCGCCGCCTTAGAGAGGAGAAGGAAAGGAAGGAAGGAGGCATGGGAGAAAAGGAAAGGAGGAAGCTAAAGAGAGGAGGAAGGGAGGAGAGGAGGAAGAAAGGGAGGAGGATCTCGCGGGATATTAATTTGGGATATTCATTGTGAGCTCTGAGGGTGACGATCTGTAAACCTTTATATTTGCTCTAGGTTACACTAATAAATTTTAGTATGTTTGGTTATTAGAAACAATACTTGTGGTTTATTAATATAATTTAAAACTAATTTGTTACGTGCGTAGTGTAGATGGATCGAAACTGTATGTACGTTGAGAACCGTGTGAGTGAAGGGTACATTAATGACGTGTTTGCTTTTAGAAGAGCCGTCGACCAGGATATGTTGAAAAAGGGAATAAAATTTATGTATTGTCCATGCATTGATTGCGATAATCTGAAAATGTTTAACAACCCAGCGCAGATCGAAACTCACTTGATTCGAAGTGGTTTCAAAAAAGGGTATACATGTTGGACCAGTAACGGTGAAGAGTAGATTATACATGAAGTTAATAATGATGACATCGCCGAGGAAGTCAACGATATGCTGGATGTGGACTGTGCTTTTGATGACGATAGGTCACATGATGACAATCTGGATCAGATGCTACACGATGCAGAAGGGAACTACAGTGAGAGAGAGTTTTATAAATTCGAGGGCTTAATGGAGGACTTGGGGAAACCTTTGTTCCCTGGTTGCAAGCCAGAATACACAAGGTTGTCAACTGTGCTTGAACCGCTGAAATTGAAGGCAAGCAATGGTTGGTCCAACAAGAGTTTCACGGCGTTGTTAGGTCTCCTAGCCGACATCCTTCTGGAGGGAAACGTGTTGTCCAGCACCACCTACCAAGCTAAGAAGGTTCTTGGTCCATTGGGAATGGAAGCAGAAAGAATACATGCATGTCCGAATTATTGTATCCTCTACCGTAAAGAGTATGCAGACATGCATTATTGTCTCGTGTGCAAAGCATCCCGATACAAGTGTAAGAATACTGCTAAGGTGAAGTAAGAACCTCCTGCTAAGATGTTGTGGTATCTGCCTTTGATCCCACGTTTGGAGCATTTATTTGCGAATCGAAATGATGCAAGATTGATGCGTTGGCACTTAGAGGAGTGTAAGAAGGATGGAAAGCTAAGAAGGTTAGGGCTTGAGTGGCCTCCTACTTCGGAGCATAGCTCCTCGAGGTTGTTTGATATTATCAGTGAAATTTCTACTGCATATTTAATAGTTAAAACATGGTCATCCTATCAGTAGCAGTCTGAGCTGGATAGTCACAATCCGAGCTATGCATAGGAGCAAATCCTCGACTGGTAGTGCATGACGAAACACACATAATTGAAGTACTCACAAGCATTTTTCAAAGTAATTACTCCACACATTATGGCATACAAAAAGCAACAAGAGATCGATGATAAAGTATTAGGATAAAGTATTTTATTTGATAAATGGCAAGTTGATTGTTAGACCTAGATTCGAGTGATCCGGACCCTTCTATGTATTTCTGTACTAATCAAGCGATCAGTGACTAGTACATGCAGTGACTAGTGCATGCAGTAATTCAAGGAATAGCATCAACATCCGTACACAAATTTAAATAGAAAGGATACTGAGACAATATTATGCAATCATGCATAAACCATAACGGTCAAGTCTGACAAGCAGGCCACATAGGCCAAAAACCAAATAAAGGAGTCTGTAACGGAAGATAAAGATAGTTCCCACGTGGTTTGACATAGCCATAGGGAACCGATTGGGGTTTGCGCCCTAGTATTCGGTCTCATCGTCATCTCCAAATCTACTAGAATTTTTTTGGCACCAAACTTGACTGTATTTCTCATAACTTTCTTGCTGACTTATGGACCAAGGTCAAATTACTATACCTTGATCTGTACTATAACTTGATTTTCCATAAATTTTTTTAAATGTTACTTATATCTGATGTTGTTTGCTGAGTAAGACTTCTTTATCAAGTGCAATTTATAGTTGTGTGTGCGCAGTTTTGTAAGTAGTCATAATTGTTTTTTTGTATTATGTTTGTATCTTTCTTTAAATATTATGGATATCAACTTGCAATCCATGAAATTTTAGGTTTTTGCGTATGTAACTTATATAGATAACAAGTAAGCGAGATGGCAGAGGCACCGTCTTCGCCTGCATCATCGACGTCGCCGAATGCGTCTGGATCTCCGATCAAAGTGGTACGTAAGCGAGATGGCAGAGGAGAAAAATATGGGCGGTTCAGGGTCTCGCGATTATCTCGCGTGGCGACAAGACCCTGGCGGAGAGAAATGGTGCACGGGGCAGGTGAGACCGGGTGGACGCAGTCTCCTCCCATGGGCATGCGAGGCTGATGGCAGCGCTGGCATGGGTGGGGTCTGGAGCTGCTACGAGGAGGAGGGGATGGCAGCGTGAGGTGGAAGAAAGGCCCTGGCGTGTCGGTCCCTGAAGAATCCAGACCTTACCATTATGAGTTAATAGAGTATTTTGGTGGTTAATGCCAAATCTATTATTGAGACTAACACTTTGATTGTTATACCTATTATTTAGTCACAATTGGATTAAAAGTTGAAAATCAAAGAGGTATGCATTTAACATCGTATTCTTATATCTTGTTACTTTCCTCGAATCCAAAATATAGGTTGAACTGCACCAAAAGTCTAACTTAAATATGTGCATATGTTTTTATTACATATTCATGTATGCATACATTTAGGGGGAGTTCACTCTATGTTTTGTGGTTTCATTGATATTGATCCATATTCCTTTATCCACATATATTTGGGATCTCCACTTTGAAACATACCCTTGAGTATATAAAACTTGTGTACGTAGTTCATATATACTCACATTGTTTAATACTCAATTATTTGTAATCTGATGGATGCGATCAATTACCTAGGAGGGAAAGATTGAAGTATCTTGACCCACCATTACGAGTTAATGATACGTTGTGGTAATTAAAGACACTACTACCAAACAAGCTATAAAATTCGCCTCATCACAGATGGTTTCTTTGGAACCGTCTATGAAAACATAATCACAGACGGTTTCTAAATACAACCGTCTGTGACAATCCAAGTCATCACAGACAGTTCCTGTTAAGAACCGTCTGTGATATTTCACAGATATTTGTATTTAGAAACCGTCTGTGATAGGTCCATATCATAGATGGTTCTTATTACGAACCGTCTGTGATATGCCATTATATATACCTGGTCCTGACAGACCCCCTGCTCATTCCCATTTGAGCCACCGCCTTAGAGAGGAGAAGGAAAGGAAGGAAGGAGGCAGGGGAGAAAAGGAAAGGAGGAAGCTAAAGAGAGGAGGAAGGGAGGAGAGGAGGATCTCGCGGGATATTAATTTGGGATATTCGTTGTGAGCTCTGAGGGTGACGATTTGTAACCCTTTATATTTGCTCTAGGTTACACTAATAAATTTTAGTATGTTTGGTTATTAGAAACAATACTTGCGGTTTATTAATATAATTTAATCCTAATTTGTTACGTGCGTAGTGTAGATGGATCGAAACTGGATGTACGTTGAGAACCGTGTGAGTGAAGGGTACATTAATAACGTGTTTGCTTTTAGAAGAGCCGTCGACCAGGATATGTTGAAAAAGGGAATAAAATTTATGTATTTTCCATGCATTGATTGCGATAATCTGAAAATGTTTAACAACCCAGCGGAGATCGAAACTCACTTGATTCGAAGGGGTTTCAAAAAAGGGTATACATGTTGGACCAGTCACGGTGAAGAGTAGATTATACATGAAGTTAATAATGATGACATCGCCGAGGAAGTCAACGATATGCTGCATGTGGACTGTGCTTTTGATGAGCATAGGTCACATGATGACAATCTGGATCAGATGCTACGCGATGCAGAAGGGAACTACAGTGAGAGAGAGTTTTATAAATTCGAGGGCTTAATGGAGGACTTGGGGAAACCTTTGTTCCCTAGTTGCAAGCCAGAATACACAAGGTTGTCAACTGTGCTTGAACCGCTGAAATTGAAGGCAAGCAATGGTTGATCCAACAAGAGTTTCACGGCTTTGTTAGGTCTCCTAGCGGACATCCTTTTGGAGGGAAACGTGTTGTCCAGCACCACCTACCAAGCTAAGAAGGTTCTTGGTCCATTGGGAATGGAAGCAGAAAGAATACATGCATGTCCGAACTATTGTATCCTCTACCGTAAAGAGTATGCAGACATGCATTATTGTCTCGTGTGCAAAGCATCCAGATACAAGTGTAAGAATACTTCTAAGGTGAAGTAAGAACCTCCTGCTAAGATGTTGTGGTATCTGCCTTTGATCCCACGTTTGGAGCATTTATTTGCGAATCGAAATGATGCAAGATTGATGCGTTGGCACTTAGAGGAGTGTAAGAAGGATGGAAAGCTAAGAAGGTTAGTGCTTGAGTGGCCTCCTACTTCAGAGCATAGCTGATTGTTAGACCTAGATTCGAGTGATCCGGACCCTTCTATGTATTTCTGTACTAATCAAGCGATCAGTGACTAGTACATGCAGTGACTAGTGCATGCAGTAATTCAAGGAATAGCATCAACATCTGTACACAAATTTAAATAGAAAGGATACTGAGACAATATTATGCAATCATGCATAAACCATAACGGTCAAGTCTGACAAGCAGGCCACATAGGCCAAAAACCAACTAAGGAGTCTGTAACGAAAGATAAAGATAGTTCCCACTTGGTTTGACATAGCCATAGGGAACCGATTGGGGTTTGCGCCCTAGTATTCGGTCTCATCGTCATCTCCAAATCTACTAGAATTTTTTTGGCACCAAACTTGATAGTATTTCTCATAACTTTCTTGCTGACTTATGGACCAAGGTCAAATTACTATACCTTGATCTGTACTATAACTTGATTTTCCTTAATTTTTTTTAAATGTTACTTATATCTAATGTTGTTTGCTGAGTAAGACTTCTTTATCAAGTGCAATTTATAGTTGTGTGTGCGCAGTTTTGTAAGTAGTCATAATTGTTTTTTTGTATTATGTTTGTATCTTTCTTTAAATATTATGGATATCAACTTGCAATCCATGAAATTTTAGTTTTTTTGCGTATGTAACTTATATAGATAACAAGTAAGCGAGATGGCAGAGGCACCGTCTTCGCCTGCATCATCGACGTCGCCGAATGCGTCTGGATCTCCGATCAAAGTGGTACGTAAGCGAGATGGCAGAGGAATATCAAAATTATCGTCGGCCAAATGACTATTATGGAGGTCAGTGATGTTGGGATCCGTCTGAGTCCCAAGAAAGCAGCGGCGAGATTCCGGACCATCTGTGGGGTATTTGGAAGGGAACGGGTCCCCATCACCACACCAAGCTGGAAGTCTCTGACGGATGTTGAGAGAGGCCAGCTGTGGACTGAAATTTCAAGCTCGTTCGTTATCCTAGAAGCAGACAAGGCACGCGTGCAACGGCAGACATTGCCCGCGATGGGACACACGTGGAGGACCTTCAAGAGCATGCTTGTCATGAAGTGCGTGAACACGGTCGGACACCCTTCACGAGTATCATTTCTTGCCAAGGATGTATGGGATGCCTTTGTGCGGATGAAGATGACGACCGAACTTCAAAAGCAAAGTACGGCGCACAAAGCTCTCCAGGCACAAAACACTCACCCCACAAACTTGGCACCGCTGGGTACGCGGGTAAAACCATGCAATGGGTGGCGGAGGACGAGAGTGCTACAAGACCATTTGTTGAGATCTCAGATGAGTGCGCTCGAACCTGGTTATGAGCGAGGGCATCAGCCACGTCTTTGGTGGCATCTCTTTCACAAACCCGGTAAACGAGGCAGTGTCCCAACATCTGGTAAATATATCGAACTACGTACTTGTTAATAAATCCATAACTTCATAGTGTCTATAATAACATGATGACCTCTTGCAGGAAGTATTGACTTTCGCATGTTTCGAAGATTCCTCCGAAGCGGATAGGGAGAATAATCTACTATCTATGGCCCTGGGAAACAAGGAGCGCCTGGGTCCGCACGTGAGGCGTTGGGCTTTACGTACCTTAGAGGGATGGATTCCGACACGACTCTAACACGTATAGGAGTAGGAACAGATCCAAGGATGAGCACGACGCCCGGTTGGAACAAGTGCTTACTGAAAAATTTCAAAAACAGATAACAAGATAGTAGGATCAAATAAATCAACTCCTGAACTAGTCGCAAGCCGCCCCCGTTATTTTGGGAGCCTGTCCTCCTCAGCACCGGAGTAGCGTTGCGTCCACATATAATTCTGGACATGACAATGTCCAATTAACTATCGACGACATCAAGGTAATGTACATCTCTGAAATGCTCTAAAGATAGACCTATAGGACGCCTTAGCTAATTGCGTATCATTTTGTAGGAGCCGACGCCTTGCAAGCTCCAAGTGAGGATGGTTGGGTCCATTTCTATTGAGGTTGGGCGGGGGATGATGTATCCATACCAGGAAGGGGCAGTGCAGCACAGTGCCCAGCCAGCGTAGGGTTACGCCAGGATCTAGGCGGACATGGTACATGACAATTTCATGGCCATCTCGCTGGAGATTCGCCCGAACGAAGACATCAGAACACTAGGGGATGCCATGTATACTTTTATCCAGTGGCCCAAGAAGACATCACCCTGGACCGTACAGTGCCATGATCTCGACACGTATGAGCCTCTAAAACAGGACCCTCGATGATGTGTCGGTGGCCCGATCTTCTGAAAGGTACTGATAAATCGATTGTGGAGAACTCGACGTTGATGATCCGAAGGCTCCGACCAGAACAGATCAAAATCCTTGCAATCACTACACCACTGCTCTGATGGTTATCAACCGTGCCGAACGTGTTTGACCTCGCCAAGAAGGCTATCTCCTGCATGCGAATCGAGAACACAAGCAAGAAAGTAGAAGATGCAATCTGATATTGTATTACGAATATAGATGAAGCTGACAATGTGGGGTTCCTCAACCGAACGTGCGGCGAGACTGCTAAGCATAATAATCTCAAAGAAAAAACCCCCGTTAAACTATGACGACTACTGTATATATATAGGGGGCGTGAGGAGGTCTACCTAGGGTTGTGCGGTCGTGGGAAGAGGTGTACACAACCTGGACTCCGACCTCGACATGCTTACAAGACCCTATTAGGCCAAAACGGTAACACAACACCTTAGTCACTATTCAGGTCGCGTATCTCTGGTCGAAGACCTGGTTGTGGGACTGGTTCTGGGGTGGTCTTGAGGAGTCCATGCTATCTCTGGTCGTAGATTGTGTTCAACGAGTACTGTGCTCGCTTATCTGGTCGTAGATTGCTCCCAACGAGTCCTGGCTTGCCGAGTACTGGTGAAACTGGTCGTAGGACTTCTTGAAGTGGTCGTAGACCCTGCGAAACTGGTTGTAGACCTTCTTGTAATTGGAATAGCAAGCATAACAAATATGGTTGTATCCATAGGGGTCATGTCCTCATCACTCGATGACTCCACCTCATCCTTCGCTTCAGAAGGTTGCCTCATCAGTTCCCGTGGAGAAGATGCTGAAGGAACAAGAAAAGCATGTGATTGTATCAATTTCTGAGTCGTCTCATTGCAAGACATGCCGCAGTCAACTTGTTAAGGCCAAATCAAAATCGAAGAACATTGAGGCGCCTCCCAAGCCCGGGAAATACTCCCCCAGAAGTCCATTGGCCCCGACATAGTGCTAGCACGTGCTAGAGTATCTTGTTAGTCTTTGCATGTCTGGTACATGTTGAAGACCCAACAGAAGGGGTGCGATACTGGAATAACCGTCAGATACACGAAGGAGCATTTCTTCCATGAGCCGGACCACTTCGTCGTGGCCTTCGATGACTTATTCAACCTATTCAACCTCTTTGCCCTCGACGCCTCACTTCTACAATGTTTAACACTGTAAGTATGTACAATCAAGTTCTACACTCACGTAATACCGATAAATATCACAACTCATTGCTTATGCGTAGATACATGATGAAAAATGCCCATCGACGTAACAAACCGGTGGGTTTCCTCGACCCACACGCCATCTCTGAGAAAACCATCAATGAAGACGCATCCTACGTCGTGAAATACATAACGATGGGATTGCTTGCTCAAAATGACAAGGACTACATAATGGTGTCGTACAAACAGAAGTAAGTTCTTCACTACTTGCTATACAAATTTCATTTGTACTTTATACGCAGTACGAACTTCGGTTTATGACTATAGCGACATACATGAGTAGGTTCCACTGGATCTTATTAGTCCTTATACCAAAGTAGAACAAGGTAATATACCTTGATTCCCTACTCAACAAAAACCACAACTTCACCCTTGTGAAAGAAATATTCGACAGGTATGCTCATTTCCTCCATACATAACTCTATTGTAGTTTTCCTTCTTTTAAAATGGCCGAGGATAACTTTTTAGAATCATGCAGGTCGTTCATCAACTATATTGCAAAGGGAGGGCTATACAAAGGATCTTGAGCCACACTACAACATAGGACGCGATTTTTGGTACACGCTACAACAGAATAATCATATATCATACTTCATAATAATACATCTCAAAATGTCTGTACCTACATATGTAATTCTATTTTTGCAGTGCCGTCAGCAAAAATAAGATCACCTATGTGCATTCTATGTTTGCCATCATATGCGGCAAATAGTGAGTGCTAAGATGAAGGATCTCGAGGTTTGTCAATCTCACAATAATTATATATATATATATATATATATATATATATATGCTTACTACTTTACTCCTGCTCGCGATAGGGCTTTACAATAGATTTAGATGCACTTGTTACGAAAGAGGCCTCGGAGGTTCGTGGGACGCTCTACGGCTTCATCAAGATGGAGATCATTAATGCCGACGGAGAGTTTCACTTCGTCGACACCGCTGAACAACCTTAAAACTATTGATTAAATTGTAATTGATCATTTTGAGTAATTGTAATTCAATTGTAAATCTAGCGACCATACTTGAATATAATCTTTTGTAATTGATTTTGAGTTTTAAATGATCACTTTGAGTTGTGTCAACAATTGATTTATCTGTGATGTATCTGATTTCTGCTAGCTTGCTAGTTTTCAAAGGGCATGGCTAGCAATTCCTGAGGCTAGCCGAAAATAAAAAAAAATTAATTAGGTATATATGAACTATCACAAACGGTTTTTAGTTGGAACGGCACTATCACAGACGGTTTTTAGTTGGAACATCACAGGCGGTTCTTGGTTGAAACCGTCTGTGAAAGTGGCCCTTCACAAACGGTTTCAACTAAAAACCATCTCTGTTGAGCCTTATCACAAACGGTTCAAAAATCATATGTGATAACAGTTATAGCGGCCCTTCACAGACGGTTTCAACTAAAAACCGTTTGTGTTGAGCCTTATCATAGACGGTTCAAAAACCGTATGTGATAACCAATTGTTATCACAGACATAAAAATTTAGACAGTTCAAAAATCGTCTGTGATGACGGTTCTGAAACGTCCGTGATGTACTTTTGTGTAGTAGATCGCATTGTGGAGCTAACATTTTCCATGAGTTGGTCAAATAGATTGAGTTTCATGATGATAATGACTTGGAATGACATCACGAGTTGATTGTCATCAAGTCAAAGTTCAAGAAGAGGAAGCATCATGTGTTGATGCATATCAAGATCACGAAGAGGGGATAATCATGAGTTGATCATTAAGTCTGGGGAAAATAAAACATATCATGTGTTGATAGAGGGCAAGTGAAGATGATCATCATGTGTTGATGATATTCAAGTCAAGATTCGAGATAAAGGATGTTACGATGTGTTGATAAGCATCAAGACAAGATCCCGAAGTGAATGAATCCATCATGTGTTGGTGGAAAGCTCATGAAGAAAGCATCATGAGTTGATGCATATCCAAGTCAAGAACTTGGAGTAAACAAAACCATCATGTGTTGATGGAAGTCAAGTGAAGGATGCATCATGGGTTGATGCATATCAAGTCAAGGACCCGGACCTGAAGTACAGATGTGCATCATCAAGTTTCAAGTGAGTGTGCAAGGCAAAGGTGTGACTAGCTAGGGCTAAGGATGTGTTCCTAGTCTTTTACCTGTCTTTGTGTTTGGTTGGAGACCGGATTGCTAGTATAGGTTGTCGTACTATTAAGAGGGGTCACTACTACGGAACACGTCATCACAGACGGTTCGGAAACGTCATCACAGACGGTTTCCAAACCGTCTATATTTGTTCGTCTGTGATAACATGTTGGACCGTAACGGCGACTAGAGGGGGGGTGAATAGGAGCACGCTCACTTTTTCACAAATTATGAACTCAATACAATTTCACTCCAGTAGCTATTAGAAAGCTATGAAGATCAATATACCAGTACAGCGGAAGACTAGTATTGAATCCAATTAACCCCTAAGCAATGCTACAAAAATCAACTAAGATTTCAAAGACTCACAGCACGGGCGGTCTGACCGTTATACTCAACCGGTCGGACCGATTGCCGGGCGGTCTGACCGGCGTTATGCTGGCGGTCGGACCGCTCCAAAATCGGTCTGATCGGTGATGACGGGCGGTCTGACCGGCCGACTCCAGAACCGATCTGCAACAGTAAAATCAGCCCGATGACGAAGTTGCAATTAGGTGAAACTTTTGATTCTCAACTCCAATCTTTATGAAACTTTGCACACACCTTCTATATGCTATTGAGGACCTATTCCAATCGAATATTATGATAATTCTTGGAACGATCTTGAGCAATTGTCAATTGATTAACAGAAGGTCTAAAACCGGGCAAGAACGAAAACTTGATCCTAACGCTTGTTCGTGAGAGATTGATGATCAAGATGATGCTAGATAGATTCACACATATCACAGCAAGCTAATTCACGTGAAAGAATCAATCACAAACTCGCGGATCAAAGAAAGCCCTAAAATCACCAAATTGAAAGCAAGAACGAAAAGAGACTTATCTCAAGCAAACCTTGCATAGATTGATTTCGTGATTGAAGCTGGATTACATCCACACCATCATTGATCAGTAGACAATCAAGGATCACGAAATTCACCACAAACCATCAAGAGCCCTAGCCTCCACCTCAACTCCCCTAAAGACAATTAGGGTTTTGAAACATAAAAAGGCGAGAGGGTGAGAGGTGCAGCCACCATCTCCTCCTATTTATAGTGGAGGCCTAAAACTCTTAGGGTTTGACTTAATTGAGCTCCCGTTAAGGCCCACTAACAAACGGGTCACACACACACGCTTCGCGAAGCGCCGTCTTTAACCTTTTGACCTAAACCGCTTCACCATGCGTCATGGATTCGCCAATAGGTCACCCTTGTCCATCTTGTGTCACGCTTGAGTCGTTGACCTTACCCGGCATCGTCGATCGTTCTGGACCTCAACTCTTCAAGTCTAGTCCCGATTCTCCTCGCCGTTGACCGTCGTTGACCACCAAGCAACCTGCACAACCACAGACAAGCAAACACGAATTCGGGAACAAGTTCTTCACAACTTGACCCATGTTAGTCAAAACATGCATCATGCAAAACATATGACATGAAACCAATGACTTTGACCTAACAAATTAACATCGCCACGAAGTTGGCGGACGTTCAAGTTATTAACGGTCTGACCGCTCCAGGTGAGCCGGTCAGACCGCCCTATGGCCGGTCGGACCGCTCCCTGTGAGCCGGTCGGACCGCCCCTTAGGATTTAGCCGAAATTCAAGCTCCCAAATTTCGAAACCTTCTGGAAACTTTAAACCAATAGAACTTTTTACTGGAGACTCCAAAAATCATGAGACCAAGTGTATTGGGATCCCCTCACTTGCCTACAACACCTATTTTTGGCTCAGCTCATTTTGACCACTTTGGTCATCACCGGTCCAACCGCCCCACATGGCCGGTCCGACCGATTTGGGACCGGTCGGACCGCCGTGCAAGGACCGGTCAGACCGCCCCTGTTCAGAAAACCTGTAGCTTTGTCGAAAACACGTGAAACTACAAACCGTAAACGCCATTGCCAATTGTCACATCATCCTAAGATCTGGAGCATATCCCCATGAAATCCACAATCTCCCCCTTGATGAACACATTGGCAATTATCCAGAAAATGTAAGTAAGAGGTTTGAAAACGAGTTTACTCGCGAGATTTTATGAGAAAGGCACAACTTGGTCCATAAGCAAGAAAAAGCAATGTAAATGACCAAGCTGGCATCAGAATAGTATATGCATGTGAGACAAGACAAAAGTAAGCATAAAAACTTTGATTTCCAGAAAAGGGTCAAAATTCTCACATAAGGTCCATATGATAGAACAATTGTTCAATTAACCTATGATCATTGTGAGGATAAAAGAATGCAATTCAAGTTCAGAATATTCAATAAGATAATAAGAATGCAACTCAAGAACTCCCCCTCACTATGAGCATCAAATTTCAAATTTTCAGTTTCTCCCCTTTGTATAAACTTCTCCCCCAATCTCCCCAATCTTCTCATTAACACATTTTCTCCAAATAAGAGTAGCAAAGAAATATTACACATCTTCTCCCAAAGAAATATCTTTTCATTTAACACATCTTCTCCCCCTTTGACAATGGATTCATCAAGGAATCACGCCTTCCTCTCATCCAGGGATAACAAATAGAGAATAAAGAAAGAAGCAGAAACAAAAGAAGCATAAAGAGGAATATGCATGAAGTGCAATGGAGTGGCTTCAATTTTTGTATTTTTCAATTTTTGATTACAAGAAGCTTTGGAGATTACCCAAAAGAACAATCTAGTATCTCTAATATTGCACAAACAGCATATCAAGCCTGACAGCGCTAGCAAAATCATGGTAAGACATATATATCAAAGCTAAGCACAAAGGCTCAAAAAGTAAAGCAGTATATTTGATCAATTTAAGCAACGCTTCAAATTCAGCAAGTTCATCAACAGGGATCCTAAAGTGAAATTGGCCATGTCAAAATGTCAAAGGAGATCAAAAATCTAACAACGACCACATTAAGAGTCAATCAAGTCCCGTATTGAATCATTTTGCTCAAAATTTTGTAAGCGCCCATTTGTCAACATTTTTCTCATTTGCATTGAATATTGAAGTTGACTAATGATCTAACTTAGTGACAAGATCCTGGACTAGGAGCCATCCACAAACTCATCCTAAGCTTCGACCAAAAGTTTGATTAAAGGTATATCTTAGTAAAGAAGATCCTGGACTAGGAGCCATCCACAAACTCTTTCTAAGCTTCTACCGGGGCGACAAATCTTGAGGTTCATGTCATTTCTGACAAGCAGTCCCCATGAGACCGTCTGGTTCATCAAACTATCTCCAAGTTCATGTCATTTGACAAGCAGTCTCGTAAGAATAGTTTGGCACAATTTAAGCATAAGACAACCTTGATTTTCATTTTTCACAAGAGCAGTTTTAGAATCTCAAGAACACAAAAGCTCAAGTAATGGTCAATTTTAGATCAAAGAGCTAACAAAGCAATTCTGACAGGGCCAATGTCACAAGAGGAGCACTAATTGCGCAACTCGCTAAAACATCCACAAATTGCAATTTCTTAGTTTGAGTTGTTTTAAAAAAAATTCTAGCTCATATAGCAAAGACTTAGCTACACATGTAAAAGCATGATAATTCTAGCAAGTCAAAGAACTAGACATGACATTGAGCAAGAATTGAAATACAAAAGCTCTAAAGGGTAATAGGCAAAGCTTCATCAATTATTAAAAATAAGCAGAAAATCTTATATTACAATGCATCTTTTTGGATTTTTCATACCATTTGTTGTAACCACTTGTTGGAGTTTTCATGTGAATGCAATATGACACAATGAGATGCAATTAAAAGCCTAAAAACCTAAAAAGTTCGAAAAGATCACTAAGTTCAGAAAAAGAACAATAAAAGATCAAAAGAACAAGGAAAGATAAGAAAAAGATCAAACTCCCCCTCAAACCAACCCATAGGGATAAATTACCCCCAACTCACTTCTCAAGGTTGCAAACCTGGTTTGATCTAATGGCTTGGTAAGAATATCCGCCAATTGAGCATCGGACTCTACGAAGTGCATCACAATATCACCTTTTTCAACATGATCTTTAAGGAAGTGAAAGCGAATGTCTATGTGCTTAGTCCTAGAATGTTGCACTGGGTTTTTAGCAATAGTAATAGCAGAAGTGTTATCACAGAAAAGAGGAACACTAGCAAAGTTTAACCCATAATCTTTCAAAGTAGACGTCATCCACAAAATCAAGCTCAAACAACTAGCAAAGAGCTACATACTCGCCTCGTGATGGATTGTGCAACAGAAGACTGCTTCCTAGAAGACCAAGATACAAGAGAAGTGCCTAGGAAGTGACAGGTGCCTGAGGTACTCTTCCTATCTAACCGACAGCCCGCAAAATCAGAATCTGAAAAGCCTCTAATGGACAAAGCTGAAGAGCAGGAATACCAAATGCCATATAAGAGGGTAGAGTGTAAATACCTGAATATGCGCTTAACGGCTTGGCGATGGGAAGTTCTCGGAGACGCCTGAAATCTTGCACAAAGGCATACCGTGAAGTGAATGTCCGGTCTCGAGGCCGTCAAATATAGAAGGGAGCCGATCATGCTGCGGTACTCGCGTTGATCCACGACTTCTCCTTCCTTATCTGGATCCAAAACAGTCGAAGTTGCCATGGGAGTGGAAATTGGCTTGCAGTCACCCATGTTGAAGCGTTTGAGTAGATCTTTAGTGTACTTCGTCTGATGGATGAAAGTTCCTTCCTTGCATTGCTTGATTTGAAGTCCCAAAAAGTAATTAAGCTCTCCCATCATACTCATCTCAAATTCCCTGGACATAGTGTCAAAAAAGCTGGAAACAAGAGCATTAGAGGAACCACCAAAATAATATCATCCACGTAAATTTGAGCAAGCAAGAAGTCATTTCACGCCTAAGAATAAATAGAGTTTTATCCACTTTACCCATCTCAAAATTATTTTTAAGCAAGAAGGTCTTAAGTCTATCATACCAGGCTCTAGGGGCTTGTTTAAGACCATACAATGCTTTAGATAGCTTGAAAACACGATTTGGATAATTAGGATCCTCAAAACCAGGGGGTTGCTTAACATACACTTCCTCATCTATGAAACCATTTAAAAAGGCACTTTTAACATCCATCTGATATAATTTAAAACCTTTTGATGCAGCAAATGCAAGCGAGAATCACGAATGGCTTCTAGTCTAGCAACAGGAGCAAATGTCTCATCAAAATCTAACCCCTCAACTTGGCTGAAACCCTGAGCTACCAATCTAGCCTTATTTCTAACCACAGAACCATCCTCACCTTGTTTATTCTTAAACACCCAACGGGTTCCTATAACATTATGACCACTAGGAGGTTCTACTAGGTTCCAAACTTTGTTTCTTTCAAAATTCTCTAACTCCTCATGCATGGCATTTACCCAGCTAGAATCAGATAAAGCATGTGATATATCGCGGGGTTCAAAAGAAGCAACAAAAGCCGAATGAGAGTAGAGATTTGGATCATTATACCTTGAGCGAGTGACTCGCTCATATAGATTACCTATTATCATTCCGGAGGATCTTTGTCTCTGAATGCGGTGGAGCGCCGGGTGAGATGTCGTTTCTTCGACCTCCGCAGGTACTGCTGATGATGATGATGCAGCAGGAGCCTCAACTGAAGGTGAAGTAGACGTAGCAGGTTCTTGTATCAATATGGGTGCCTCGGCAGCAGCAGATGAGGGAATGACATTTGCTTCGTCCTCATCTTCCTCCACAAAAATGCTCTCTGTCACCTGTAAATCATCTGTAGCAATTGATCTAGCTCTAGGGCTAGTCTCATCAAAAGTGACATTACAAGTCTCCTGAATAATGTTAGTCTCAGTATTAAAAACTCGAAAACCCCTCGAATGAGCAGGATAACCCAGAAATACCCCATCAAAAGTTCTTGATTCAAATTTATCTAAATTGCCTGTCTTAAGGATAAAACATTTTGATCCAAAAACTCGAAAGTGCGAAACAGAGGGTTTTCTACCAAAACGAAGCTCATAAGGAGTCTTGCCTAAAGAAGGTCTCAAAAAGACACGATTTGCAATATGGCAAGCAGTAGCAATAGCTTCGGCCCAAAATCTCCTCGGTGTGTTATACTCGTCTAGCATTGTCCTAGCCATTTCGACCAAGGTCCTATTCTTCCTTTCCACCACGCCATTTTGTTGAGGGACGTGTGGAGAGGAGAACGATGCTCAATACCACGTTCAAAGACAAAAAGAAGCAAAGAAGCATTTTTGAACTCCGTCCCATTATCATCGCGAATTGCTCTCAAAGCACCAGGAAGCTCAGAAGCCAAACGAAGAACAAGGTCATGAAAATAACCAAAAGCTTCATCCTTTGAAGTAAGAAAGAACACCCAAGTATATCTAGAAAGATCATCGACTATGACAAGAATATACCATTTTCCACCGACTGACCGGACTCTAGCAGGACCAACAGTATCCATATGAAGCAACTGTCCTGGTCCGTCAGTCATAACCATAGTCACGAAGGGTGTGGCGGCAACTTGTTTGCCATGCCTACAAAGCGCACATCTGACATCTTTGATGACTTTGAGCTTAGGCAAACCTCTCATGAGATCAAGGTTGCTAACTCGTGTCAGATGATCAAAACCAATGTGCCCCAAACGTCGGTGCCAAAGCCAGAAATCAGAAGAAGATGTAAGCAAACATTTAAGAGATCCAGCAAGAGATTCTGAAAAATCAGCTCCAAAAATTCTACCAACTCTAGAGATTCCAAACACAAGCTCACCAGTAGAATCAAGCACACGACAAGCATTTTTCTTAAAAACAGTCTCATAACCATCATCAAGAAGCTGAGACACAGAAAGGAGATTATACCTAAGCTTGTCCACAAGAGCGACATCTTTTAGAATGAATTTGTTGTTTACCCTAATTGATCATGTTCCTTCAATTCGCCCTTGTGTATCATCTCCAAAGGTGATGAAGTCATCACCTGTTGCTCGCGTGAAAGAGGTGAACCATTTTGAGTTCCCGGTCATATGGCGTGAACATCCGGAGTCAACGAACCACGTGTTCTTCCCTTTTCCGCGGTAATCCTAAAAATCAAGGAGCAAAAGAACGATGTGTCTCAATACTAGGATTAGATAAACAAGATTTAGGAATCCAGTATTGAGACACACGTCTGCAAGGAGTATACAAACCAGAAGTACTATCCTTGATTTCATTTAACATTCGGTTATGAGCAATGTTTAAATTAAAATGAGACTTGAATCGTCCATGGGCGATCGACCGCTTTGTCTTTGGCGGTCAGACCGGTGACAAAAACGGTCAGACCGGTGACCACCAGCGGTCAGACCGCCAGTCTGATACACATTAGAATTATGATGTCTAGAAACATAATGATTTGCATGAGATAAAAATCCTAATCCAGGTTTATTCTTTTCAGTGTTACCATGTCTCATAGAAGCTCTAGGTTGCATGAATGAAATTCTATCAAAATTTTTCCTATCATTTTTCAACCTCGCCAACAATATTCAATCAAATGTCCACCTTTTTGCAATAAGTGCAATGGTACTTGGTACCACTAGAAGAAGCACCATTTGAATTAATACAAGGTTGGGCAAAACCCTGAGATTTAAAAGATGTTTTTGCGAGGTTGGGTTTTGAATTCAATTAAACCTTTTCCAAGACTTGAATGACTTTTGGGTTTGAATTATCTTGAAAAGAATTGAATCCTAAACCTTGCTTCTTATAAGGAGTTTTAGACTTGTCAAGAATCATGTTTTATTGTTTCTTACCTTTAGAAAAATTTTCTAATGTATCATGAAGGTAAGCATTTTCTTTTCTCAAGTTGACACAAGAATCACAAGTTTTACCCATAGATTTTTCCTTATACAAAGCAATTTCAAGCTTAAGAGTGGAACATGAAGCACAAGTAGTATTTTCAATATTGTCCTTAAGCTTAGCATATTTGACTCTAGCAGCTTCTAAGATATCTTTGATTTCACGTTCTTTTTCTAAGCATGAAGTGCAAGGGCTAGAATCAAAAACATCAAAAGCAATCAATTTACTAGATTCTAAACATTTTTCACAAGGAGCACTTTTAATTTCATTTAGTTCAGATTTAGCATTCTCAAGTTGTTGTACACAAATATTATGAGCGATTGTAACTTGGTAATTTCGAATGCATAGCATGACAAGATAAACATTCATCAGGTTCAAGAGTCTTAGCAGTTTTAAGCTCTACTTTCAGTTTGCTAATTTTTGACTCTAATTTCTTATTTTTTGTCATAACAAATTCAAGCGCTTCATCTTGACTAAGCAATTGCTCAACTATAGAATCATATTTAGCAGAAAGCTCATCATAAGAAAAAGATACCTCATTATCATCAATGTCGTCCGTGTCAGCCATGAAGCACATGCCAGTGAAGTCTTTGGCCTTCCCTTTCTTTTTACCTTGAGGGATCTCCTCCTCCTTGTCCTCCTCACTCCCGGTATCCACATCGCTCAAGGATTGATCCTCAAAAGCGGCAAGGACCCGTGAGCACCTTCACAAGCTTATTTGCCTCATACCTTGATTTGTTGAAAGGAGGCTTCTTCCAAGTCGCTTTCCTTCCTTATGATTGCTCTTACCTTTCGGCTTGGGGCAATTTGCCCGGATATGATTGAGCTCACCACATTCATAGCATGTTACCGACCACCTCTCTTTTTGTTTCTCACATTATTGTAGGCCCGTGTGAATTTCTTAGCTAGAAGAGCTAACTCTGTTTCAGGAATACTTTCAAGCTCCTCTTCATGAATAGCAGATAAACAAGCAAATGAAAATCCAGAAGAAGATTCACAAGAGTCATCAAAAGCCTTTTGAGAGGATCTGCTACCAAAGCTAAATTATCTTTCTTAGGATGATCAACTCTTTTAATTTCATGAGTCTTGAGTTTACTATAAAGCAATTCTAAAGTAAGACTTGAAAGATCAACATTTTCTTCTATAGCGAGCTTTCATCTCCCACTCCTTGGTGTTGATTGCGCCAAGAGATGGGTGGCATTTTCAGATTGAGAATATTCAATATCAACGACTTTCATTTGATTAATTACTTTATTAAAGCGATTGAAAATGTCATCGATGCTCTCTCGTGACGCATCTCGAATTTATTGTACTCACGCTTGTAAACAGCTTGGCGCACCTTTTTGATTTGGGACGAACCCTCATGATATGTTTCGAGAGTGTTCCAAATTTCATCTTGATTGAAAGATTGCAAATTCTATCATATTCTTGTCTACCAAGTGCACCATATAAAAGATTCTTAGCCTTATTGTTGTTAGCCAAAATAATTGCGTAGCGGTGTAGCAATTTCAGGAATAACCAATGGGCTCTAACAACATCCCAAATAGCTTGTCCTCGCTCTCAAGAAAGACGCGCATACGATTCTTCCAATAGGCATAGTCGTGCCCATCGAAGATATGCGGTTTAGTAGAAAACTTATCCATCGCTAAAGTTCGGTGACCGGTTAAGATCAAGATTGAACTAACCGCTCGATACCACTTGTTGGACCGTAAAGGCGACTAGAGGGGGTGAATAGGAGCACGCTCACTTTTTCACAAATTATGAACTCAATACAATTTCACTCCGTAGCTATTAGAAAGCTATGAAGATCAATATACGATCTGTTGGAAGACTAGTATTGAATCCAATTAACCCCTAAGCAATGCTACAAAAATCAACTAAGATTTCAAAGACTCACAGCACGGGCGGTCTGACCGTTATACTCAACCGGTCGGACCGATTGCGGCGGTCTGACCGGCGTTGTGCTGGCGGTCGGACCGCTCCAAAATCGGTCGACCGGTGATGACGGGCGGTCGGACCGGTGACTCGAACCAATGCGCAATAATAAAATCACCCGATGACGGTTGCAATTAGGTGAAACTTTTGATTCTCAACTCCAATCTTTATGAAACTTTGCACACACCTTCTATATGCTATTGAGGACCTATTCCAATCGAATATTATGATAATTCTTGGAACGATCTTGAGCAATTGTCAATTGATTAACAGAAGGTCTAAAATCGGGCAAGAACGAAAACTTAATCCTAACGCTTGTTCGTGAGAGATTGATGATCAAGATGATGCTAGATAGATTCACACATATCACAGCAAGCTAATTCACGTGAAAGAATCAATCACAAACTCGCGGATCAAAGAAAGCCCTAAAATCACCAAATTGAAAGCAAGAACGAAAAGAGACTTATCTCAAGCAAACCTTGCATAGATTGATTTCGTGATTGAAGCTGGATTACATCCACACCATCATGGATCAGTAGACAATCAAGGATCACGAAATTCACCACAAACCATCAAGAGCCCTAGCCTCCACCTCAACTCCCCTAAAGACAATTAGGGTTTTGAAACATAAAAAGGCGAGAGGGTGAGAGGTGCAGCCACCATCTCCTCCTATTTATAGTGGAGGCCTAAAACTCTTAGGGTTTGACTTAATTGAGCTCCCGTTAAGGCCCACTAACAAACGGGTCACACACGCACGCTTCGCGAAGCGCCGTCTTTAACCTTTTGACCTAAACCGCTTCACCATGCGTCATGGATTCGCCAATAGGTCACCCTTGTCCATCTTGTGTCACGCTTGAGTCGTTGACCTCACCCGCATCGCCGATCGCTCGACCTCAACTCTTCAAGTCTAGTCCCGATTCTCCTCGCCGTTGACCGTCGTTGACCACCAAGCAACCTGCACAACCACAGACAAGCAAACACGAATTCGGGAACAAGTTCTTCACAACTTGACCCATGTTAGTCAAAACATGCATCATGCAAAACATATGACATGAAACCAATGACCTTGACCTAACAAATTAACATCGCCACGGTTGGCGGGCGTTCAAGTTATTAATCGGTCCGACCGCTCCAGTGAGCGGTCGGACCTTCCTATGGCGGTCGGACCGCTCCTGTGAGCGGTCGGACCGCCTTAGACTTAGCCAAATTCAAGCTCCCAAATTCAAACCTTCTTAGAAACTTTAAACCAATAGAACTTTTTACCGAGACTCCAAAAATCATGAGACCAAGTGTATTGGGATCCCCTCACTTGCCTACAACACCTATTTTTGGCTCAGCTGTTTTGACCACTTTGGTCATCACCGTCCGACCGCCCCACATGGCCGGTCCGACCGATTTGGGACCGGTCGGACCGCGTGCAAGGACCGGTCGACCGCCTTCGAAAAAACACAGTAGCTTTGTCGAAAACACGTGAAACTACAAAACGTAAACGCCATTGCCAATTGTCACATCATCCTAAGATCTGGAGCATATCCTCATGAAATCCACATAACAAGAAGTTATCACGCAGCGGTTCAAAACCGTCGCGGAAGGATAATATCACGAGCGGTTTTTGTTCAAACCGTCATGAAGGATAGTATCACGACGGTTTTAATTAAAAACCGTCGGTGATAAGTAAATACCACGACGGTTTTAATTAAAAACCGCTGTGATAAATAGATATCACAGATTTTATGTTTAAGAACCGCTCGTGATACTAGAAATATCACGATTTGGTTTCAACAAAAACCGCTCGTGGTATTGAGTCATCAAACTACATTTTTTTGTTTTTGGCTAGCCTCGGGAATTGCTAGCCATGCCCTCTCAAAACAAGCATGTACAAAAGCAGATACATCACGTATAATCAATTGTTGACAACTCAAAGTGATCATTACAGTAACTCGTGCGTGATATGTACCCATCACGCAGCGGTTCTACTAAAAACCGCTCGTGATATGAATACATCACGAGCGGTTCTTTTATAGAACCGTCAGTGATATGTACTTCCATCATGCATTTGGTTCTACTAAAACTGTCGTGATATGTGCATATCACGAGCGGTTTTATAAAAGAACCGTCTGTGATATCCCAACAACAAAGATGTATGAACTGTTGGATAAGCAGTATGATGACAAGTTTGAGTTCAAAAGTTCATATCTAATTCAACTCAACATTACCATGAACATCCACATTGACATCAATATTAAAGATCACAAGTCCATAACACATTAACACAAGACAATGGAATAAATTAATTAATTACAATGGAGTAAATTCTTAATTAATATACAGCCCTTCATGATGATCGACGCATATAGCTAGCTTCCTCACTGGGTTCTTCCTCGAGCCTGATCTGCCGTCTCCGAAAGGTGGCAACTCGTCAAATTGATTGTATTCTTCCTCGTCCACTACATTCTCAATTCCGACAATCCTCCTTTTTCCATGAAGAACTACGTGGCGCTTCTTATTTGCCGGGTCGGTTACATAGAAGACTTGAACAACTTGGTTAGCCAGTACGAATGGTTCGTCTTTGTATCCGACACGTTCGAGGTCCACGGTAGTGACGCCGTACTTGTCAACCTTCACCTGTGGGAGATGGACCCAACGGCACCGAAATAGGGGATCTTGAAAAGCACGTAGTCGAGCTCCCATATCTCCTCTATTTGCCCATAGTACGAGCTTCTCAGCCCATCGGTACTGAATGCATCTATGCGGACACCGCTGTTCTGGACTGTGCTCTTCCTATCCTGAGCTACCGTATAAAATGTGTACCCATTTATATCGTATCCTTGCCTTGTGACAATTGTAAATTGTGGCCCTCTTGCCAACCATAGCAGCGTATCATCACTTGATGACCTCCCTGTGATTCGCACCTTTAACCACTCGTTGAACCGACGGTTGTGCTCTCTCGTGATCCAAACCTCCGACCGGTCTGGATTCTGTTGGCGTACCATGTCTTTGTGCTCCTCGATGTACGGGGACACTTGGGTCATGTGTTGCAAGACCGTGAAATGGGCTTGAGCGTACGTATCCAGATCGGGAGTGATTGATTTCCTTCCGATGGTCCCGATACCTTCTAGTCTCCCCTCATGACGAGATATAGGCACACCAATCGGATCCACCTGAGCCATGTAGTCGATGCAGAACTCAATGACCTCTTCCGTTGCATAACCTTCGATGATGCTGCCCTCCGGTCGAGATCGATTCCGTACGTAGGACTTGAGAATTCCCATGTACCTCTCGAACGGGTACATATGACGTAGAAACACAGGGCCGCATATCTTTATCTCTTTCACAAGGTGAACAATGAGATGGACCATGATATCGAAAAATGACGGAGGGAAATACATCTCAAGATGACACAGAGTTGTCACCACGTCGGCCTGCAGAGCATCTAGTCCTTGGGGATCGATGACCTTCTGAGCAATTGAGTTGAAGAAATAACACAGCCTCAAGATTGCCACTCGGGTCTTGTTCGGCAAGATACTCCTAATTGCAACAGGAAGCATTTGTGTCATCAGCACACGACAATCATGCGACTTCATACCAATTAATTTCAAATCTTGCATAGAAACAAGTTTCTTAATGTTAGCGGAGTAACCAGACGGGACTTTCACACCATGCAAGCTCTGGCACAGTTCATATCTCTCGGCCTTTGACAGAGTGTAGCAAGCTGGGGGAAGGTACGTTCATCCTTTATCCATCTCTTTCGACGCTAACTCGGTTCTTATGTTCATATCAACCAAGTTACGATGTGCGTAAACACCAACCTTTGTTTTGCCACTAATGTTCAGTAAGATATCAATCAAGCTATCACATACATTCTTCTCCACGTGTATGATGTCGATGCAGTGGTGAACTTCTAAGTGCTCCCAATAAGGCAAGTCCCAAAAAATTGACCGCTTCTTCCAGATGTTCTTCTCACGGGTTCTTAATTTACGTCCCTTCCCAAGCACAACATCGATATCCTTAACCATATCATAGACCTCTTTCCCACTAAAAGCCCTTGAAACTGAACCGTCCTCCTTATTTCTGTCGAATTGTTTCTTCATCTTGCGGTATGGGTGACTCCTGGGAAGGAACCTACGGTGACGCATATACACAGTTTTGCGCGAGTTGTTAAGCCATACACTCTCTGTAGCATGTAAGCAGTGCGGACAGGCTTTTGCTCCTTTTGTACTGAAGCCCGACAGGTTACCAAGGGCAGGAAAATCATTGATGGTGCAGAACAACATGGCGTGTAAAGTGAAGTTCTCTGGTTTGTACGCATCCCATACCTGTACCCCTTCGTTCCATAGTGCCACAAGATCTTCCAGCAATGGTGCTAGGTACACATCAATATCATTCCCAGGTTGCTTCGGCCCTTGGATAAGTAGTGACATCAAAATGTACTTCCGCTTCATACACAGCCAAGGAGGAAGGTTGTACATATATAGATTCACGGGCCAGGTGCTATGTCGGCTACTCATGTTACCGAAAGGATTCATTCCATCCGTACTCAACCATAACCTTATGTTCCTCGGTTCCGCACCGAACTCTACGAAGCTCCGATCGAAGTTTCTCCACTGGGCAGAATCAGCAGAGTGTCTTAGCTTTCCATCTGTAATACTCCGGAATAGAAGTCGGTTAATAGAATGAAGCTGGGGGGGTAAAAGACAATTGCAAATTCCGAATTTCCAGTTTAGCGGGGGGGTTTTCTATTTTTATTCGCCAACCTGGGCATGGGCATACCCAGAGGCCCAAGAGGGGGAGGCCGGCCCAAGGGGGGCCGGCCAAGGGAAGGAGGGAGGCGCCCCCAACCCTAGCCGCCTCCCCCATTCCCTCCTGTCCCTCCCACCCTTGAGCCGCCACCTCTCCACCCCATGGCCGGCTCCTTGCTGCTCCCTGGAGTCCTCGCTGCTGTGGTGCCATCTCCGGTGATCCCCGTCGCTCCTCCTCTAGTTCCTCTCCCTCAACGCCGTTCCCCGCCGACGTCGACGGCACTGCGTTAAATCTCTGGTGGCGGCCCTAAGAGAAGAAAGAGAGGAGAAGGGAGGAAGACCCTTGTGCAGCGGATCTTCATCGTTTTACTGGTCTACAAGGGTAATTAGACCTCCGATTCGTTGTTTGATTCCATTAGAATTGAGGATCCGATTGGATTTGTAGTTTCGTTTTGATTCGGTTAATAGATTGATTCTGTCCAGTAGGTTGTACCTCAGTTTTGGGCATCTTAGAGGCCGAATTGGACATCTGTGTCTTCTGGAGAATTATTCCTGGTTTCATTAGCTTTCTTTTGGCACCTGGATCACGAATTTTCACCCAGTAGATTAAAAGTTATGACTGTTTTACTACGTGCTGCTCTGTCTGTCAGAAATGCTGGGTATAGTCGGTTGAACCTAGGTTTTGATCTAGTTAGACTTAGAATCAGGTCGGCCATCCAACTAGGTTTTTGAATATAATTTCACCATCTTTCCATGCTGATAAAAATCACTTTATTTGGATCAGTGGTTTAAAAGTTAGAGCCTTTTCTTTAGGGCTGTTCTGAATTCTGGGCAGACTGCAGTTATAGTTTTTCATTGGATGGTTAGACCTCTGTAATGGCCGAATTAGAGTTTACCCTCAACTAGAGTTTTGTAGCCAGTTAAGTTAAGAAAATTTGAGCACTGGTTTCAGGTCTTTTGGACTTACGGTATTTTATTGGTGAATTTTCTAGTAAAACTGCCAGATTGGGGATAATTGAAATATTTGGGTAAATTGATCAAATTGAACTTTTATTTGGTTAGTTTGATTAGAGATTGAGGGAGGACTCGTGTAGCATTGCCATATTCGTTTGCCCTTATTTCGATTATGTTATATTGTAGGCGGTGAAGCGGTGAGTGGAGGGGTATCCCAATTATCTCCTAACCCGTTGTAGCGCGGCAGGCAAGTAATTTGTATTCAATGATTGATGTCATGTATGTTGTGTGAATGAATGCTTACATTTGTTCGTATTTGTAGATGAATGTCATGTGTTCTTTTCATTTATGAGTACTATTCAATATTAACATGGGATCATCATGACATGCATACATTATTTTGGTAAGACCCATCAATTCCAGTATGGGCACTTGAAATCCCATCAATTCCAAGATGGGTACGTGAGTCCACCATTCCAATGTGGGCCACGTTACGTGAGTCCACCATTCCAATGTGGGCCACGTTGGACAGTCGTATGAAACGTTCTTCATACGATTACTTTAAGTGAACACCGACGGGTGATTCACTCGCTATCTGATATATCTTTGCAATATGTCCATTTCCTTCAATGCACCATTCCACTTCATCCATTCATAAATTCGTTTCAGTAGTTGTTCAAATTATGTTTGTGATATATTGCTCATTGTATGTTTGATTGTTACATACTGCTTTGCTTGCTGAGTCTTTGGCTCATTCTTGCTTTATTGTCTTATTTAGGTAAATGACAAGGAAGAATGATCTTGTGGAGGGTAGTTCATCACGTTGCACTCACTATCATATATCAAACAATTTGAGGACTTTTATTGTCGTTAGTTATGATTTGTGTTGCATTGTAATAAGCCATCATGGCCTTGTTTACCACATCTTTCTGAATTGTTTACTTCCATTTCGTTGATTAAGACTTGAGGATGAATACTTGTTTCCATATATTCTTAATACTTGCTTCATCTTATCATGCGATTTGATGTTATTCATTTGAAGAGTAGTGATTGTAGGTGACATCTTGACTTCCTTATAGTCAGGGTGTTACAGTTGGTATCAGAGCGGGCTTCAGGTCCATGGTAATAATATTAAAATGACACACTGTGCACAGTAGGTGGGGTTTGGGAAATCCATTGTTTCCGCATTTCTAGTGATGTTGTTCATTATGTTGTATGGTATAGAATTGCTTCTGTACTATCTTTCTTGTTATTAAGCTATGACGTGATGCGATATCCTATATATCTATGAAATATTCTATGATTGTCATGAGATGATCCTATATATTCATAATTGATTGCATTAGTTATGCGTATCATAGCGACGTCGGCGAGATGAGTTCGTGGTTGTCGATCACGGTTTTGCTGTGCTACACCACCGCTTCGTGTTGTAATAGTAGAGAAGTTCTTACCTGTTCCATAGTTACGTGTTGAGCCCGAGCTCATTGATGAAGTTTTGTCCTTCTCAAGTTTGTATCTGGTTTTCTGGTTGTAGTTTCTGATAGTTCGTGAATTTCTTTTGAATGGAGGGTTATAATGCAGTGGGCAATCTCTAGTAGATTTCTGATCATTCTTTGAAACAATTATTGTTCTTCCAACTATTATGATATTTCTGCTCCACGTGCGCGTAGTTAAATTGCAAGATTTACCTTTTCACGGAAGTTCTGTTTTATCCCTGTTGGAAAATTCAACCCGTGTGTTCGCTTGAGGTTTCGGGCATTGGCAGATTTCTTTTGCAAGTTCTTTATCAAGTGCACAATGATCTTGCATATTTCTTTTTAGGATGCTTTAGACAGTGGTTCTCTTCCTTGATTTCTGATTTTGACCAATTCTTGTCCGGTGGTAGTTGATGAATTTCTCTTAGATTCATGATTCATGGTAGTTGATGAGATCCAATAGGTCTTTAATGGTTCTCTGAATATATTATTGTTTTTCAGTTGTTGAATTTCTTTTATTTTAAATGATCTTCGACAGTTGGCGATACTGATATTTCCATGTTTGTTCCTTCTTTCACATTGAAAAATAGCGACTCGTTTACTCGTTTGATAGTTTGTATAATGAGAGTTTTATGTTGCAAGTTCGTTAACATGAGGAAGCATTGGCTCCATGTATTTCTTTTGGATCATTCCGCGTCTTGAAGTTTAACGCATCTCTTTTCTGAGGATTAGTGTTAAAACCCTTTTTGGGGTGCCTTGTGGTGATTAAGTCGGAGATGATAATCAAACAAATTGGTTGGCTACGGGTTCCTATTGGTCCCTAGATGTTTTTCAAAAACAATTCTTGTCTTTCTGATTGTTGAGCTCTCTTTGCTACTTGTACACGATATTATTGACAAGATCATTCTTTTGGTAAGGGTCCTATCTCACTTGTGGATTAAGGGGACCTGGTTAACCGTTTGGTATTTTGGGGAACGGGAATTAGCTTTTACAAAGTTTGTCGAAGAAAGTCTTGACTCTACTCGTTTCTTTTGGAGTAGTTGGAATGTTGGAGTTTAGAACCTCTCTAAAAAAAATGTGTCGAAACCCTTTTCTAATGTTATGGTGGAGATTTGTGAGAGGTTTGTTTCAGCTTTGTGGTTTTTGTACTAAGTTTCCTTTCTAGAATAAGTTGTTATTACAATTCCATTTGATGCTGAAAAATTTCTATAACACGATTTGCCATGTTCCTTTAGAAGGTTTATTGGCATGATCAGTAATGTGATGGCAATGTTTATTCCTTTATAAAGAAAGAAAGTTGTCCGCCTTTCGTAATATTTCTAAAATGATCAAATTTCCAGTTTTGTGTTCATGCTCTTTTGGGGAATTCAAGTTCTTTGTGGTAAATATCGTTTGTCGAGTGAAGCGATATGTTGAAAAATTATAATAATTCTTCCATGATGCGGGTGTTTTGATCTTGAATACCCGTTTGTTCCTAACGGTTAAGGTCGGATATTCTACTTTTGTGAGGCCTATGTTTTCAACTGTGGACTTCCCATATGTGTTCTGAGTTCGTTGCCTAATTGGTTTTCCCCTGAGTTCTGTGTTCCTTGCGAGTGGTAAGTGATTTTTCAGTTGGTGAAGATCGTTTCTATTTGCCTCTTCTTTCGAGAAGGAATCAACCCATTCATTCCACGTGGGTCTTCCGAAATGTTTTCTAAGTGTTGTTATGGGCTTGATGTTAATACCTGTAGTAAATTGATCGCCTTTGGTGACATCGTTCAAATAAGAATATTTCAAGTTTAGCTTTCACGGTACCTTGGAGCTCGTGAATCAACTGGTAACTGAAACTATTTTGGGTAACTTGAGGAATTGGATTAACCTATTGTTTCTTAAAGATTTCGTGTGATTTAGTCCGAAAGGCTCCTTGGTTTGAGTTCGCAAAGTGAGGTTGCAATAAAAGAATATTTTCGTTGATCTCTTCGAGACGAAGTTAATCCGTTTGCTTTCCGTGAAATCCTGTAAATGGAAATGTTTCGAGTTTTGTGGCTGAGAACATTTGGATCTCGTGTTTCCCAAGTAGATGAACTGTTTCGAGCCAGTTGGCATGTTGAAGGATCTTATCGATTCTTAATTAAAACTTGTGGTTATTTGAAGCGTCCCTAAATTTGTTGCTCTTTCCGCTCAAGAGATGGCGAATTTCAAACGTAATATCTTTCTTTCGTGTCACCGTCATTTGCTATTCTCTTTTGAGGATGTGTGCCTCAATTATGAACTCACTTTCGTTTTCCAAGATCACCTTTATCGAATATTTCTTTTGGTTTCTGCTCACCGTGATGAGCAACGCGTCTTCTGTGTGAATAAACTTATCTTTGTTCGCCTCTTCCATTTGAGAAAGGATCACGTTTTGGGTTGCAAAGTGTTTGCAAAGGATAAGTTTGGCAACTGTTTGGTGGTGGATGAGTAATCGTAGCAATGATATTTTGCTACCAAGTTATCGGAGGAGTAGTAGAATGTGAAATGGTTTTGATCTGTATCCCTTGGAGGGAAATTGATTCACCTGAAATGTTTGACTTCGAAGTAAGTCTGAATAGTGTTACGGCTGAATAACACCCGGTATAGTGAAATTCTAGAACTTCAATTCAGGATTGAAAAGTTAGTGATTATCGGAGGTATGGAAACCTTCATTGAATTTTTAGAGTAACGCAATTGGATAGCCTTGCGAGATGGTGTGGGTGATTTATGATGATGTCATTGATGGAGTATGTTAGAATGGTGGTACTATTGGAGATTTAATTTGATGATTTCACTATCAGTTATAAGAACAATCTGTTGTAGAGGTTTTGGGAAGTTAAATTTGGGTTTGCATTGTTATGTTAGACCTTTGGTCATCCAATGATTATGTGTAGAGAAAGTGGAATAATAGAGTTTCCTGATCAGTAATATGATAATTGATAGAACCCTTTTGATGTAGTACATGTTTGTGCGAGTTAAGGATTCTGAGTTGTTGTTCTTGGAAATTGGAGGTAATGTGATGGTTTGGAGCCTATTCTGTGGTGCCTTGAACGCCTTCTATTAAATCGATTTTGGTTAGTAGAATGAATTGTCTAGAGTATTCGGTGGATTCAATTTAGCCTCTCCACAATTGTGTGGATGATGTCCTTCAGTTTGATCATAATTTGATAATGTTCAATTAAGAGGTTTAATCTCTTGTGGTATGCGATGAATTCAAATTAGAGAAATTTTATTCCTAGAGGAGAGAAGTTGTGGAAAGGAATATTCATCAGATAATGAGGTGTTTTCTTGATTCTCGTTTGAGTTTTGTATCGTTGACTTGTATCTTCCGCAATTTTGAGTTGGCGCTGGGTTGGCGTGTTGATTCTTTCCAAATCCAGACAAACCGCAAGTATTTGGTTTGAGCGTTCGAGTGATTTCTCCTTTGGTTGTCGTGGTGTTCCTTTGTAAACTGCTTATTTGGAGAACGGATTTGTTTTCGAGATGATTGTCAAATTTGGAATCTAACCTTTTGGTGGAGAGTTAGCATTGAGTGGACGCGATGAGGACTCTCTATTTTCAATTGGATTCTCTTCGTTTTCGAAAGTTGCAGAAATTAGAAAGTTGGTATTTCGTTTTGACCGTCTCGGGTACACGCGCGAAGTACGCAACGTCGGGTGTGTTCTGGTGCTGAGTGGGCAGCTGAACTATTCAAGATTCGAGTTATAGTTTAAGACGTTGACCATTGAGTATGGTCTTACCTTCGATCCTCTTCTGATGAGGGTACCTAGAAAGTTTAGGTTGAATGTTAGGTCAGGCGTCGTTTTGGGTCTTTGGGTGGTGGTTTTCTCTAGTCCGAAAGAGAGGCCGTTTGAGAGCTGGAGACCCTCGTGCGCGATAAGTATCCAGACCTGTTCATTTTTGGTACGTGTTTTTCGTTAATAATTCGATCATGATTTTCTTTGAATAAGATCGTGTTTAGATTAGGTCGAATCTCATTAAGGGGTAGAATGTAATACTCCGGAATAGAAGTCGGTTAATAGAATGAAGCTGGAGGGGTAAAAGACAATTGCAAATTCAGAATTTCCATTTCAGCGGGGGGGTTTTCTATTTTTATTCGCCAACTTTGGGCGGGCATACCCAGAGGCCCAAGAGGGGGAGGCCGGCCCAAGGGGGGCCGGCCAAGGGAAGGGGGGAGGCGCCCCCAACCCTAGCCGCCTCCCCCATTCCCTCCTCTCCCTCCCACCCTTGAGCCGCCACCTCTCCACCCCATGGCCGGCTCCTTGCTGCTCCACGAGTCCTCGCTGCTGTGTGCCATCTCCGGTGATCCCGTCGCTCCTCCTCTAGTTCCTCTCCCTCAACTCCGTTCCCCGCCGACGTCGACGGCCGCTCGTTCGTCTCCCGGTGGCCGGCCCTAAGAGAAGAAAGAGAGGAGAAGGGAGGAATACCCTTGTGCAGCGGATCTTCATCGTTTTACTGGTCTACAAGGGTAATTAGACCTCCGATTCGTTGTTTGATTCCATTAGAATTGAGGATCCGATTGGATTTGTAGTTTCGTTTTGATTCGGTTAATAGATTGATTCTGTCCAGTAGGTTGTACCTCAGTTTTGGGCATCTTAGAGGCCGAATTGGACATCTGTGTCTTCTGGAGAATTATTCCTGGTTTCATTAGCTTTCTTTTGGCACCTGGATCACGAAATTTCACCCAGTAGATTAAAAGTTATGACTGTTTTACTACGTGCTGCTCTGTCTGTCAGAAATACTGGGTATAGTCGGTTGCACCTAGGTTTTGATCTAGTTAGACTTAGAATCAGGTCGGCCATCCAACTAGGTTTTTTAAGATAATTTCACCATCTTTCCATGCTGATAAAAATCACTTTATTTGGATCAGTGGTTTAAAAGTTAGAGCCTTTTCTTTAGGGCTGTTCTGAATTCTGGGCAGACTGCAGTTATAGTTTTTCATTGGATGGTTAGACCTCTGTAATGGCCGAATTAGAGTTTACCCTCAACTAGAGTTTTGTAGCCAGTTAAGTTAAGAAAATTTGAGCACTGGTTTCAGGTCTTTTGGACTTACGGTATTTTATTGGTGAATTTTCTAGTAAAACTGCCAGATTGGGGATAATTGAAATGTTTGGGTAAATTGATCAAATTGAACTTTTATTTGGTTAGTTTGATTAGAGATTGAGGGAGGACTCGTGTAGCATTGCCATATTCGTTTGCCCTTATTTCGATTATGTTATATTATAGGCGGTGAAGCGGTGAGTGGATGGGTATCCCAATTACCTCCTAACCCGTTGCAGCGCGGCAGGCAAGTAATTTGTATTCAATGATTGGTGTCATGTATGTTGTGTGAATGAATGCTTACATTTGTTCGTATTTGTAGATGAATGCCATGTGTTCTTTTCATTTATGAGTACTATTCAATATTGACATGGGATCATCATGACATGCATACATTATTTTGGTAAGACCCATCAATTCCAGTATGGGCACTTGAAATCCCATCAATTCCAAGATGGGTACGTGAGTCCACCATTCCAATGTGGGCCACGTTACGTGAGTCCACCATTCCAATGTGGGCCACGTTGGACAGTCGTATGAAACGTTCTTCATACGATTACTTTAAGTGAACACCGACGGGTGATTCACTCGCTATACCCAGTATATCTTTGCTATATGTCCATTTCCTTCAATGCACCATTCCACTTCATCCATTCATAAATTTGTTTACGATGAGTTGTTCAAATTATGTTTGTGATATATTGCTCATTGTATGTTTGATTGTTACATCTGATTGCTTGTGAGTCTTTGGCTCATTCTTGCTTTATTGTCTTATTTAGGTAAATGACAAGGAAGAATGATCTTGTGGAGGGTAGTTCATCACGTTGCACTCACTATCATATATCAAACAATTTGAGGACTTTGATTGTCGTTAGTTATGATTTGTGTTGCATTGTAATAAGCCATCATGGCCTTGTTTACCACATCTTTCTGAATTGTTTACTTCCATTTCGTTGATTACGACTTGAGGATGAATACTTGTTTCCATATATTCTTAATACTTGCTTCATCTTATCATGCGATTTGATGTTATTCATTTGAAGAGTAGTGATTGTAGGTGACATCTTAACTTCCTTATAGTCAGGGTGTTACACCATCTCTCTTACGCTCCTCTGAGTGCCAACGCAACAATCTTGCCTCCTTTGGGTTCGCAAATAAACGCTTCAAACGTGGGATTACAGGCAGATACCACAACATCTTAGCGGGAGGTCCTTCACCTTAGCAGTATTTTGACGCTTGTATCGGGATGTTTTGCACACGGGACATACATGCATGTCTGCATACTCTTTACGGTAAAGGATACAATCGTTCGGACATGCATGTATTCTTTCTACTTCCATTCCCAATGGACAAATAACCTTCTTTGCTTGATAGGTGGTGCTGGGCAACACGTTTCCCTCCGGAAGGATGTCCGCTAGGAGAGCTAACAACGCCGTAAAACTCTTATCGGACCAACGATTGCTTGCCTTCAATTTCAGCAGTTCAAGCACGGTAGACAACCTTGTGTAACCCGGTTTGCAGCCAGGGAACAAATGTCTCACCGAGTCCTCCCTTAAGCCCTCGAATTTACAAAACTCTCTCTCACTATAGTTCTCTTACGCGTCGCGTAGCATCCGATCAGTTGTTATCATGCCACCTATCCTCATCAAAAGCACAGTCCACATCCGGCAAATCGTTGACTTCCTCGGCGATGTCGGCATTATTAACTTCTGGTATAATCTGCTCTTCACCGTGACTGCTCCAACATGTGTACCCTTTTTTGAAACCCCTTCGAATCAAGTGCGCTTCGATCTGCGCCGCGTTGTTAAACATCTTGATTACGCAATCAATGCACCTGACGAGACATAAATTTTATCCCTTCTTCAACATATCCCTTCAGTCATTTGTTTTAAAAGCAACCACGCCATTAATGTACTCTTGACTCACACGGTTCACACCGTACATCCAGTTTCGATCTATCTACACTACTCATGTAACAAATTAGTGTCTAATTGATTAGCGATTAATTTATAGCAAACATAAAGGGTTATAGATCGTTACCCTCGGAGCTCACGAAGAAAATGCCTAATATCTCTCGACAATCCTCGCCTTCTCCTCCCTTCCCTCTCTGTCGGCGGCACAATGGGCTTCCTATTTACCAAACATACTTAAATAGTTATGTACAAGGAGAAACAATAACTCCCTAATAGAACGAAAATGTGCAATATAAACTCATTCTCCAACATTTGCATCTAAGGTTATTGAAAGAAAACTCTTCACTAGTTATGTACCACACGCGGTGGCATAGCGTAGCCATGCCTACGACCACAACCATGATCCCTACCTCTCGACACCGATATCTATCTCAATTGAACAATCATGCAACCCAAATATAGGCATCATCTCATACTCTTCACTAGTTATGTACCACACGCGGTGACTCAGCAAGTATGTAATAAATCAATAGTAACAACACCATTCTCAATATTCACAGTTAGCATCTACACTATCTTTTCTCCTTTCTTTTAGTCAATGCATTAACACACAATAAAATGCCAAGTCCACAAGCATCTCCAAGCTCATACCAGTATTAGAGGAGGAGCCGCAGGTTGGAGGAGCTAGGGCATTGAAGTGGCGCCTGGAGCGGTAGAGGCGATGGCGAGAGGTAGCGGCGATCTTGGCGATGGCGATCTTGGCGATGGCGATCTGGCGATGGACACATCGGCAATGCGGTGAGGATGTGTCGGCTCAATTTATATGAAGCCAGAAATCGCTGCAGCGGTTCTAGTTCGTAACCGCTCGTGATAGTATGATATCACGACGGTTCCCAATAAGAACCGTGCAGCGATTTCTGATTATCACGAGCGGTTCTTAAATAGAACCGTGCTCGATAATCCTGACAATTCTTATTGGGAACCGTCGCGATAATTATTATCACGCGGTTCACAATAAGAACCGTCTGTGATAAACAAAACAAAGCCTGAAGACCCAACACCCAACACGAGCGGTTCCAAAGGAACCGCCCATGATAAACCGTCTGCTATAGCCTCTTTTGTAGTAGTGGGTCTTGACTAGTAGCTTGAGTATCATCATATGTTGATAGCTCAATCTCACTTGCTTTAGCTCCCCGCAGCATGATGCTATTATTTGCGAATGTGTTTTGCAAATAGTTGAGGTTCATGCGTCTAATCCTTGTAGCATGTGACTATACTTTCCAAATGTGTCTTACAAATGGTTGGAGTCCATCTACCTTCTCTTGTGGCATGATCTATGAATTTTCCAGAGAGGAAGTTTTTGAAAAGTTTTCTTGAAATCCAAAATCCGGTATGACTGCAAGTGATGTGCGGTATTACCGCAAATCGGTAATACCAAAATCCAGTTGGCAGTATGTTTTTTCTAGAGTGCAAGTCTTTTGAATATTTTGAATCTCTCTGATAATCGGACGACCACAATTGAATGGCGGTACTACCGCAGTTGGTAGTATCGAAAAATATATGGTGGTACATAAAATACAAAGAGCGTATTTTTGGGAGTTTTTTTTATCTCCCATGAGAATCGGTATGACCGCATGATCTGAGCGGTACTACCGGTGTGCAGTAGTACCGATATTTCTTTGGCGATACGACTTTTCTAGAGAGGGTGTTTTTCTTGTGTTTTTGATACTCTGGAAATCGGTAATACCGATATAGCCGAGCGGTGTTACCGCAGTGTAGTAATACCAATTTGTAGTTGGTGGTAGTACCATAACTTTTTTTAACGGCTATATCAGTCGCATTAAATGCACGATGATCGATCGTTGTTCTCATTGCATGTAGTATCGGTCCTGAACGGTGGTATTACCGGAAATTCTAATTTTTTTCAGGATGTTTGTTCAAACGGCTAGTTTTTGTGTCTGGGCTATAAATACCCACCTTGGGTGGTTGTGAAAATGGTTGCTGGTGATATATTCATTCCCTTGAGCAAAGAGTAAGTCCTCTACGTTCTTTTTGTGCATGTGTTGCACTTAGTGTGCTTAGAGAGCAAACCCTAAGTAAATGTGTTGCATTAGGTAGTGGATTGTGTATCCACTTGAGGTTTGACACTTGATTCGTTCAAGTGAGAGTCTTCGGCTTATTACTCTTGATGTTTGCCAACACCAAGACGACTTGGAGGTGTTGCGCCGGTGAGCTTCTCAAAGAAAGTTGTGAGAAGATCCGGGCGGTTGTGATTGGTTTGGTGCTCGCCATCTCCGGAGTGGAAGAAGAGCAACCCCGAGTGGATCAAGGTGTTGGTTCGTGTTAGAACCAGTTCAAGTGGTGGGACTTACCTCAGGAGGTGTTTGGCTTAATTCGTGGAGCCAATCCAATTTGTTTAGGCTTACCTCAACGTGGATTAGGGGAGACCGGTAAATCTCCGAATACCATAGTAAAACACCATTGCATCATTATGGTTTGTTCTCTTGTGATTTACTTTGTGCAATTTACATTCCTAAAATTAAATTGCTTACAAGCCTTTGTATGTTTACCATCTTTGTAATAGTATTATCTTGTTGGTGCACTTAGTGGGACTAGTTGATTTAGGTCTTAATTGTGCAAAACCGATTTGTCTTACTCTTAGCATTAGAAATCAGTTTTAGCCAAAAGATTTTAAAACCGCCTATTCACCCCCTAGTCGGCTTCCTCGATCTTACAGATCCACACGTCGTGAGGTGAGAGGAGTTTAATTGAGATTTTGAAAAGAAATTGATGAGGTTTGAGGAATTCTTAAATATAGAAATATGGCTCCAACATATATGAATTTTTTAAAAGGATTACGAGGTTGTATAGTTTGTTATGTAAATTTTTTTGAATTTTATCTACTTTTTGATTTTCTAGGAAATTCTTACAAGATTCTCTTTTCATGTAAATGCATTGTTACCTTTGATGAGAATTCACAAAACATGCTCAAATATATTTTCCCGCATGCAAACATTCCAAAAATTATTCTACTACTAATTTTTATTCTATTTCCCAAAATTGGGATTTTTTGGATGTTACATTTATTGTGAGTTAAGATTTAAATTGGTAGCTAAAGTAGTTTAGGTGACATTCTGAACTCAGTGTTGGGCTGGGTGTTACACCCCTCCATTTACAAGTAATTATCATTTTGGACATCGATATGATCTCCAAAACTTAGATTTGGCCACAAATTACTGTTGTAATATACGTGCAAAACATAATGAAAATATAATATTAGGAATATTTTTTTTTTGAAATAAATCATTTTCATATATTCGATCTAAATATTCATAAAATATTTGTTAGTTAAAGTTAAAATAGACATGTTTTATGAAGACATTTATTTTTGACTTGAGGAAGTATTACGTTCATTGGGCATTAAGTGGTAGTATACATTAATATATTTATCAGTATCTTTTTTTAGAGTATTCAAAGTACTTGGTATCATTCTGACCGGTACGAATAATTTTTGGATATATCTCAATAGTCGTTTCTTCCCGTTATGGAACAGACTCTACGGAGGGAATCGTATTCGCGTATGTTTGTGGGCTAATACTGAATAGCAGCAGTTCACTATAGGACTCTACTCCGTAGTTAGCCTATGTAAGGAGAGGCACAGGAAGAGAAACTTACCCATTATTCTCAGATCAATAAAGAAGGCTACAAGATTTTCCTCTCTACTGCCTCGTGCCTACGTATTCATCTACTTTTCTAGTTTCCTAAATTGCTCGTGATTGTTCTTGCTTCTAGTGGTGTTGATCGGCTGATTGGATCACTTGTCGGCATCAGTTAGTCACATGGGAGACAATACAAGCAATCATCTACTATGGGAAAGAGGCATACATGGTGGAAGACAAGCAAGGGGGGAGGATCTCCCAAATTCGTGTAGCAGCAGAGTATGCCTTTTTATGCCCCAAAACATCTGTGAAATGTGTTGATGAATGTCCCAGAAAGGTTCCTTTAAGAAAATGTCCTAAAAAGGCTCCTACGGCAATAACATACAAGTGGGTCTTTATGCCTCCAAATTGAGCCCACAATGGCCTTAAAATGGGAGCCATAAATCACACTTACGAACATATCCTACTTGTTGTATACTTTTGTGTTAGCCAAAAAGTGCTATAGCTGTGGTGGACAAATAATTTTGAAAATAAGATCATTCATAGCATGGATTAGGTGGGCTTAACCCCACCATTGAGTCTTCAAAATAAATTCATAGCATGCATTGATGATCGGACTAAACTCGAGCCATCAACACAACCAGAAGGACCCTTAAATCTAAATATAATATATAGGACCTTCCAATAAGTCATCACCTGACCTACAGCATCAGATACTTTGAAGGGTGCAATGCCTAGCAGGGTAGCGGGTAGCAATAAGGCTGCAACTGTAGCAAATCCGGCACGCGAAATGCAGCAGATGGTCGAGCTCACAGTATGCAGAATGCTGATATACTCTGAGGTCTGAGCAATTTCGTCGAGATCCAACGGTAGAGCATAACATGCTGATATACTCTGAGATCCTGTACAGATGGGTTTAGACTTCAGTTCTGAGCAAGCAAACGAGATCAGAAGTTTATAGTCTGCAATGGAACGGTGAACGTGAGCAACATGATATTCTGTTGTTTGTGTGCAGTAATGCTGGACAGCTGCAGTCACTTGGAAACAAAAGCTAGACATGTCAGCCAGCTAACACCTGTGCTGGTCGCTGTAGGAAGGGAATTCGTCCAATTGCTGCTTATTAGATACCTGTCAACTTGCTGTTCCAAGACAGTTTGCAGCACGTAATTCAAATTTTATCTCCTCAGTTGCTTATCTAGACATCTGTGTCTGGACTAACGGTGTTCTTGATTTGATCACTCGTGTAGACGCTTCTTTGAACATGTACAGAACCACCTTGCACATGTTATGCTCTACAGAGGAGAAACTTCAGTGGGAAGACTTGACACAAATTCTGGATGAAGTGGATCTTAAAGATGACAGAGATAGAATGAGATGGTGTTTGGAAAAATCCGGCCAGTTTTCGGTCAAGTTTTTATATAGGCATTTGGCTTATGGTGGGATTACTAGTAGGAAGTTGCAGAGGTTATGGATCAGTAGAATTCCTTTTAAAGTGAAAATTTTCTTGTGGCAAACTTACCAGGATAGAATTCAGACTGCAGACCAACTTAGGATTAGAGGTTGGAAAGGGAATGCTAATTGCATCTTTTGTGGGGTGGTAGAGGATGCTAATCATGTGTTCTTTCATTGCGTTTTAGCAAAATTTGCTTGGTTTTGTATCAAAGAGATTTTCTTTTGGGAAAGAGTTACATACTTTCTTGATGATCTTCATTTGTGGTGGCTTGACAAGCGGAGTGCTAATGATTATCACATTAGTTTATTCAGTTTTGCAGCTCTTGCTTGGACCATCTGGAAAATCAGGAACAAAGGAGCGATTGAGAGGATTTTCCCTAAATATCTGACTGGAGTTATGTTCAAATTTGTATCTTACTTGCATTGGTGGCAATCCTCCTCACAGGGGCTGGTCGGTGAAAGCTAGCAGATCTTCTAGTGCTGGTTGAGGATTGGCTAAAGATGTTTTGTGCTTCCAGACAGATTTAGATTTTAGGTCTTAAAAAAAAAGTTTTGTCTTGATTGGGTAGTAACATCCTTTTTGTGTCGGGGTTGTTAGCCTTAGGGCGTTTGGATGTCAGTTCTTTGTGAACTTGTATGCGTGTCCTGTTCGCTGGTTCCCCAGCGTGTTCTCTTTTTGTTTTTTTCTTGCTTGTAAAACTGGTTATTAGCTTTCTATAAAAGCTGGATTCTTTTCTTGTTAAAAAAATAAAGATGAACCACCTTGCGCTGTGTAACTTAACTTCTAAAGAAATATGAAAGCTAAAAGCCTCATTTTTGTATCTCGCCAGTTCAGTTTCATGTCTGCTCTTGTTTCTTATCCTGAAGCAGAAATATATTCCTCATTGCAGTTTCAACTAGAGGTGTCAGATTCTCGGAGTTCTTGGTGAGAATGGAACTCACGTTACGTATGCCTGGATGCTTGAAAGCCACAGCACATCCATCCGGATCTGACTGCGCGGCACATGGAGACAAGTGAGCTTTCAACTCATCGTGAATTCGCGGCGCTCGCTGTTCGATCGGTCGCTTTTGAGTGCCACTTGTCTTTGGATTGGTTTGAACACGCAAGAAAGATGGCATATGGGCACAGGAAATAAACACTGTTATGGCATAAGGCCCACTAGACAGCGGCGAGGACAGGCTTGGAAGCTTATCTCTGTATCTTAATATTAGGGAGTTTCATTAGTTAACATATCTTTGTATTTGGCCGTCTTGTAATTGATTAGATGCATATCGGACCATTAGTTAACATATCTTTGGATTTGGCCGTTATGACATGCATATCTTGTAATTTATTAAATGCATATCGGACGGTTAGTTTTCATATTATTAGGAGATGTCACTACTGCAGAGAGGGTCATCACAGACAGCTCTAAACCGTCATCACAGACGTTTTTTGAACTGTCTAAATCTATGTGTATGTGATAATAGACGGTTATCACCGACGATTTGTGAGCCGTCGGTGAAAAGCCATATCATAGACGGTTTATGGTGCAAACCGTCCGTGGTAGTAGGCCTTCACAGACGGTTTCAACAAAAAACCGTCTGTGATATCCCACATATTACTGACGATTTTTGGTAGAAATCGTCTGTGAAGGTCTACTATCACAGACGGTTTCCTATAAAAACCATCTATGATATGCGGGATATCGCAAACGGTTTTATATTGAAACCATTTGTGAAGGACTACTATCACAGACGGTTTCTACAAAAATTCATCTGTGATATGCGACATATCATAGATGGTTGTTGGTGGTAGCCGTCTGTGATTGGATACATATCACAGACGGTTGTTAGTAGTAGCCGTCTATGAGTATCATTCACAAACGATTTATTTCATAAAACCATCTATGATGGTTCGTTCTATACCTAAATATATTTTAATTTTTCAGCTAGCCTTAGGTAATGCTAGCCATATCCTCTGAAGACAAGCAAACAGAAAACATATATATCACAATTGATTTGATATAGAACAACTGAAAGTGATTTACAAACTCAATATCAATTACAAAGTCATTTTAATGATCTAATTACAAAGTGATTTGATTACAACTTAAAGCGAATTACAATAAATCAGAGTCGCCGGGGTAAAATTCTCCACTTTCTTTAATGATCTCCTCTGTTATGAAGATGACGAGCTGTCCTTGAGCTTCCACGAGTAAGTCCAGATCGAACATACTCTCTGGTATTTTCATGCCTTGTCGCTAGCAAGAGTAAAGTGGTAAACATATATATGTAAATTCATAATTACGAAACAATTATTAAGACATTGACCTCTGGATCCTTCGGCTTAGCACTCGTGATTTCCAGCATATGATGACAAACATAGAATGCACATATATTGCCTTGACGTAGTTACTGGTGGCACTGCAAAAATAGAAGTGTGATATAGGATATGTGATATAGGACTAGTAGGGTACCCGTGCGTTGCAACGGAATCTCAAAAAAGAAGTCTAAATAACACATAGCAAAGAAAATCATGTCAAACACCTCATAATTCATAATTCAGAACCAAGCCCCCCGCCCCCGTCACCACCAACCGAAGGTTCTTTTTCCATGCGGGCGGTGGTTTGACGTGGGGTGGGAGGGGAGGGGAAGACAAGCGAGGCGATGGTTCTTTTTCCATACGTGCGGTGGTTTACCGTGGGGTGGGAGGGGTAAACTCAGAATTATAGTAGTTAAGATATAGGTATAGTCAGTTCAAGAGACCAGGTTACGAAGTGTGAGCAGGTACCAGAAATCATGTCTTGTGTCGCAGTTTGGCTCCCAGTCCATTGTGTATCCCTCCCTTGGCAACACAGGCACTAAACGACATACATGATTCCAAAAAGTTATCCTTGGACATTTCAAACAAACAAAGACTATAATGGAGTTACGTATGGAGGAAATGAGTATACATGTCCAGTACTTTTTGCACAAGGGTGATGTCGTGCTTGTTATTGACTAGAGAATCAATGTATATTACCTTGTTCCACTTTGGTACAATGGCTGGAAGGACCTAGTGCCACCTACTCATGTAGGTCGCTTTAGTCATTAAACCTAAGTTCGTGTTGCGTATAAGGAACAAATGAAATTTGTATAGTAAGTAGTGGAGCACTTACTCCTGTTTGTAGGGTACCAGTATGTAGTTCTTGCCATTATGAGTATGCAATCCTTTCGTTATGTACTTCTCGACGTAGCTTGTGTCTTCGCGGATGCATTGCTCTGAGATCAAATGTGGGTTGAGGAAACCCACCGGTTGTCGCCATTGTCGTCATTTTTGCATCATGTATCTATACATAAGTAATGAGCTATGACATTTATTGGTATTCCGTGAATGTAGAACTTGATTTTACACACTTACAGTATCCAGCATCGTAGAAGTGAGGCATCAAGGGTGTCGAGGTTGAAAAGATCACATAAGTCTTCGAAACATACGACGAAATAGCCCGGTTTGTGGTGGAAATGGTTCTCATTGTAGCTGATAGTCAATCCAAAGAGGCCGCCTTCCTCTCGCCTCGCCGATGCGTAATGACCCAAAATTCTTAAGTTGAATTAGTTAAGCATCTAATATGCATTTGTGAAATGTTGGACTTTTTAAAACTTTTTGTGTAACCCATATGTTGGGAATCCTATTATAATTGAAGACTAGAATTTAAAACCTAGTAATCCAATACATCGTCTCCCATTCAAAAGCTCAAATTTAAGTCAGAGAAAAACCAAAAGGATTTCAATTGTGGGAATATTTTAGTTGGATTGTATATTCTCTTATATGCTTGTTTGGATTTTTCTGAAATTATTGGAGGTTATTTGGTTTCCATTTTATTTGCATGCTTAAATTGGACTTGAATTTAAAATGTAAACAAAACAAGTGAACAGTGCCTGGAAATATATTTTTTCTAGGTTCTGGAACATATTATAGACTCACCCTAAAAATTTCACAAATTTTGGAGTTATATTGTTATTTTTAAAGGACCAGTCAAACTAGTAAATTAAAAGTTAAACACCTAAAATGGGAACTTCAAATAAATTTAGGGGAACAATGCATTTCATGAAATAGCTAGAAAAATTATAGAATAAACTAGTCAGTGTCAAGAACCTTCCATAAATGTTTTAGGATTTTTGGAGCTCGTAAACTATCTCTAAAAATCACCTAACCACCTCAGCTTTTTCTGGAAAATCAGAAAACCTATTTTCTCTCTCCTCCTTGTTCCTCAGGCTCGGTCCGACTCAACCGGCTCCTCGAGCTGCTTCTCCCTCTAGTAGCGCCCACCCCAGCGGCGCACTTTCCCTCCACGTTATGCGCCTTCTTCACGGGGTTTCGCCACTTTCGAGTGCATGGCAACGCTGGCGTCGAGCTCGAGTGAGCGCGCATGAGTGCCACGCCGCCCGGCCCATGCGGTCTCATTGCGCGCCTGGTTTCTCTCGCCTGGACCGCATCCCACTGCTCCCTGCCGCACTTTCCTCCCTCCTCCTGCCTACTTCTACTCCAGCCGAAACATCTCCACTACCATTTCTTCTCTTCCCCCTCTTCTCCACGAGCTCGCCTCCACCTGACTCACCTCCGCCACGGAGCTCGCCTCCTTGCCGATTGGTGCCGCCCCTGGTGCTCCCACGCGGCTCATTCTCGGGTTGGCCTGTGCCTGGCCCGGCTACTCCATCCGCTCGGCCACAGCCCGCGCCGACGTACCGCATCGCGCCTCCAAGCTCTTCGGTGGTTTCGATGGACTCCGGCCACCACCGATTGCAGCGCGGAGCACCCAACATCACGAGAAGCAGTTTCCCTCAGTCAATTTGAAGATAGTTCCACCGACGCGTCGCGCACAAGCGTTCTTCCACGACGCCGGCCGGATCCACCTCCACCGATGCCGCGCCTCCTCCAGCGAGCCCCAGCTAGATTCCTTCCCCCGTAAGCATCCCCTAGGCTCCCTCTCCCTCGCCCTACCTCTCAATTGTTCTCTTGTCCTCTCTAGGGACGCCGCCACGATGACCTCCACACGCCACCGTTGGCTCGCGTCGCCGGCCCGCCATAGACCTCCTCCGTCCCCACCACCTACTCTGGTGAGTTCCCCTTGGCCTCCTCATGCTCATACTACCCTGAGTTTCTCTCCTCCCTCACCGGTGACCTCTTTTCTCCTCCAGGTCCGGCCGCCGCTCACCTCGTCCGGTGGCCACCGTCCTCCTTAAGCCGTGCCACCACCACCACTCGGTTCACCTACCATCCACGGTTCCATTTTGACCATGCTCGGCCGGTGCCAGTGCCTCCTCCGCCGGTGACGAGCCAGGAATCGAGCCGCTTGCCGCCCCTTCTGTGTTCCTATAGATTATGTTCTGAAGAACTTCTTCTCTCTAAAAATGAACTCTCATGTAATGAGTTGTGAACCACCATTTTGTCTAATGATAGTATCATTTTTGAAAACCATTAGCAAATTTGAAGTATCAATTTTAAAGGAAGTTTGGTTGTAGCAATTGTGTTCAGAGAATGTTTGCTATTATATGATGCATGAAATGTAATATGAAGATAGTCAAATTTATCATAGGCTTATAATATTCAGTAGTTAGAAATGTTATTGATCAGATCAAGTTTTCTGAAGATGCTCAATTCTGTCAATAGACTATTGGCATGGTTAATGCAGTAGTTAGAATGGTCAATGATTCATTTAGTCCTTGGGCAATTATCTTTCCACGACTTTTTAATCGAAAACAAATGTGAAGAAGTGAATTAGTGAGGTGAGTAATTGACACTTGATAAAGTTTTTGGATAACATAAAAGAATAGAGAAGAGAAAGGATTAGTAGGAAAGCATGATGTCGGTGAACCCATTCTTTGGACCAACAAAATTTTCCTACTAACTAAGGTTATGAATGCCAACTAGGACTCGTGATTGAAGTAGCTATTACGATAGTGGAAGTTTGAATGAAGTAGCACTTAGTTCAAGAGTTGTGTTATCTCCTGTGACTAAAAATCCACACAAATCTTGCTATCCAATGTTAGGATTGGAAATTAAGTTAAGCTTTTGAGTAGACAAAATTGATATTTAAGCCAGAGGAATATTAGTTCATAGCATTAGTTCTTCTTTGTTGTAAGTGTATAAATAGCAAATTGAAGTCGATATTGTCAATTGGCTAATGAAATGGTATGTCTGATGGTGAGAGTTGGTCTTAATTCAATTAGTCGATTAGGAGGTTAAACAAGAGTAGTTAGCCAGTTAGTAAGTAATATAGTTAAAACTGGCATATACATTTATAGATTGTTTAGATAGGTTGCAATTGTCGTATACCTTTTTAACTAAGTCGATTAATGAAAAGTAGTATGGATGATTCGAGTTTGTGCAAATCTTTAAACCGTAAAACATAATTACAAGTGACCTGTGATTAGGGATTAGTGCATTGAGTATTTAGCATGGAATTGGCTATTAATTTTGATTTATGTATTTAGAGGGTGACTTAAGATGAATAGTATGGATATGTAGAGATCAGTTGTCATGAGTAATAAACTGTTGTCAACTTTATATCAAAGGCAGACTCACCTAGGAGTTAAACTAAGCGGATTGATTTTGACTATATGATCATCGTTGATGTATGCATAGAATGCCTAGAAAGAGTGCTTGTGAGTACTAGGTGTCCTGTTAAGTTACTAAACTTTAGTAATTTCCTAATTAATTGGAATGAACTCCAATTGAACTAAAAGTTATCACCTAAATACATCTAAAACCATTTTCTATCTTTTGTATTAATTTCATAATTTTTGGAGACTCTTGGAATTCTTGATGTTTATTCGGTGTTTTCACTTTGTCAGTTCTTATCGTTAGACGACGATGATTCAGAGTGCAATTGAGAAGTTCGTGTGAATGTCTAGAGTTCCGGCAAATAAAGGCAAGCAGTTTGATCATATTAATCCCAGTATTTTCAAGTCTAATATGTTGATTTCAACTTGTATGTATGCATTGTTATTTTGTTGTTAAATTATGGTTTGATTAGTTGATCCTATAGTTGCATACTCTATAGGTAAATGATTACTCTCTACTACCTGAGTCTAAGTTATTTGCCGTGATTAGAGTTCGTTGGATTGGCTGTTGTCATTTAGTAGATTACGAGTTAATATGCTTAGACATGCTTAGCTATCAGTAGTATTGGCCGATCATCGACTTAGTCGATGATCTTGATCACACAAATCTTATTATTACTCCATAATGTCCAGCACCTTGTGCTTTGTTATTTTGTAAATCTAAAACAAAAAATCTTGATCGATTGTGATTAGATTGTGGGAATTATTATTACTCCCGGTGGAACATTAGACCTATCGAAAGAATGGAAATCTTGATCCATTGTGATTAGATTGTGGGAATTTTATTCATCGAATCTGAGGTTTTCCTTAACATTTACACTAGAAGCTCATTTTGGGAGACTTGGGGAATTAACTTTGGTCACCCAAAGGTTGTTCGTACAGAAAATAGAAAACTTGCGTATTCTGAGCAGTGGAATGATCGTTGATAGAACCTTCTGATGTAGAACATGAGCGTGTGTACTGAGGATTCTGAGATGTTATTCTTAAAAGTTGAGGTGGTGTGATTGCGTGAGATCTTTTCTGTGGTGCTTTGGGTGCCATCTGTCAAATTAAATTCATCAGTAGAAGGAGATGTCGAGTGATTCGGTGGGATCAATAGAGCCTCTCCACGAAGGTGTGGATGATGTATTTCAGTTTGAGCATAATTTGAGGAGGTTAAATTAAGATGTTTGAGCTCGGGTGGTATGCATGGAATTTGAATTCCACTGTTTGAGAGAAATTTTATTCCTAAAAGAGAAATTAAGAAAAATAATGTTTCCTTGGGAAGTGAAGCGTTTTCTTGATTCTCGATTGAGCTTTGTGTTGTTGGCTGATGTCTTCCGCAATTTGAGTTGGTGCTGCGATGGTATGTGTGATTCTTTCCATTCGGACAAAATAAAAGAAGTTTTGGTTTGGGCATTGAGTGATTTCTCCTTTGGCTTTCACGGTGTTCATTCGCAAATTGCCTAATGAGAAAGTGTAATTATTTTTGTGATGATTTATCAAATTTTGGATTTGACCCTTTTGGAGGAGAGTTGGCATTGCGTGGTTGCGATGATAACTCCTTACTTTCAGTTGGATTATCTTTCTAAAACAGTTGTTTAAGAACGAGTTCAATTGTGCATTCTCAATTAAAGGAGGTGCCCCTTGTTAGATGAAGAGTTTGATTTTTCTTCATGTTGTGTGTTGCTGTACCAAAAGGGAGGTTGGCCCAGGTACATTGGTTCGTTTCGATAGTTGCAGGGATTAGGAAGTTGGCGTATCGCTTTGACCGTCTCGGGTCCATACGCGAGGAACGCAACGTCTAGTGTGTTCTGGTGCTGAGTGGTACCTGAGAGATCCAAAGCTTGAGTTTTCAATAGTCGTTGGCCAACGAGTAAAATCTTACATTTCCATCCTGTGTGTTGAGAGAACCTATAAAGGTCAACACGAGTGTTGAGGTGTAAGACGTTAGTATACGTTATGGCCTAAGTGTGATGAGACTTGGGACACAGAAACTTCGCATGCATAGCTTTAACCAGAGTTGTTAACGTCGGGTACATGTTAATGGTTATAAAGTTCAGTTGGTGTTCTCTCGAGTAGAATTCGGGGTCGAATTTTGTTTAAGGGGGGTAGAATGTAATACACCGTTCAATCTTTAGAATTATAATTGACTCTTTAAACCATTTATTGGGATTTAAAATGGAATTTCAGAATTTCTCGAGAAGGGAGATTAAATATTGGGCCAAAGGCCCATAGCCTTGGCTCAATAGGGGCAACCACAAGACCCTATATGCACTGTCTCCTGCCTTGCTGCTGTCCAAGAAGAAGGAGGGAGGGGGATGAACCATTCAGTTGCCACCGGCCAAGGGAAACAAGGAAGAGAAAGGAGGAGAAGAGAAGAGATCTTCTTCGTCGGAGTTGTTCAGCGTATTCCTAGGGTTCTACAAGGGTAACAAATCATATTCTTCGCTGAATGGACCATGCTAGATGCGTATGTTGCCATGTTCGTTGGATTGAAGTCCTGCTGCGAGTAATTCAGTTTCTGTCCATATTATTGTACGTCTGTTTTCAGATTCTTAAAGCCAAATTACAGGATCCCACCTCCTATAGTTATGTGGGATTCGTCTTCAGTTTTTTGTAGACGCAAAGATCACTCAATTCCGAGTTACGGTTTCAAAGTTATGATGAATTCTTTTCTGCTGTCCCGTAAAGTCTGACGAGAATTAACAGTCACTTTAGTTATTAAAATACGACTATGCTAAGGGCTGATTCAGAGTTTGCACCCAACTAGATTGTTGTAGCATTTTCAATAATATTTCCATATTGTTAAAAATCATGAGATTTGGTTTAGCCATTTAAAAGTTATCATATTTTCTTTACTGCTATCCTGAATGGTTGTCGGTTTGCTGACTATAGTTTTGAGCCGTGGGCTAGATTTTGTTAAAGGAAAATTATGAGTATCATGCCAACTAGACTTTTGAATTTCATGTTCTTATCTTTCCAGAATGACAGGAATCATGGATTTTGGTTAATTTTATCAAAAGTTATGATTATTTCTTTACTGTCGTGTAATTTTGCTAGACAGATTTTGTATTAGACTATCATCTAAATGTTAGCCTAGTTTGTTGATAGAATCAGAAGGTTAGGCCAACTAGGTTAATGTGGAGATTTTCGTTACCTTTCCATATGATCTGAGATCACCCCTTTTCGAGTCTCAGAGCAAAAGATATGATATTTTTAGTATCACTGTCCAGATTATCGTTCTGCTAGACTATCGGTTAAGCTGGATAGAACCTTAATATGAACCTTGGGTTTAGGAGGATGTGTTTAAGCGTTGCGAGAAGCGTCTTATTCACGTGTTTTCTTATTCAAAGTAATTAATTTGTGTAGGAGGAGGGAATTCGGGTGTAGCGGCATCCCTCTTGCCTCATAATGCTTCGCAGAGCGGAAGGCAAGTACAATTGAATTGTCTTGTTTGTTGTTTGTTCCACTTGATTGATGATTATGCAATGGGTAATTCCGGTATTTCTTATTTCCATTCATAAATGATATACCCTGATTCTTCGATACTATGTTACATTCAAAATATTCATTTGTTCCTTCTTTCATGTTCACCACGGAAGTGGGTAGTGAAGTCCCATCATTCCAACATGGGCAAGTACCTTGTGATTATTATTGTTGGTGAATCTTTGAGTGCTTGTTGTTCATCTTGCTATTTCTATGATCCATGAGTAGATTCAATCTCGCATGTTCTTTTCACGTTCGTTAATCCATGATTAATGAGATGATGTCTTTCATTATTCATATTTCATTCCATTCATTCATTGTTCATGTTTCATTCCACGGGAATGAAAAGACCCATCAATTCCAGTATGGGCACGTAAGACCCACCATTCCAATGTGGGTAGATTTGGATCCCCGTATGAAACGTTCTTCATACGGGCCTTGGATCCCCGCATTTTGTTAAATGCTAGGTGAACACCGACGGGTGTGTCACTGGCTATACCGGTATAAGCAGAAGTGTAGTCCATTCATTTCATTCATTCATTCATATGGGTTCTGTCATTTTACCTACGAATTCTATTCTGTGATGTGATATTCTTATTCATTCGTTTTACCTTCGAATTCTATTCTTTGATGTGATGTTCTTATTCATTCATTCCACATTCGGATTCTATTCTGTGATATTATGATCTTATTCATTCGTTCTATATTCAAAATTCTATTCTGTGATATTATGTTCTTATTCATCCCTTCTATATTCAGAATTCTATTATGTGATATTTGGTTCTTACTCAACCATTCTATATTCAAACTTCTATTCTGTAATATTCTATTCTTATTCATCCCTTCTATATTCAAAATTATATTATGTGATTTTATGTTCTTAATCATCCCCTTTATATTAAAATTCTATTATGTGTTATGACGTTCTCATTCATTCGTTCTGCATTCGTATTATATTGTGATATTGTTATATTCCTATTCAGTATTGATCATATTGTATTGTTGTACTTGCTGAGTCGTGGACTCATTCTTGCCGTGTTTGGTTATTTTAGGTAAACCTTGGAGACGATGTGCTTGGGAGGGAATAGTCACGGAACACTTCATTCACATTACATGATTCGCTTCTAATTACATGAACTTGTCTTTTTCATTACTTCGATAAATTTTGGATTGTAATATGGAGTTCGATGGTTGAAGTTATCATTCTTTATGATATGTTTGAACTGGTAATAGCTTAATGATCTCCGTATAGACTATGGTAGTTTTATTATAGTTGATTCAATATGATTGGATGATAGAGTTGGATATGTGGTGGAAACCTGATTCAATTCTTATATTTGTTCGATTAGGCGTTGATCCTTTTATGTCATTAATTGAAAGATTATTGAAATTCTTCCGTATTATTGTTGTATGTTAATCATTTAGGTAGTATCTTGACTTCCGCATAGCCAGGGTGTTACAATATGGGACCTCTCTTGACTTAGTACTTTGGCGTGTGTTAGCTCTGGGTCGTAATAGGTGGTTTGTGTGTTGTGTGAAAAAGGAACTGTGTGTTGTTGTTGGGTGTGCGGTGGTGGAGTTCTGGGTAGGTTCTCCACCTCGAGGGGCATCGTAGTTGTCTAATACGATGACTCCGACACAACGTATGGGTTCCTATCCATACGGGCGACTCGTAGTTAATACATAATATTGGAAATATCTCGTAGGACTTAGCTGTGCAGGCATACCAAAGAAAGTGTGCTTAATCATGTGGAAAAAAGGTGGTCTGGCGTGTGGGTACATTGGTACACCCCTACAGGGTTAAATATATTCGAATAGCATCGTCCTATGTTATGGACAAGCTTGGTTATTTCCCGCAAGAATTAGACTGCAACCTTTAATTAAAACTTGACATGGGTTGTATGAATGGGTAATTCATGCTATTGTTGTGGTGACTATTGGGTTAGTTACTTCCAGGATATTGTTGTCATCTATTTATTGTTATTATGTTGTTATTTACTGTTATTTGAACAATAAAAACAGATTGTAAACTTGCTTTTAAATGTACTACATTATTGCAAATAAAGATTGCTTTGTGCTTAAAATGAAACATACAGCCTCCACTTAAATAAGCTTGCATGTAGCGTATGTATAGGCTTGTTACTCTACACGTAAGTTTGCGGAGTACAATTTTTGTACTCATTTGCTTTGCTTAACTACTTGTTGCAGAGGAGGAAGTTGAGTCCCTAGGGCCTCACTTTTGTGAGATGTGATGCGGGTTTGACGACTAGCTTGGCGGTCCGGTTGGTTGCCTTGTGGGTAAAGGCACACTAATTGGCTCTTTTGTTTATCACCATCTTATGGCATTTCGCTTCCGCTGTCTAATTAGTTAATTGTATGTCTTTTGGACGGCCGGCCTCCCTTTTGTAATAACTCTACTATATATGTCTTTTGATTTGATTAAGTATTTCTTTGGTTCTATGTCTTGAATGGAATTGATGCATGAATTCTGTAAAGGGGTGTGTATACTGTATTTCTGGGAAGTATACATATCTCGAAGACACGGGTTATTTTGTTTGCGATGCTAGGGTCAATTGGTGACTAAGCATTGCAAGCTTAATAAACCAGGGTCCTCACAATCTGCCGCATATACCATTCATGCAAAGTCTGGTAAGCCCAACCAATGCGACGTAATGCTGTGTCGGAGACCAATGGCATTCCGAGGGAGAATGTCCCCGGCTTGTGAGGCGCCTTAATCTTCGTCAATTTGGCCATAGCGCCTCGCATGCTGGTTGTCTTCCTCGAAGACGACTCGATAAGTTTTTCTTGTTTCTTCGGCACTGTCTCCACAGTATGGGATACGAAGGCCTTCTAAAGCGACAGATGGGGTCTAAGCGATGTCCCTCTTGGGCCACTGGACAAAAGTGTGCATGACATCCCCTAGTGTTATGATGTCTTCGTTCAGGCGCTTCTCCAGCGGGATGGACATCAAATTATCATGTACCATGTCCACTTGAACCTTGGTGTAACCCTGCGCCAGTTGGGAACCGTGCACTATTATCTCTTCGTGGTATGGAAGCACCACCCCCGCCCAGCCTCAACATGAATGGACCCAACCAGCACTTGGAGCCTACAGGGCATGGGTACCTACAAAACGATACACAATTAGCTAAGCGTCGTACATGTCTATCTTTGGCGCATCCCAAAGATGTACACTACCTGGATGAGGTCGATACGTAATTGGGCGTCGCCAAGTTCAGGAAGTGCAGACGTGGACGCGACACTTCCTCGATGTTGAGGGATACTGGCTACTAAAATCACGGGGGTGTCTTGTGACCGGTTGAGGATTTGATTCATTTGTTACTACAATGTTGTTATCTGTGCTTGAAATTGTGCAGTAATCAGTTATTTAAACTCCGCTTTCCACTGTTCTTCGTGCTCAGCCTTGGATCTCTTCCAACTCCTATATGCCTCCTAGTCATGTGGAAATCCATGCTTTCAATGTACGTAAACCTCAAGGCCCCGAGTGCGACCCGGGTGCTCCTTGTTTCCTAGGGCCATGGATAGTATATCCTTCTCCCTGACTGGATCGAAGGAGCCTTGGGATGATTCGATACTCAATGTTTGCTGCAAGAGGCCACCACGTTATGTTAGACCCGACAAAGTTTGTCACATCTTACCATGCGTTGGAACACTCCCTTGTCTGCTGGGTTTGTAAAAGAGATGGCGCCCGACGACGTGGTTTTGGCCCTCGCTCTTAACCAGTTTCGGGTGCACTCGTCTATGATCTCGGCAAATGGTTGAGAGACCTTCGACTGGATTGCCAGATTGTCCTCAAGGATCCATTTCGGTATTTTACCCGTGTACCCAGCGGTACCGAGTCTGTGGGGGTGAATATTTTGGTTTATTCCAAGACGGAAGAAGAACATGCTGAGCATTTGAGAATAATTTTGGAGAAACTTAGAGAGCATCAGTTGTATGCTAAATTTAGCAAATGTGAATTCTGGAAGAAGGAAGTTGATTTTCTTGGTTATGTGATGACAGCAGAAGGAGTAGCCGTTGACCCCGGTAAAGTGAAAGCAGTGTTACATTGAGAGCAACCCAAAACCGTAACTCAGATTCGCAGTTTCTTGGGAATGACAGGATATTATCGTCGTTTCATCAAAGGATTCTCAACGATTGCTGAGCCTCCTACGCAAATGTTGAAGAAGGAGAAAAAGTTCATTTGGACTACAACCTGTGAAGAAAGTTTTTAGGAATTGAAGAAGCATTTGACTTCAGCCCCGGTGCTGATCTTGCCAGATATACGCAAGGATTTTGATATGTATTGTGATGCTTCGCATCGAGGATTAGAATGCGTCCTGATGCAGGAAGAGAGAGCTGTCGCTTATGCATCAATGCAATTGAGACACCATGAGGAGAATTATCCTACCCATGATCTAAAATTAGCTGCTGTAGTGCATGCTCTGAAGATTTGGCAGTATTACCTCATTGGTAATCGTTGTGAGGTATAAACCAATCATAAGAGTCTAAAATATATTTTTACTCAGTCGGATCTGAACATGAGACAGAGAAGATGGTTGAAGTTAATAAAGGATTACAACCTTGGAATCCATTACCATCCTGGTAAAGCCAATGTCGTCGCAAATGCTTTGAGTCGTAAGAGTTACTGCATTGCTTTGGAAGTAAAAGAAATTTGTCCAGAACTTCAAGAGGAATTTCAGAAGCTGAAGTTAGAAGTTGTATCTGAAGGATTTGTGGCTAATCTAGAAGTACAGTCTACTTTGGATAAACATATTCGTGAAACCCAAACAAATGACCCAGAAATCTCCGACATTAAGAAGAAGATGGCAGAAGGGAAATTCAAGGACTTCACCAGAGATGATCAAGATGTACTGTGGATTAATGGACGTATTCGTGTACCAGACAGTGATGGTTCGAGACAGCTAATCTTGAAGGAAGCCCGTGACTCGAAGGATTTGATTCACCCTGGTAGTACTAAGATGTACCAGGATATCAAGAATAAATTGTAATACCTCATAAATCCAGCTAGGTCGTATAGTTTGGAATTTATTCGAATACGAGATTTAAAATTTTCCGGAATCGCATTCGGTAAAAAGAAAGAAGTCAGAGGGAGAAAAAGAAATAGATTTCGTCGGAAATTCCAATCAGCAGGGGGGGTTATCGTTATTTTTCGGCAACTTTGGGCGCGATCACGACCAGTGGCCCAAGAAGGGCCGCCGGCCCATGAAGTGGCCGACCATAAAGGGGGCGCCACTCCCAAACCCTAGCCGCCTCCATCCCCTCCCACCTAGCCGCCACACCCTCCCCTCTCCACCCTCCATTGCCGGCGCCTCCTCCCCTGGATGGGCGCCGTCTCCTCCCTTGGTCGTCGGCCATTGGTGCTCCCGAGGTTGCTCTCCAAGATCCCCGGGCGCTCCTCCTCCGATCTGTCCTCCGGCGGGCCGTTTCCTCGCCGGTTGCTCGCTGTGGTGTGGCCGGCCAAGGAAGAAGAAGGGAGACCAGCGGGGAGTGGTTCTTCGTCGTGCTATGGGTCTTCAAGGGTAACGAGCACCTCGGTTAATTGTTTGATCGGTTTTTGTTGCGGTAGAGATCATTTGAGTCGCGTCAGATTAGAGTTCCAGAAATTACAGATTGGATCAGAATGTGGCGCGGCTAGTTACAGTACTTTAGAAGCCGAATCTGGGGTTTTGCCCTTCTAGAGTTTTATTCCTGGGAACGTTAGCTTTCTTTTGGCACCAAGATCAGGAAAATCCGATCTGTAGTTTGGGAGATATGAATTTTTGAATACGATCTATTCAGTCTGCCTGAAAACTGGGGTCAGTAGGTTTGTCCCTCGGTTTTGTTCAAATGAGGGGCCGAATCAGAACCTTCACCAAACTAAGTTATTGTAGCTCTCGAAATTATCTTTCCAAGTTGATAAGGATCATTCTCATTGGATCAGTAGGCTAAAAGTTACACCATTTTCTTTATTACTGATCTGTATTCTAGACAGACGTAGATGGGTTGTGTTTAGCTGTTAATTAGCCCTCTGTTTTGGCCGAATCAGGGGATTTCACGAACTAATGTTTTGTAGCCTGATCAGTTAAGAATCAGTGAGCACTGGTTTCAGGTCTTTTAGAGTTACAGATAATTAATGGCGAATTTTCTCGTACAACTGCCCGTAGATCGATAATCTGGACTTTTTGTGTAGAGGTCAAATTGAACTCTTGGGGTGTGCGGGTTGATTAGAGAGCATCGTAGAACACTTGTAGCTGTGCCATATTCTATTATCCGTAATCCGTGGCAATGCTTGTGTAGGCGGTGAGACGGTGGGTGGAAGGACACCTTCGTTGTTTCCCAATACGTCACAACACGGAAGGCAAGTGCAATGTTTAATTTGTGTGAATTCGATGAATGTATGATAACTTGGTAAATTATGAATATTCCTGTGATTTGAGCTTGATGTGGTAGAGTTCAATACCTTATTCGATGATACATTGAGTTGAAGTTCAAGTTATGCTTTTCATTCCATGCATACATAATTGATTCTTTGTCACGGGAGTGAAACTTGATTAAGTCCCATTAATTCCAATATGGGCATGTAAGACCTACCATTCCAATGTAGGCGGTTTGAACATTCCGTATGAAACGTTCTTCATACGGACTTGGATCCCGCTCTTGGTTAGAGCGGGCTTAAGTGAACACCGACGGTGTGTCACTAGTTATACCGGTATAAACATGTCGAAAGTCCATTCTCCTTCAATGCATTCATTCATACCATGCTTTCGTAAATTCATGGAAGTAAATGATTTACTTGGTAGATTGTTCCGATTCAGTATTCTTTGTGAATGTATATGTTGTGCTTCTTTGAGTTTCGACTCACTCTTGCTTATTTGTTTTAGGTGAATTCGGTGAAAGCGGTTGCTAGCGGGAGGGTGTAGTCCAGCACGTTCCACGCACATGAATAAATCATTCATTCGTTAAAATTCTATGTACGTTTATTCGGTTTAATTATAATGTAATGGACTGTAATAATTGTCACTTGGAGGTTCATTATTCTCGCTTTGGTTAATTCTTGTTTTAATTTATTGATGAACTGTTATTAAGCTATAGGTTGTTACCTTGATTAATCGTTTCTTTAGCATTGAATGCGATGTTAATCTTAGGAATTGAATAGTGGGTTGGCACGTTAGGTGACATCTTGTCTTAGAATAGGCGGTGTTACATAAATTCTGGTGGCCAAATTTAAAACGAGAAGTCATAGAGTTCGTTGCCCTGTGCGACGTATGTCAAAAAGTAAAGGCAGAACTTTAGAGACCAGCAAGTTTGTTACAACCGCTGCAGATCCCAAAGTGGAAGTAGGAGGAGATCGGAATGGATTTTATTACCGATTTACCTAGGACTCAATCGGGTTACGATTCGATTTGGGTAATAGTTGATCGTCTAACCAAGGTTGCCCATTTCGTGCTAGTCAAAACCACTGATGTAACACCCTGACCCAAAATCGGCTCAATGCCCAGCCCACCGTGGGGCGGACCCGCCCACACATAGCACCCCACTTACACTTTTCGTCCTCGCTTCATGTAAAAGGGTTAACCCGGAGGTGCTACGTTTGGATCCAACAGGCATTATATACTACTACAACTCACTTAAGACAAGCAATGTGGGACTAATCCCACCACACAACTCCTCATGGGCCACATGGGCCACACTACGAGCAGGCCGGGGTATTACATTCACCCCCTCAAGGGCTGACGTCCTCGACAGCATACCACATATGCGGCAAATGCCCAGAACTACCCCTCGGTACACGTCCGTGTGTCCAGTGCCGGCACATATGCCATGCCATGTGTCCACTCCGGGCCCACATGTGCCATGCGGCATATGCCAGCGCCCCTGTCCCGCACGCGCCCGTGTAGCGAAGGTTGATGCTCTGATACCATCTCCAACACCCCAGCCCAACCTGAGCCTGGAATGCTACCACCGTAACAAGTCTACAAATGGAACTAAGACATTTCTTTCTAAATTTCGGCAGAGTCTCCTTTGTAAATCAAACTATCCGGACATTCGCGCAAATAACAATAATAATAAGCAAATATCAAGCATGCGTACTAAACATGTTCATTAAAGAAACAACCATAAGCGCTATCAATCTCCAATAGTGGTTGTCCACGACTTATAACGTAAGAGTAAACCTCACATAAAGCTATTCAAAGTCAAGTTATCACTTAAATGTTTTATTCACTTTATTAGTGCGGTGTGCAGCAGTGATAATTTCTACTCCGCCCATGCATGCAGCCACAACCGATGTACCTAAAAAAAACAACACGGCAAGAGTGACTCAAGACTTCGGCAAGTGCAATGATACAAAACATAACAACATCATTCATTATCCAGCGATTGTATCAACATCATGAATCAAATCAACATATGAATGAAATAATGAATGCACATGCGCTTCTCTTTGCTCATACAGGTATAGCGGTGAACACCGTCGGTGTTCACTTATGCTGCGTTCTACAACACGCGGGGATCCAAAGCCGTTTGAGAACAAGTCAGCTGAGGATCCACAATGCCCACTTTGGAATGGTGGGTCTTACAATCACCACCACTCCGTGGGTGTCGCAAATCCACAACTTGCATTCATGAGTGCACATGATGAACAATAAAATAGCGATAATCAAATTTTAATAATCTAGCCATCATGAACAAATACACATCACCATAAATCGATTACATCGAAACAAGCATATGTTACCATGATTCATCATATAGAACAATCACATAACAACCACATTATAGGTGCACTTACTGTTTCTTTCTTTCACTTCTGACTGCGAGGAAGCAAAATTAGTGTCTCTACTCTGGAACTCCGCCTCCTACACAAGCATAAGCGGTAACAATAAATCGATGAATTCGGACTCCGTTTACACCTTAATCCAACTCCTCAAGATCTATGACTCAAAGAGAGTTCTACCCAAATTTCGGCGATCTAGCATAATGCTTCCGGGACAGCAGATGCGAGAAAAATCGTAATTAAATATCTGTAACTCGAATGACTTGAAACTAGTGCTCAAATACTCTTAACGTAACAGGCTACGAAACTATAGTTGGTGGGGTTCTTTGATTCAGCCAAACTAGTGGTCTAAACAACCGTTGAAAACCATTGACAGACATCATCCAGAATCTGACACAACATAAATAACATGGCATAACTTTCACTCTACAGGTCCAATTGATATGATCTTTATCAATTTGGAAATATTATTAAATAGTCTACAATAACCTAGTTGGGTAAGACTCTGATTCAGCCTTCTAATAATCCTAATGTTACGATGAAGTTTGCTGTTCCCTCGATCGACAATCAGACAACAGCGACAGTAAAAATTCAATAACTTTTGAGTCACACCTCTAAAAAATATGTTCTTTATCAATCCTGAAAGATTAATGGAATGGCTTCCACTTTCGTTTTGGGTGACTCTTCAGATTCGGGCTCAAAAAAATACAATCTGACTAGACATGCAGACTGCCAAATCTCGTCGACTCTCGACCAGTCGCACAAAACGGACATATCTCTAAACCGTAACTCCAAACCAGGTAATCTCGGTGCCAAAAGAAAGCTAAGATCAAGGGCTACAACTTTCTGAAAGGTGGACAGATCAGAAAATGTACGTAACTTACCCAAATCTGACAAACCAATCTGTCACAGGGGGAGGGTGGGGAGAGCCGGCGGCTTCTAGGGGGAGGAAAGGGGGAAAAGGGGGAAAGAGGTGGGGCACTAGGGTTTGGGGGGGGTGGGCACCCCCTCTTGGTCGGCCACAAGGAGGCCTCTCCTGGGCCGCGCCCCAGGCCCATGTTGGTGAAAAATATCAGATGACCCCCTCTCGTTTTATGTTTTACTATTCCTCTTATTCCTTTTTCTCCTCTCGGCTAAATCTGTGATTTACCGATTCGATTTCCAAGGGTATTACTTTTAGAAAAGGGAATAAGAGGAATAGTAAAACATGAAACGACAAGGGGTCATCTGATATTTTTCACAAACTGGGCACAGGCATGGCCCAGAGAGGCCTCCTTGTGGCCAGGCCAAGAGGGGGTGCCCACCCCCCCAAACCCCTAGTGCCCCACCTCTTTCCCCCTTTCCCCCCTTTCCTCCCCCTAGCAGCCGCCGGCTCTCCCCACCCTCCCACTGTGCCAGATTGGTTCGTCAGATTTGGGTAAGTACGTACATTTTCTGATCTGTCCACCTTTCAGAAAGTTGTAGCCCTTGATCTTAGCTTTCTTTTGGCACCGAGATTACCTGGTTTCGAGTTACGGTTTAGGAGATATGTCCGTTTTTGTACGACTGGTGAGGAGAGCTGACGAGATTTGGCAGTCTGCATGTCTAGTCAGATTGTATTTTTTTGAGCCCGAATCTGAAGAGTCACGCAAAACGAAAGTGGAAGCCATTCCAGTAAGATTTCAGGATTCATAAAGAACATATTTTTTAGAGGTGTGAATCAAAAGGTATTGAATTTTTACCGTCGCTGTTGTCTGATTGTCAGACTGAGGGAACAACAAACTTCATCAGAACATTAGGATTATTAGAAGGCTGAATCAGGAGTCTTACCCAACTAGGTTATTGTATCCTGTTTAATAATCTTTCCAAATTGATAAAGATCATCTCAATTGGACCTGTAGAGTGAAAGTTATGCTATGTTATTTACTGTTGTGCTGTATTCTGGACAGATGTTTGTTAATGGTTTTCAACGGTTGTTTAGACCACTAGTTTGGCCGAATCAAATAACCCCACCAACTATAGTTTCGTAGCCTGTTATGTTAAGAGTATTTGAGCACTGGTTTCAAGTCATTAGGAGTTACATATATTTAATTACGATTTTTCTCAGATTGCTGTCCCGGAAGCATTATGCTAGATCACGGAAATTTGGGTAGAACCTCTCTTTGAGTCATATATCTTGAGGAGTTGGATTAAGGTGTAAACGAGTCCATCATTCATCGATTTATTGTTACCGCTATGCTTGTGTAGGAGGCGGAGTTCCGTAGAGACACCAATTTTGCTTCCTCGTGTCAGAAGCGGAAAGAAAGAAACATGCAAGTGCACCTATAATGTGGTTGTTATGTGATTGTTCTATATGATGAATCATGGTAACATATGCTTGTTTCGATGTACTGATTTATGGTGATATGTATTTGTTCATGATGGCTAGATTATTAAAATTGACATCGTCATTTTATTGTTCATCATGTGCACTCATGAATGCAAGTTGTGGACTTGCGACACCCACGGGAGTGGGTGGTGATTGTAAGACCCACCATTCCAAAGTGGGCATTGTAGATCCCCGGTTGACTTGTTCTCAAATGGGCTTTGGATCCCGTGTTGTAGAACGCGGCATAAGTGAACACCGACGGTGTTCACTCGCTATACCGTATGAGCAAAGAGAAGCGCATGTGCATTCATTCATTCATTCATATGTTGATTTTATTCATGATGTTGATACACTGTTGGATAATGAATGATGTTTTTATGTTTTGTATCATTGCACTTACTGAGTCTTGGACTCACCCTTGCCGTGTTATTTTTTTTAGGTACATCGGTTGTGGTCGGCATCCATGGGCGGGAGTAGAAATTATCACGGTTGCACATTGGCACTAATAAAGTGAATAAAATATTTAAGTGATAACTTGGACTTTGAATAGCTTTATGTGAGGTTTACTTCCTTACGTTCTAAGTCGTGGACAACCACTATTGGAGATTGATAGCGTTTTATGGTTGTTTCTTTCATGAACATGTTTAGTACGCGCGTTTGGATATTTGCTTATTATTGTTGTTATTTGCGCGAATGTCCGGATAGTTTGATTTACAAAGGAGACTCCGCCAAAATTTAGAAAGAAATGTCTTAGTTCCATTTGTAGACTTGTTACTGTGGTAGCATTCCAGGCTCAGGTTGGGCTGGGGTGTTACAACTTACTCAGGGGATTGCCTTGCAGAGTTATATATATCAAGAATCGTAAGTCTACATGGTGTGCGAAAGAAGATAGTGTCAGATCGAGGATCTCAGTTCACCTCTCATTTCTGGCAAAGTCTGCATGAAGCTCTGGGAACTCACCTGAACTTCAGTACTGCTTATCATCCTCGGTCAAATGGAAACTAAAAGAGCTAATCAAATATTGGAGGACATGTTGAGAGCCTGTGCTTTAGCTAATGCTACCAGTTGGGATACGAGTTTACCGTATGCAGAATTCTCATACAACAACAGTTATCAAGCTAGTCGCAGATGTCACCATTTGAAGCTTTGTATGGTCGTGCCTGTAGAACCCCTTTGAATTGGTCAGAAACTGCTGAACGTTTGGTATTGGGACCAAATATTATCCAAGAAGCAAAAGAACAAGTGGCCATGATCAGAGAAAGATTGAAGATAGCTCAATCGAGACAGAAATGCTATGTTGATAATCATCGCCGTGATCTCAGCTTTGAGCCTGAAGATTTTATTTATCTCCGAGTTACTCCACTCAGAGGTGTCAAACGGTTCCATGCCAAAGGGAAACTTAACCCTAGGTATGTTGGTCTGTTCAAGATTTTGGAACACCGGGGAGAAGTTGCTTATCAGTTGGAGCTACCGCAGTCGCTAGCAGGAGTGCATGGTGTCTTTCATGTCTCTCAGTTGAACTAGTGTCTTCGTGCACCCGAAGAACAAGCTTCGTTGGATGCACTTGAGCTAAAAGAAGATCTCACATACAAAGAGCAGCCAATCAAGATTTTGGATGTCGCAAAGCGTCATACCAGAAACAAGACCGTTCGTTTCTGCAAAGTTCAGTGGAGCAACCACTTAGAAGGAGAAGCAACGTGGGAACGTGAAGAAGAGTTGAAAGCCGAGTTTCATGGCCTCTTCACTAGCTAGCCTGAATCTCGGGGACGAGATTCCTTTAGGGGGGGGTTTGTAATATCTCAATTTTCTGAGCTTTAAAGATCTTTTAAATAGTTACTAGTTGGAAAATTCACCATTTGAATTTTTATTGAATCTATTTAAAGCTTAATATTGACTTTCAATATCAAAATGATTTAATGTGCTTAATCCCAACATCAACAATTGGCAAAACTATTTTATCTAGATTATATGTGCTTAGATATATTTTCTAGAATTTTTCCAAGTTCATTTGATATTTGATAATTGCTATTTGGATTTTCTATATTTTCTAAAATAGAAAACCTATTTAAAATCACCCGGAACAGTGTCGGGCCGAAACCCAAAACTATTCCCATGCGGCCCGATTAGGTGCGGCCCGCCCACGCCTGCCAGCCATTCTGTGACAGTGGACCCCACTTTGTCGGTCTCTCTCTCTCTCTCTTTCTCTCTCTTGCAAGACTCCGTCACTTCTGCCGACGCGTGGCCTCGATCTAAGGCGAACGCGCTCCCGCGCCCACGCCTTCCTGTGCCGCTGCCATGTGGGTCCCACCACCATCGTCTCTATCGCGTCTTCATCAACCTTGCGCCGTCGCTCGCATCCGCCATTGCTGGAGCTCAAGCTCAAAACGGCAACGGTGATTTCCAACTAAAACTTCTGAGTTTTCCACACCAAATCTTTAGCCCTTATCTCCCCGCACCCGAATCTGGCCGAATCAAATCTCGAATCGATTTTAATCTTTGGGATTTCTGAATTTTATTTCGTATTCAAAGCAGTTCAAATCGGGATTCCTTACCTCGACTACTTGAGCCCTATAAATAGCCCCCTAGGATCGCCTGGCCCTCCGCATCCGAGAGCCACCACCCTCGTCGCCCGATTGCTCTAGCACCGACGCAATTAGTGACGTAGAGTTTTCTGGCCGAGCTTCTTCTCCGGTGAATTACACCACCGTCGTTGCGCCTTTGCCTCGCCAACTGCACCATTGTGATCAGCATAGCTCAAGCTACCTCGTGCACCCCACCTTGTTGCCGAAGCGTCGCCGGAGCCTCCGTCCGACAAAAGCCGAAGGTCTCTTATTTTTGTGTGCAAGTATGAGCTGCAAAGGCCCTTAGGCAATTGTTGCAGCCATGTCAGAATTTCTTTTATTTATTCTTTTTCCAAAAATTCTTCGCTGACGTTAGCGATTGCACAATAATCCAATTATTCTTTAGAGAAATAATTCAGAAATTCTTATTAAATCCAAAATTAGGGTTTTATTTAGATTCAATTTTCGAAAGCACACATCTTTTGGCATCCGAACTCCGATTGAGCCCACTCAAATTTCTAAATTAATATAAATTCAAGATCTATTTATTTGTTATTTTTATTTAATTTTTAGAGTTTGTTTTGCCTCTGTTATTGATTTATTTTGTTTGTTTATTTCGTTTGCGAGTAGACGTTAATTCTTCGAGGACTTTTGAAGAAAGAGTGCCTCAAGACCAAGATCAGTACCTAGACCTATTCCAAGGCAAATTATACCTTTGATCATATTGATCTCAGTTTTCAAAATACTTTATTTTAATGTATTGCATTCTATTTCAAGTATTTATTTAAATACTTTTGGGTTAGTGGTTAATCCAAATTGTTATATCCCCCTTGTTTATTGTTATGCTATGATCTTTTGTCTCCCTAGGTTGGTTCATTATTAGCTGGTATTATCATAGCACCAACGTGGGTTGGTTAGATACGAGTAGAATGCTTAGCCATGCTACGAGTCATCATTTCATATGAGTTGCAAATATAGACTTGACTAAGTGATTATGTAACTGTGTGATGAAATTGTGTGTGATGTGTGTTATTACTGGTTGATGGTATGTGTTGCACTTAACCAATAGTGATGAGGATATCCTGACTACTTATGGGGCTGTTTATGAAGCAAGAGCTACATTTCTCAAGCAACAGATGCAATTCTTTTTTTGCAGATTTCTTTGTGTTTTCCGTGAGAATTGGACACTACGTAAAAGTAATACTTTGTGCATTCTCAGGTTCGACAAGCTTAAAGCCTTTGGAACCGAGAGGGAGGCTGGAGCCAAAGCAATAGAGGAGCACAAGGAGGAGGGTAACCATATTTGTTGCCTACTGATGAAGAACACGAAGGTCAAAGCGGTTGGGAAGGAGAAAGTCAAGCAGCCCATGCGGCTGATCAAGGAGGAAAGAAACCCGTGTGATGGGAGAGCAAAAGGGGACTTATAGCTCAAGTTTTGGATAAGATTTTCAAGCCCAATTCAGATCTCCCACAACCCCAACCGAAATCAAATTCGGAATCAACACAGAATCAAATTCGGATTCGGAATCAGCATCAAATTCGGATTCGGAATTAGCAGGACAGTCCGAAGTAAAACGGTCATAACATTCTCATACGAAGTCTGATTTGGGTGTTTTTTGTCTTGTTGGAAAGCTAACTTCAAGCCTGATCCAACGGATCCTCGCTCGCTCCAAAATTCGTCCTGAGTCAAAAGATATGACCGAAAAAAGATGACGGTTGTAAAACTAGAGTTTCCTTAGAGTAGGAGTTCTAATTCCGAATTAGAGTAGGAGTAGGGCCCCTTGGCCAGCCATAAGGAGAAGGGGCACTATATATTGATGGTTAGACCCCCATTATAACGGCAGACCAGTTTATGCATAAGAATAGAAACATAGCTATTGCTTGTTCTTTCGAAACCAGAGTTCATGCGAGAACTTTGAGAGAGGACTAGGCGATCCATTGGTTAGATTACGCAATTCAAGGTCAAGCCGTCGTTCCATTGGGAATTGGGGACTTGGCGATCGTCGTTCGTGGTCTCGCGACGATCAACTATCCGGTGTGTTTTGGGCGTATTCCAAAGAGTTGAGGGTTCGTGCATTGGCGCGAGTGTTCAGCTAGCGACATCGTCTACTTCGCATCAGTTATCCACGGTTCCTCACCGAGAAGATCGGGCTTCCCCCCGTATCATATGGTATCAGATTCTAGGTTTACTCGGTGAGAGCTATTTTACCCTTAGTTTAGATTTGTTTTTCTGTCCTATAGCCCATTAAACCGAAAATTGCAACACAAAAATTCCAAACCCTAGTTTCAATCTGTTATTTCTTGTGAGTTTTGTTAGGTTTTAGTCCATTAGAATTTTTTGTTTACTGCTGATCTAAGTGTTTCCTTTGCGTACCTTGTTCCTTGTTTCCTTCCAAAAAAAAAACAAAAAAAATATCCAAAATTCAAATTCAGTCCCTGCCTCAATTTTCGTTAAATCCGAGTTCAATTGGTACACTGTTTGTAATTCAGTCGTAACTTTTGCGTCCGAGCTCCGCTTCACTTATATCCTTTCATCTTGTGAGACTAGTTTTTGATATTGCATTACGGCTGCTTATTGAACATTGTTTACACCTTGCTGAATTTTTGGGCTTATGCACCCACCAGGGTAGCAAAATACTTTCGGCCATTGAGAAAAGCCAAAAAAAAAGGCAGCCGCACAATAGCAAGAGCCACGGCATTGAAAAAAAAAGAGTATAAAAAAAACTGAGAGCAAAAAAATAATTTTTGCGAAAGAAAAGAGAGGAAGAAAAAAAATTCTTTGGCCGATTGCTACAGTATTATGCATTTTATTGGTTGCTACAGTATCATCCCATCATTATTTCAGATTGTGTAGTCATTTTTTTTGCAATCTTGTGCCCTACTATTTTCAATTGCAATTGGCTAGCGTCTCTCTTAGTATTTGGTGCAAAACGAGCTAGCTTGATCTCATTTTCAGATCCCTTCTTGCTAGCTCATTCCTTTCTTTGCATTGAGTCACATTTGTCTTTGTGTGTGCGTTCATTCACTTCGCTTACACCTTTTGGATCAGCACATAGGCAAAAGAATCTAGCTTGGATCATTACTTAACTTTACAACAACTTGAATATCAGTTTGCATAGGTTATACACATACCATACCAAACTCCACCTACACCCGTTCGTGTACTACCTTTGCTCTTGGTTACACTCATACATTACCGGGTTGAGGTCGTTCGCTATCACAAGTATCGTTTTGCAGTCCTTGATTCACTCTGGAACGGTAAGCTTATCTTGATTTCAGGACAGTGAGTTGCGAGCGTAGAGAGAGATAGCTGTTTTGTTTTACTAACCTGGATATAATCGCGTTTGCTATTTGTGAGTTGTTGCCATGTCAGGTCATCATGAGGATCTATCAATTACATGGATGGAGTACACTCGCTTGCGTAGGATGCTACAAAAGCAACTTCTTGATCGTGATAATGGTGTGCGCGATGAGCTTGGGGCCGTTCGGTATAAATTGAACAACCTCGGGGAGGAGGTTACGCAGCTACGTACGGACATCAACAACAACTTCTTAGAGCTGCGCACCATGTTCAACCAACCCAACGTGCATCGTAAGGATTTTTTCACTAAGCCCAAATTTCCTATCCCTATATTTTCAGGTCGTGCAGATGTGGAAGAATACCTTAATTGGGAGCTTGAAATTGATACAATATTTCGGATGCACAACTATTCCAATGAGAGGAAGCTCTTACTTGCGTCCAATGGTTTGGTTGATTATGTCACACATTGGTGGGAGCAATTTGTTCGTAAGCGTATGGAGCGCCACGAATTGTCGATTATCACTTGGGAGCAGATGAAACAGCATTTGCGTGCACGTTTTGTACCTTACCACTACAAGCGTTCCCTAGTGGAAAAGTTGACAGGGCTGCGACAAGGTTTGAAGTCCACTTGTGTGACACAGGAGAAGGAGACCGAGCATGGGATTTTCCCTTCGGTCCTGGCTTCATGTAGTATTGCTCCATTGCTTCATGAAGAGATTGTGGTTACTCGTGATTGCTCCGTTGCTGACCCACAATCTTTGGTGGATGCGATGTATCCAAACCCATGTGAGAATGAGAGCCACATAGCCAAAGCCAAATTGAGTGAGAATGATAAAAAGAGTGAGCTGTGTGATTCCACCATATGTGAGGTTGAGAGCATCTCCATTGAGTGTGAGAGAGATACACCAACAGAAAAGAGAGAAGTAGATGATAGCCAAAGTGACATTACTGCTGAAATTAACGATTTACTCGCTACTTCTGGTGTTGTTTCTCACATTGTGCAGGTTGATATTAAAGAAGATGAGTTGACTGTTCAACAACCAGCACCGTTGGAAGTAAAAGACGCGGAGATAACCACGGTTGTGGATGGAATGCTTGCTGCCCCGTGGTTTCACGGTAACAATTTGATACCTACAACACCGGCAATAATAGAGGAGGACGTTAAAGGTAACAATAATGGTGTTGAATTGAATAGTCATCATGCCGAGGTACGTAAGAGTAAGAACTCTAGTGTTCCTTTGAATATTCTATGTTCTAAAATTTCTTCGCTCAATTTACATAAGGTGCAATTGATTACTCATCAGGATATTCCTACTAGCATATCTCTTAATGAAACTTTATACTATATCATGTTCGATGATCCTAGAGAGCTATCTAGTGTGATTGAAAACCTTGTTGACGTTTCATGTTTAAAATCACTAGTTGGTCTTTCTGCCTACACATATACGTTCAATTTGATTGGAGATTATGGTGTAGATGACAAGTTCTATGTTTATCGAATGTGCATTGCTTGTGCTAATTTTGCTGATTTTAAATTGCATGTTTTGCGCAAACCATCTATTGAGCAATGTCATGGTCACTTTGAGATGGATTTGAATACAAGTGGATATTGTTTAGAACGCAACATGATGCCTACTTGTTTATACTGTACCAGTATACAGATTAGTGTAGTTCAAGCATGGAAGTCACTAAGAATTTTCTCCCCCAAATTTGAAGAACTTGATCTAGCTCGTCCCTTTTATATTTTGTCCATGTGCTTAGAAAAGTCGAGTATGACTTTTTCTCATGGGAGGGAGAATGATGTGAATGAACGTATCGCAATGTATATATCAAATACATCCTACGGTTGTAGGTGTGTTACTTATTTTGTACAAAACAACGCAAATGGCACAACAATTGTTTCATACATATATCACGTATATACGTTGTTCTCTATTTTTAGTACATGTTCAGCAAATCATCATGCGCTACACGAAAGTTGTTTGAATGATAAATACATATACTATGCATATACGTTGTTTTTCTTTGTGTAGCACATTTTCAGGCTATCAAAAGCCGATGACGGCTTTTTTTGAAGAAAGGGAGGATGATGAGGATATCCTGACTACTTATGGGGCTGTTTATGAAGCAAGAGCTACATTTCTCAAGCAACAGATGCAATTCTTTTTTTGTAGATTTCTTTGTGTTTTCCGTGAGAATTGGACACTACGTAAAAGTAATACCTTGTGCATTCTCAGGTTCGACAAGCTTAAATCCTTTGGAACCGAGAGGGAGGCTGGAGACAAAGCAATAGAGGAGCACAAGGAGGAGGGTAACCATATTTGTTGCCTACTGATGAAGAACAAGAAGGTCAAAGCGGTTGGGAAGGAGAAAGTCAAGCAGCCCATGCGGCTGATCAAGGAGGAAAGAAGCCCGTGTGATGGGAGAGCAAAAGGGGACTTAAAGCTTAAGTTTTGGATAAGATTTTCAAGCCCAATTCAGATCTGCCACAACCCCAACCGAAATCAAATTCGAAATCAACACAGAATCAAATTCGGATTCGGAATCAGCATTAAATTCGGATTCGAAATTAGCAGGACAGCCCGAAGTAAAAACGGACATAACTTTCTCATACGAAGTCCGATTTGGGTGTTTTTGGTCTTGTTAGAAAGCTAACTTCAAGCCCGATCCAACGGATCCTCCCTCGCTCCACAATTCGTCCTGAGTCAAAAGATATGACCGAAAAAAGATGACAGTTGTAAAACTAGAGTTTCCTTTTTGTTTTAGATTGAGTCAGAATTGGAGTGGGAGTTATAATTCCAAATTAGAGTAGGAGTAGGGCCCCTTGGCTAGCCATAAGGAGAAGGGGCACTATATATTGAGGGTTAGACCCCCATTGTAACGGCAGACCAGTTTATGCATAAGAATAGAAACATAGCTATTGCTTGTTCTTTCGAAACCAGAGTTCATGCGAGGACTTTGAGAGAGGACTAGGCGATCCATTGGTTCGTTCTGCAATTCAAGGTCAAGCCGTCGTTCCATTGGGAATTGGGGACTTGGCGATCGTCGTTCGTGGTCTCGCGACGATCAACTATCCAGTGTGTTTTGGGCGTATTCCATAGAGTTGAGGGTTCGTGCATTGGCGCGAGTGTTCAGCTAGCGACATCGTCTACTTCGCATCAGTTATCCACGGTTCCTCACCGAGAAGATCGGGCTTCCCCCCGTATCAAATAGGGTGGGAAAAGATTTAGACTGAGGCAAGTGGTGGATACTGTGTGATATGGTGGAGCTGTGTGCTGGGAATGATAATTTGTGTGACTTAGTTAGAAACTGGAAGTCTTCCCTTGGTCAATTAAGGACTTAACTTTGTGCGCCATGGAACCGAGCCTTACGATACAGCCACATGCTTGGTATGGGACGAGCCTAACTTAGTAGGTTATGAAATCTTGTCATTGACAACTCAGATTGTAGGTTAAGCTGTGTGATGGGCTGGGGGTGTGTTTATCACATCGCGGGACAGTTTGCCGCATCCCTGTTCAACAGTGTATGCCGTACCCAAATGTTGTGTGTATTGGTTGGACGGCAGGAAAGCACTTCGGGAGTGTCAATGTTTGAGATGAAGTTTCTGAAAGGCTTTGTTATGGTCAGTGCTAGCTACACTGATTGTATCTTGTGGGTAAAGTATACAAGCTCTACAGAGTGTCAAATCAATCTATTCGAATAGCCGCGTCCGCGGTCATGGACATGCTCGGGGATTTCACACGAGGGGTAGATTTTCATAAAAATATTTAGGAAGAGAGTTGTGTGATCTAAGTCATATGGCTGTGTGAATAATTTGTTTTGAATTATGCTTTCAATCTATTATTTGTGTTCAATTGCAAATGTTGCATTTCTTAAAAATAACCACAGAAGCCATCCCTTTGGAATAAGTCATCATCTATAAATTGCATTCCATGCAATGACTTGCGAGTACAGTTGTGTACTCATACTTGCTTCAAACAATCAACAGAAGTGGAGGAGTCTTCACCTGCATTTGAGGAGGAGTTCTACGAAGGTGTCGATCGTTAGGGTCTTGATCCCAATCAGTTGCCTGTGGTGAATTGATGAGATTCCGCTGAAGTTTATTTTTATTCCGCTGCTGCTATTTATTTATGGTCAGCCCTGCATGGTTTAATAAATGTAAACTCGACCATAAGGTCAAAACTATTATTTGCTATTCAAATTAGTCGTTTATTCTATTAATCGTCTTGTGTGGATCGATATTCATCTATGTTGATACTGTGTGCACTAGCGTGATCCTGGACTAGTGCAGAATACACAGAGGGTCCAGAATTGCATTTTTAGGTCCCGACACAGTGCTAGCTAGAGTCAATAAAAACAACACAATTTGAAACTTCTTCTAGCACAATCCAAAGTGGTGATCGTACCTTGACGGGAGGTGTGGATGAAGAGGTAGTTGAGGTTGGGGGAGCGAGGTGTCGTTGAGGTCAGGGCCGGCATCGTCGATGTCGTAGAGGGATGACGCCGGCAAGGGGAGGAGGTCGGGGGTTGCAGAGGGATGACGTCTGTGCGGGGAGGAGGTCGATTGGAGGTCGTAGAGTTGCTCTGAGGGGTAATGATGCAAACTCGGAGAGTAGCTCTGAGGAGTAAGGACGCAAACCCTAGCGGGGCCCCCTATTTATAAATGTATATCACAAATAGTTATATTAAAGAACCGTTTGTGATAAGTGTTCATGTCACAGATGGTTCTTAAATATAACCGTCTGTGATATGCTCGTTATCGCAGATGGTCTTGGAATAGAACCGTCTATGATATGCTTATGACCAGGGGGTGGGTGGTCGTAGTAAGTTGGGTGGTTGTAGTAAAACCTAGTGCAAAGTATATCACACACAGAACCGTTTGTGATAAGCTAGGCAAGCTACGACCACTACCTGGTGCTAAGCATATCACAGACGGTTCTATTCCAGGACCGTGTACGATAAGCAAGCATATCCCAGATGGTTATGTTTAAGCATATGTGATAAGTATCACAAACAGTTCTATTACGGAACCGTCTGTGATGCTCAGTGTGGGAATTTTTGGACGCGTGCGCTGGAGGTGAAATTTTTTGGCACCTTAATTAGGAATCACAATGCTACATATATCACAGATGGTGTGTTACACCAAACTGTATGTGATAGTTCCTTCTATATCCAAAAAATTACTATTATGTTTTTCAGCTAGCCTCAGGAAATGCTGACCATGCCCTCCGAAAATTAGAAAGCAGGTACAATCACAGATGAAATAATTTCTTAATTAGTGAATCAATTACAATGGAATAATTCCTTAATTACACGTGCTGAGTTTCTTAATTACAATGGAATAATTTTCCAAATAGGTGTTCATTACACTTGGCTATTCATATTAAAAAACAGCTCTAGACAATGATCGAAGCACATATAGCTAGCTTCCTCACTCAGTTCTTCCTCGAGCCTGATGATGTCTCCGAAAGGAGGTGTAACACCCTGGCTATTCGGAAGCCAAGATGTCACGCAAAACTATCAAACTACTAAGAATAGCATTAAAGCTGGATTATACAGATTCAATCAACAATAATTTCTAAAGAATGACCATAAACGATCACCAGATTCATGGAAAAGAATGGATAAACAGATATAATACCACGAACAGTCAAGCAATACCAAAGTTGGAATATTACAAATCTGGAAATTTATTTAACAAGTTGGCTTGACTGAAAGGTAATAATAATTATTACGATTGGATAAAAGTGAAGTGCAAGCAGTGCGAACTACCCCACCAAATCACCTTGTCTTCTCCTCAATTACCTAATTAAAACATACAAAGCAAGGGTGAGTCGAAGACTCGGCAAGTACATACAAGAATAATCAAACATAGAGTGGACAACACAATCCAGTTGAATTACGAACAAATCTTGGAACACATATATGATTGAATGGAATGAATACATGAATGGATGGAATGAAAAATGCATTGAAGGAATGGACTAATCACGGCTTATCTGGGGTATAGCGAGTGATACACCGTCGGTGTTCACTTAAGCCGTGCCATTGAAAATCACGGGGACCCAATCATCGTATGAAGAACGTTTCATCGGTGTCCAAGTTGCCACATTGGAATGGTGGTCAACACTACCCACATTGGAATGGTGGGTTTTCAAATGCCCATCTTTGGAATTGATGGGTCTTTCAAATGCCCATCTTTGGAATTGATGGGACTTGCCAAAAGAATCCACTCCGTGGTCATAATGAATTTTATGAATGAATATGATGATTTCTCATGGTATGAATGAATAACACACATTAGTGGAAAAGACACATGGCATTCAACAACATGTGTAAACAAGTATGAGTTTGCATTCCCACACAACATAATATATCAAGGATGCCACACAAGTTAGTTGCATGTAATGGAATGCAACAACTGAAATATGGAATGCAACAACTGAAATGAATGCTAATTCTTTAATCACAAGAATCATCTTCTTGAAATGAAATAAACATCAGGATGGATAGAAAAAGGCATTCACAATTTATCCCAACATCAAGCAAACAATTGGAAATATCACCAAACAACATAGGGTACTTGCCTTCCGCGATGTGACGTAATAGGAGGACACGAAGATGCCCCTCCACTCACCGCCTCACCGCCTACACAAATGTATAATCAAAATAAGAATAACAAGGTATGACATTGCTACAAGAGCCCTTCCATCCCCTCTATCTCTCCCACCCAAACAACGGGATCAATTTTTACCAAGTTTACCCAACAGCCCGATTACCGCTAAACTGGCAGCGATACTAGAAAAATCACCATTAATTATCTGTAACTCCAAAAGACCTGAAACTAGTGCTCACTGAATCTTAACAGATCAGGCTACAAAACATTAGTTGGCGGAATCCCCTGATTCGGCAAAAACAGAGGGCAAATTAACAGCTAAACACAACCCATCTACGTCTGTCCAGAATACAGATCAGAGATAAAGAAAATGGCGTAACTTTCAACCTATTGATCCAATGAGAATGATTCTTATCAGCTTCGAAAGATAATTTTAAGTGCTAAAATAACTTAGTTGGGTGGAGGTTCTGATTCGGCCCCTAATTTGAACAAAACCGAGGGACAAACCTACTGACCTCAGTTTTCAGACAGACCGGACAGTTCGTAATCAAAAATTCATATCTCCCAAACTACAGATTATATTTTCCTGATCTCAGTGCCAAAAGAAAGCTAACGTTCCCAGGAATAAAACACTAGAAGGGCCAAACCCCAGATTCGGCCTCTATAGTTGTCTAAACAATAGATGAAAACACTAACAATTATCTGCCCAAAATTCAGAACAGTGGTAAAGAAAATATCATAACTTTCATTATACAGATCCAATGGAGATGATCTTTATCAGCTTTGAAAGATAATTTAAAGGGCTACAATAACTTATTGGGGTGGAGGTTCTGGAAATGCCTCTAACTAAATCAAAACCTAGGATCAAGCCGACAGATCTTTCTCGTCAGATAGACAGAACAGCGCGCACTAAAAAAATCATATCTCCTAAACCGTAAGGCGGAATCACGTGATCTCGGTGGATGTGGAAAGCTAAGAACAGTACCTACAACTTTCTAAGAGATGGACAGGACAGAAAACGAACGCATCTTACCCAAAATCGACGTACAAGTCGGTACACAGCAAGGGGGAAGGGGGGGCTCCAAAGGGTGGGAGGGGGAGAGAAATGTGGAGTTTACGGTTTGGGGGGTGGGAACCCCCCCTCTTATGGCCAGCCACCACATGGGCCCCTCCTGGGCCGTGGCCCAGGCCCAGGTTGCCATGAAATCGCAGAAAACCCCCCGGTGAAAAGATGATTCTAGTTTTTCGATTAGCTCCCTCTTCCGAAACTTTTTCTAATAAGCCGAATCACCTTCGGGGTATTACAGGAGGCAACTCGTCAAATTGATTATACTCTTCCTCATCTACGACATTCTCAACTCCAACAATCCTTCTTTTTCCATGAAGAACTACATGGCAGTTCTTATTGACGGTCCTTTACTTAAAAAATTGTACAACTTGCTTAGCAAGTATGAATGGTTCATCCTTATATCCAGCACATTCAAGGTCCACAGTAGTGACGCTGTACTTGTCGACCTTCACACCCTGTGGAAGTTTGACGCAATAACACCGAAACAGGGGGATCTTGAAAAGTACATAGTCGAGCTCCCAAATCTCCTCTACGAACCCATAGCAGGAGCTCAACCCAGCGGTATTGAACTGCTCGTGAAATATATCTATGCAGACATCGTTGTTTTGGACTGTGCTCTTCCTACACTAAGTTGTCGTATAAAATGTGTACCCGTTTATGTCGTATCCTTGCCATGTCACAATTGTAAATTTTAGACCTTTTGCCAACCATGGCAGCATATCATCAGTTGATGATGGCTTCCCGGTGAATCACACCTTTACCCATTCGTTGAACCGGCGGTTGTTCTCTCTTGTGATCCAAACCTCCGACCGGCCTGGATTCTGTTGGTGTAGTATGTCTTTGTGCTCGTCGATGTACGGGGACACTTGGGTCATGTGTTGAGTATGTAGCTGCTGCTAGTTGCTGTAGCCAGATTTTGTGGATGACGTCCACTTTGAAAGATTATGGGTTAAACTTTGCTAGTATTCCTCTTTTCTGTGATAACACTTCTGCTATTAATATTTCTAAAAACCCAGTGCAACATTCTAGGACTAAGCACATAGACATTCACTTTCACTTCCTTAAAGATCATGTTGAAAAAGGTGATATTGTGATGCACTTCGTAGAGTCCGAAGCTCAATTGGCAGATATTCTTACCAAGCCTTTAGATCAAACCAGATTTTCCTCCTTAAGAAGCGAGTTAGGGGTAATTTATCCTTATGGGTTAGTTTGAGGGGGAGTTTGATCTTTTCTTATCTTTCCTTGTTCTTTTGATCTTTTATTGTTCTTTTTCTGAACTTAGTGATCTTTTCGAACTTTTTAGGTTTTTAGGCTTTTTAATTGCATCTCATTGTGTCATATTGCATTCATATGAAAACTCCAACAAGTGGTTACAACAAATGGTATGAAAAATCCAAAAAGATGCATTGTAATATAAGATTTTCTGCTTATTTTTAAAAATTGATGAAGCTTTGCCTATTACCCTTTAGAGCTTTTGTATTTCAATTCTTGCTCAATGTCATGTCTAGTTCTTTGACTTGCTAGAATTATCATGCTTTTACATGTGTAGCTAAGTCTTTGCTATATGAGCTGGAACCTTTTAAACAACTCAAACTAAGAAATTGCAATTTGTGGATGTTTTAGCGAGTTCGCAATTAGTGCTCCTCTTGTGACATTGGCCCTGTCAGAATTGCTTTGTTAGCTCTTTGATCTAAAATTGACCATTACTTGAGCTTTTGTGTTCTTGAGATTCTAAAAACTGCTCATGTGAAAAATGAAAATCAAGATTGTCTTATGCTTAAATTGTGCCAAACTATTCTTACGAGGCGCTTGTCAAATGACATGAACTTGGAGATAGTTTGATGAACCAGACGATCTCATGGGGACTGCTTGTCAGAAATGACATGAACCTCAAGATTTGTCGCCCCGGTAGAAGCTTAGAAAGAGTTTGTGGATGGCTCCTAGTCCAGGATCTTCTTTACTAAGATATACCTTTAATCAACTTTTGGTCGAAGCTTAGGATGAGTTTGTGGATGGCTCCTAGTCCAGGATCTTGTCACTAAGTTAGATCATTAGTCAACTTCAATATTCAATACAAATGAGAAAAATGTTGACAAATGGGCGTTTACAAAATATTGAGCAAAATGATTCAATACGGGACTTAATTGACTCTTAATGTGGTCTTTGTTAGATTTTTGATCTCACTTTGACATTTTGACATGGCCAATTTCACTTTAGGATCCCTGTTGTTGAACTTGCTGAATTTGAAGCGTTGCTCAAATTGATCAAATCTACTGCTTTACTTTTGAGCCTTTGTGCTTAGCTTTGATATATATGTCTTACCATGATCTTGCTAGCGCTGTCAGGCTTGATATGATGTTTGTGCAATATTAGAAATACTAGCTTGTTCTCTTGGGTAATTTCCAAAGCTTCTTGTAATCAAAAATTGAAAAATACAAAAATTGAAGCCACTTCATTGCACTTCATGCATATTCCTCTTTATGCTTCTTTTGTTTCTGCTTCTTTCTTTATTCTATATTTGTTATCTCTGGATGAGAGGAAGGCGTGATTCCTTGATGAATCCATTGTCAAAGGGGGAGAAGATGTGTTAAATGAGAAGAGAAGATGTGTTAATGAGAATATATTTCTTTGTTGGGGGAGAAGTTTGTACAAAGGGGAGAAACTGAAAATTTGAACTTGAGGATCATAGTGAGGGGGAGTTCTTGAGTTGCATTATTATTGTCTTATTGAATATTCTGAACTTGAATTGCATTCTTTTATCCTCACAATGATCATAGGTCAATTGAACAATTGTTCTTTCATATGGACCTTATGTGAGAATTTTGACCCTTTTTCTGGAAATCAAAGTTTTTATGCTTTCCTTTACCTTGTCTCACATGCCTATACTATTCTGATGCCAGCTTGGTCATTTTCATTGCTTTTTCTTGTTTATGGACCAAGTTGTGCCTTTGTGCGAAAACTGCGAGTAAACTCGTTTTCAAACCTCTTACTTACATTTTCTGGTTAATTGCCAATGTGTTCATCAAGGGGGAGATTGTGGATTTCATGGGGATATGTTTCAGATCTTAGGATGATGTGACAATTGGCAATGGCGTTTACGGTTTGTCGTTTCACGTGTTTTCGACAAAGCTACAGGCTTACTGGACAGGGGCGATCCGACCGGTCCGTGCACGGCGGTCCGACCGGTCCCAAATCGGTCGGACCGGCCATGTGGGGCGGTCGGACCGGCGGTGACCAAAGTGGTCAAAACAAGCTGGGCCAAAAATAGGTGTTGTAGGCAAGTGAGGGGATCCCAATGCACTTGGTCTCATAATTTTTGTAGTCTCCAGTAAGAAGTTCTATTGGATTTAAGTTTCCAGAAGGTTTCGGTTTTTGAGGGTATGAAATTCGGCTAAGTCCCTGGTGGCGGTCCGACCGGCTCGCAGGGAGCGGTCCGACCGGCCAGAGGGGCGGTCCGACCGGCTCACCTGGAGCGGTCAGACCGGTATCCACTTGTTCATCGGCCAACTTCGTGGCGATGCTCTTATGTTAGGTCAAGTACATGGGTTCCATGGCATATGGTTTTGCATGATGCATGTTTTGACTAATATGGGTCAAGTTTTGAAGAACTTGTTCCCGAATTCGTGTTTGCTTGTCTGTGGTTGTGCAGGTTGCTTGGTGGTCAACGACGGTCAACGGCGAGGAGGATCGGGACTAGACTTGGAGAGTTGAGGTCCAGAACGATTGACGATGCCGGGTGAAGTCAACGACTCAAGCGTGACACAGGATGGACAAGGGTGACCTATTGGCAAATCCATGACGCATGGTGAAGCGGTTTAGGTCAAAAGGTTAAAGACGGCGCTTTGCGAAGCGTGCGTGTGTGACCCGTTTGTTAGTGGGCCTTAACGGGAGCCCAAGAGAGTCAAACCCTAAGAGTTTTAGGCCTCCACTATAAATAGGAGGAGGTGGTGGCTGCACCCCTTCCTCTCTCGCCTTTTTATGTTTCAAAACCCTAATTGTCTTTAGGGAGTTGAGGTGGAGGCTAGGGCTCTTGATGGTTTGTGGTGAATTTCGTGATCTTTGATTGTCCACTGATCCATGATGGTGTGGATGTAATCCAGCATCAATCACGAAATCAATCTATGCAAGGTTTGCTTGAGATAAGTCTCTTTTCGTTCTTGCTTTCAATTTCGTGTTTTTAGGGCTTTCTTTGATCCGTGAGTTTGTGATTGATTCTTTCACGTGAATTAGCTTGCTGTGATATGTGTGAATCTATCTAGCATCATCTTGACCATCAATCCCTCACGAACAAGCTTTAGGATCAAGTTTTCGTTCTTGCCCTGTTTTAGACCTTCAGTTAATCAATTGGCAATTGCTCAAGATCGTTCCAAGAATTATCATAATATTCGATTGGAATAGGTCCTCAATAGCATATAGAAGGTGTGTGCAAAGTTTCATAAAGATTGGAGTTGAGAATCAAAGTTTCACCTAATTGCATCTTCGTCATCGGTGATTTTCTGCTTTGGATCGGTTACGTAGATCGCCGGTCCGACCGCCGTCACCACCGGTCCGACCGATTCGAGCGGTCCGACCGCCAAGATAACAATGTCCGACCGCCCGCAATCAGTCCGACCGGTTCGATCAGAGGTCGACCGCCAAGATGCTGTGTTGCTTTGATTCTTGCTGATTATTGTCGCATTGCTTAGGGGTTTAATTGGATTCAATACTAGTCTTCTGCTGTACTGGTATATTGATCTTCATAGCTTTCTAATAGCTACTGGAGTGAAATTGTATTGAGTTGATAATTTGTGAAAAAGTGAGCGTGCTCCTATTCACCCCCCCTCTAGTCGCCTTTACGGTCCAACACATATCAACCAAGTCACATCGTGCGTTGACACCATCCTTTGTTTATTAACGAATGTTCAGTAAGAGACCAATCAAGTTATCACATACATTATTCTCCACGTGCGTGACGTCGTTGAAGTGGTGAACTTCTAAGTGCTCCCAATAAGGTACGTTCTAAAAAATTGATCGCTTCTTCCAGATATTCTTCTGACGGGTCCTCAATTTACGTCTCTTTCCAAGCACAACATCGATATCCTTAACCATATCATAGACCTCTTTCCCTTTAAAATCCCTTGGAGGTGAACTGTCCTCCTTATTTTCATCAAATTGTTTCTTCGTCTTGCAGTGTGGGTGATACCTGGGAAGCAACCTTCGGTGACGCATGTACACAGTTTTACGCGAGTTGTTCAGCCACACAGCCTCGGCATCATGTAAGCAGTGCGGGTATGCTTTGGCTCCTTTTGTACTAAACCCGGATAGGTTATGAAGGGTAGAAAAATCATTAATGGTACAGAACAACATAGCGTGTAAAGTGAAGTTCTCTCGTTTGTACGCATCCCATACCTATACCCCTTGTTCCACAGTGTCACAAGACCTTCCAGCGATTTTTCTAGGTACACATCAATATCGTTCCCAGGTTGCTTCAGCCCTTGGATAAGTAATGACATCAAAATGTACTTCTGGTTCATACACGGCCAAGGAGAAAGGTTGTACATACATAGATTTACGGGCCAGGTGCTATGTCGACTGCTCATATTATTAAAAGAATTCATTCTATCTGTACTCAACCCAAACCTTATATTCATTGGTTCCGCACTGAAGTCTTCGAAACTCCTATCAATGTTTCTCTAATGGGCAGAATCAGCAGGGTGTCTTATCTTTCCATCTTTCTTACGCTCCTCCGAATGCCATCGCAGCAATCTTGTTTCCTTTCGGTTCGCAAATAAATGCTTCAAACAGAGAATTACAGGAGGATACCACAACACCTCAGTAGGAGGTCTTTGCTTCACCTCGATGCCCACACCGTCATGTAGTGATTCTTACACTATATTGGGATGCTTTGCACACCGGACATACATGCATTTTGCATACCTTTTACGGTAGAGGATACAATCGTTCGGGCATGCATGTGTTCTTTCTACTTCTATTCCTAATGGACAAAGAACTTTCTTGGCTTGGTAGGTGGTTCTAGGCAACACGTTTCCCTCTAGAAGGATGTCCGCTAGGAGACCAAGTAACCTCGTAAAACTCTTGTGAGACCAACAATTTCTTGCCTTCAATTTCTGCAGTTCAAGCACGGATGACAACCATGTGTATTCCGACTTGCAGCACAGGAACAAAGGTTTCGCCAAGTTCTCCATTAAGCCCTCGAATTTACCAAACTCTCTCTCACTATAGTCCCCTTCTAAATCGCGTAGCATCTGATCTAGATTGTCATCATGCAACCAACCCTCATCGAAAGCATAGTCCACATCCGGCGGCATATCGTTGTCTCCCTCGACGATGTTACTACCTTTGGTATAATCTACTCTTCACCGTGACTGGTCCAACATGTATACTCTTTTTTGAAACCCCTTTGAATCAAGTGCGCTTCGATCTGCGTTGAGTTGGTAAACATCTTCAGATTATCTCAATCAAAGTATGGACAATACATCAATTTTATCCACTTCTTCAACATATCCTGCTTGACAGCTCTTTTAAAAGCAGACACGCCATCAATGTACTCTCCACTCACATGGTTCTCAACGTACATCCTACTTCGGTCCATCTGCCCAACCCACGTAATAAATTATAGATTAATACACGCAACTATACAACACATGACAAGTCAATGTATATATACATGTTGCTCGATCATTGTTCTATATATTATAAATCTTAACTGCCAATTAATTACCTCTACTTGGATGATAAATCTAGATTATATAATGCATATAATTAGAAGCAAATACTAATCTTAGATCACCAAGAATAAATAGATCTACATGCCCACACTTGCAAATCTACTGTATTTAATTCTTTCACCGAACCTAGCGCAAGTCGCCTCCTTCAAAGCAGCCACGCACGCAAACGATTCTGTCTGGAGTCACTATAGACAGATCTGTCTGGAGTCAATCGGGATGACTAGATATTTAATTATGCATATCACAGACCGTTCTTAAAAAGAAATATTTGTGATACGTATCACATACGGTTTTAAATAACAACCGTCTGTGATAATCGTAGGCCTCACAAACGGTTTTTGCTACAAACCGTCTATGATAAATATCACAGACAATTCTTAACAATAACCGTCTATGAAACTGTATATGTATCACAGAAGATTCTTAATAAGAACCGTCTATGATATGGGTAATTAAATATCTGGTCATCCCCTCAGATCTAGATATATCTGTAGTGAGAAATGTGTCTGATATATATGCGCTGCTTTGAAGGAGGCAGCCGGCTCTAGGCGCATTTGATTAAAGAAATACCGTATATTTTGAAGTGTGCTTTTATATCTATTTATTCTTGATGGTCTAAGGTTAGTATTCCTTTTCTCTGATGCGGCTGCTTTGAAGAAGACGGTGAGAACACCTAAGAAAGCAACCAAGCCCACCACGAAGCATGATCTTTTTATTGTTGTCATCCACGCAGCATGAGGTGATGAGATGGTAGCCACAGCCTACTTCATCAAACCTGACACACTCTTTTAGTAGCCATGCTTCTTGAACTTGTAGGAGCTGGCCATACCGTGATTGTATTTTGGCTTGGCACACTCTTACATCATTAGCATTCTCTGGCTGGTCGGTATGACTGGCCCTATAAGTTCAAGAAGTATGGCTACCAGGAGAGTGTGTCAGGATCAATAAAGTAGTTCGTGGCTACCATCTCATCACCTCATGCTGCGTGGATGATGCCTTGAAAAAAATCATACTTCATGGTGGGCTTGGTTGCTTTCTTAGGTATACTCGTCGTCTTCTTCAAAGCAGCCACGCTTACCAGAGACGGTTTTTGTTAAAAATCACTTGTGATAAACATCATAGACGGTTCCAATTACAAACCGTCTGTGATAAATACACATCACAGATAGTTCTTGTTAATAACCATCTGTGATAAATACACATCACATACTGTTGTAGTTTATAACCGCATGTGATACGTATCACATACAGCTTATCCCACTGAACCACCTGTGATAGTTCCTTCCATATCAAAAAAAACATTCTGTTTTTTGGCTGCCTATATCAGGAGTGTCTCTAAAAAACCACTAATTTTATAAGTAGTTCAACACCTGTGCAAAGAACTTGGCGTACTCATGCCTAATCCAAGAGTCATTGCTGCAGAAGATGACGTAGTTGTCCCACTCTTCCGACACACCGCAGCTAGTGCTCATGCACCGGTGACCATCCTTCGACAGCGCCCACACCCGACCCGGCCGCTCAGCCATCTTCCACATCACCGCCTGGAACACGTTCGGAGCGAACCTTCGGCACCGCTTGCACTCCCGGTTGGTCCTCTTGGCCGTCTCGCACCCGTCGGCCGGCTCGCCCTCGACCTGGCTGATGTATTGCTTTCAAACATCACGCGCCTCACTGGCCGTGTAGAGGAAGAGGCCGAGCACGTAAGTCGTAGACTTGTGGCCAGCGACGGCCCCCTGTTTGAGGAACACGAGGCCGCGCTGCGTGTACTAATACGAGAAGATGAGCATAAGGACGATGATGAAGCATGCCTCCAGGTTACCAGCGCCAGCCAAGTGGTTGATCACGGCGAGGTTGCGGTCGTTGTCCAGCCACTTCATCACCTCCTCCCGTTCTAGTGTCATGCGCCTCGCCACGGTGCACTCCTTTGACGCCTTGTACATGGCCTTGCAACTCCAATATACATACACAATTCAAGACGTCAGAATTACACTGTAAGAGAAAATTAAAATTAAGTCCAAATTAAGGGCGTTGTTGCTAGTTAGATTAGTGACATGTTTCTCTAGTCAAATTAAAGGGCTAACATGTATGCATGCATGGATTGGTTGCCACAACAAACAGTAGTACGTATGTGGCTCGTAGGCTGCAGAGGTCAGCCATGGGTTGAGGAGAGCTCGAGGCCACGAGGCCGACGGTGTTGACAACAACATCTTGAGGAAGAGCGACGACGATCGCCGACCTCCTTGCCTTGGTCCTTGTCGTCATGCTCCGTGTGCTCACCATGGCACGCAATGTATGGTCTGTGAGTTTTCAATACCGTAGTGATTGAGTTTTTTTAACTCCACTCGTTGTTGATGGAGGGTGCGAAAGACATGATCATTCTTTTAAAACGTGTCACAAACCGAGACAAATCGTAACGTCAGTGTGCGAGACGAATAAACCCATCACACAGGAACCGAATGATTTAAACATCACAGATGGTTCCAATTACAAACCATCAGTGATAAATAAACATTACATACGGTTCTTGTTAATAACTGTCTATGTGTAATACCCCGATTAATTTTAAAGGAGGGAAAACATGAACGCAGGGGAATAAGAAAACTTTTGCAGGGTTTTTCGCAAAGACCAGACAACCTGGGCCACAGGACACGGCCTAGGAGGCCCAGGAGGGGAAGGCCGGCCATAACGGGAGGGGGCACCACTTCCCTCTCCCAAACCCTAGCCACCCCTCCCCCATTGGCCGCCACCTCCCTCCCCCCTTGGTGCGCCGCCCCTGCCACTCTCTCCTCCCCCATGCGCCTCCCCTCCTGATCCAGTAGCTCCCCGGCGTGTTTTCCATCCATAGGTGACACCTCGTCGTGGTCGTTCGGGGCTATGAGGAAGGGAGAAGCCGGGCTACGCCGTTCGAGAGTGAGAAGCAGGAGGACCGAGAAGACGGGGTTCTTTGTGTGAGATCTTCAGCAAGCCTTGGCCACGTCTTCATGGAGTAACGCCAATCTCTCCATTGGTTGAGGCTGGCTTGATCATTAGTTTTTACCGATTAGATTTTCGTTGTGCTGTTGCACGTAGATTCAGAAAACTGCTCTCTGCTTGTTCATCAGGTTTCGCTTAGATAGTCTGACGAATATTAGCAATCGTCTTGTTTACTAATTATGATTTAGTTAAAGGCTGATTCAGGGATTTAACCCAAAACGATTGTTGTTGGAAATTTCTTAAGCTTTCCACATTAGTAAAAATCTTGAATTTTGGATAAATAAAATAAAAGTTACAAATTATCTTCCACTGCAGTATGTTCTGTCTGACATATTATAGTGACAGAGTTTCATATGATTATTAGACACAGAAGTTGACTGAATTAGAAAGTTTAGCCAACTACGTTATTGTAGAGGATTTCATTACCTTTCCAGAGGGTCTAATATCACACCTTTTTGAGTTCCAGAGCAAAATTTATGAAGGTTTTAATACTGCTATCCAGTATAGCTCCCATCTAGACTGTCGTTTAATTTGAGTAGAACAAATGTATAAATCTTGGGTTTTGGGAAGACGAGTTAAGTGATGCGAGTAGTGTCTTCTTATCACGTCGTTCTTATGTAAGTAATTTAATTATGTAGGATGAGAGACTTCGGGAGTAGTGGTAGCATCCTTGCCTCCTAATGCATCGTAGTGCGAAAGGCAAGTACAATTGGATTGTCTTGATTGCTATTTGTTCCACATGATTGATGAATGTGAAATGGATGATTCAGGTATTAAATGTTTCCCTTCATAATTGTTATACCATGATTCTCCGGTAATATGTTTACATTCAACATGTTCATTCATTCATTTACTGTTTATATTTCACCCACGGGAGTGGGATGTGAAGACTCATCATTCCAATATGGGCATGTAAGACCCACCATTCCAATGTGGGTAAAGTGGATCCCCGTTATGAAACCATTCTTCAAACGGGCCTTGGATCCTCGTATTTTGGATAATGCGGGCATGAGTGAACATCGACGGGTGTTCACTAGCTATACCGGTATAATCAGAACTGGAGGACATGCATTTCATTCATTCAGTCATACGGTTTCTACCATTCTACAATCTTATTCTCTATTATGACTATCAAGTTCTTTTCCAATGTTGTTCAAATTATACTATTGTACTTGCTGAGTCGTGGACTCATTCTTGCCATGTTTATTTGCTTAGGTAATCATTGAGGACGGCATGCTTGGGCGGGATTAGTCACGCAACACTTCAATCACTTCATTATATTCACTTTTTAATTCGATGAACTTTTCATTATCATTCGTTTGATATATATTTGATTGTAATAAATGGAGTTTGATGGTTGTTGTTATCCTTCCTTACATTATGGTTGACTCAGTAATTGCCTTAGGATCTTCGTATAGTCTAATAATAGATTTATCCTAAATGATTTGATATGATTGAATAATTAGAGTTGTGAAACCTTATTGAACTCCAAAAAAACCCATAACTCCATTCTATAATTGTTGCTCTTTTATTATTATTAGTGGAAAGATTCTTGAATATTTATTCATGGCATTGCTTGAAGTAAATTTTAGGTAATATCTTGGCTTCTGCATAGCCAAGGTGTTACACTATGATAATTATATATCATAGACTGTTATAGTTTATAACTGTTTGTGATATATATCACAGGCGGTTTATCCCACTAAACCGCATGTGATAATTCTATAGCCAAAAAATGTTTGCACGCTAGCATAAGTAGGACCAATCCTGAGCTTTCTCATCTTCTTCTAGTACTTGAGCTCAGCTCTTTCTCCTTCTAGTCTCGCCTCACCTCATCTCCTCCTCTTATGTAAGGGCCATATGTCTGAGGCGTCAAGCTCACCAAATCTGAGGGCCCTTGGACAGAGCAACGGAGCGCAGAAATACAGGGCAAAGGATGGATTCTGGGCTAGAGCAGAGAATGGAAGTTGTGCTGGAGCAGATGCTAAACATGCGGGAGTTGAAGATGCTAAATATCACTGACTATTGTAGTTTATAACCGGCTGTGATACGTACCACAGATGGTTTATCCCACTAAACGATAAACCATCTGTGGTAGTTCCTTGGTGTGAGAGCCGCTGGGCGATTTAATTTGTAATGCTTAACCTTTCCGTTGGTCCTAGCATCACAAATCAAATATTCCCACTCTCGGTGTATATGTACTTCCCAGAACAGCAGTACACATACACCTCACAAAAATAAACATCAACTCCATACACAAGTCATTACATTACCAGGGTTTTCATAATTTTACAACATAACCCATACTCAAACATTTCATACAAAAGGTAGAGTTTGCAGCGGAAAATACATGCCATAAGATGGCAGAAAACAAAAGCCAACCGGCTGCACTTACCCACAAGGTAACCGACCGAAAACGCCGAAGTTAGTCGTCGAGAATGTATTCAACCTCACACTCGTTAACCCCTTGGGGGTCAATCTCCTCTGCAGCAAATAGACAATGCAGTTGAGTACAAAAACATACTCACAAGACTTACAATTAACAAACCTATACATAGCTACATGTAAGCATAATTCAATGGAGATGGCCATATAGTTTATTTTCAGCATAAAGCCAAATTTAATTTGCAATAATGTCATAGATTGAAAGAAACTTCTTAAAATAGTTTTTAATTGTTCAAATATCAGCGTGACAACAATTATAAGCATAATTAACATCCTAGAGGTGACCTCCCACAGCCACCACATCAATAGCATGGATTACTCATTCGTGCCACCCATTCTCAAGTTTTATCAAAATGTTATAGTCTAACTCTCGAAAGACTTCCCCAAGCATGATGTCCATAATCAAGGATGTGGCTATTTGAATAGTTCAAACCCTACAGGGGTGTACAACTTTACCCAAATGTCAGATCGTCTTTTTGCCAAGCTATAGAGCACACTTCCTTAGGTATGTCGGCAAGGCTAAGTCCTACGAGATATTTTCGTATATCGTGTATTAACTACGTTCGCCCGTATAGATAGAAACTCATACGTTGTGTCGGAGTCATTGTAAAGCCGAAAGTCAACTACCTTATGGGGGTAAATCCTCGGACAACTACAATACCCCTCAGTGTGGAGAACCTAGACAGGATTCCACTCGCACACACCCAGCACACATAGACACATTTCTCTCTTTTAAAAAAACACACCACACACACCCACCACCTGCAACTTGGAGCTAACACATGCCAAAGTACTAAGTCAAGAGAGGTTCCTAATACCCTCATGTGGTTGTACACAATAATACTTGGTTTAGTGTAAAAGATGTTCGGTCCTTGCTGACTCGGGCACACAACCACACACCGAATAATCACACCTACCAACCATGTGCCCAAATATAAATCTTTTTGTTTTCATTTTTACTTTTTCCAAATATGATACATACATGAATACCCTGACTCAAATATTTAAAGTGATGTTGTATTTGACCCTCGTCGAAGCGATAATCCCTAGACTACCGTTCTAAGCATGGCTAAGCGACAACAATTCGCTTAATAAATATAAAGTGACTAGAGCCCATCCATCGAGCTCTAAATCACAGTGAATATAAACCTAGGTTTAGTGGTAAAGGATGGATGTTTACCTACTATTCATGTAAATATTCAGTAAACTATCACGAACTGAGAAATTACTTGACAACATAGTATGCATACATACAATTAAAATTCAAATATTAGCATGCACAAATAATAGGATCACCGTGCATCAAATGAGGAACTACTTGCCTTGCTGGAAACAGTCTTCTTGCTGCTAAGGACCACTCTCGTAAGTACCAGAATAGTCAAAATCTATCGATCGAATAAAAAGAGCAGATAAGAACGAATAACACCAAAATAACCAAAATTCAACTCTATCCAACTATGCATACATCACATGTAGAGAATGATGTTAAAGGAATTTTAGGTGAAAGTTTTAGTTCAAAATGAATTTATTTGGGTTTTCTAAGTGTTTAACAAGTTAAAGGCATAATTTTGTAATTATCAAAATTTTATAAAAAAGAAACATGAATCAAACTTAGACCAGGTTAAGGTACATGAAAAATTAGAATTAATAATATTAATTTCACACTATTTGGAGTTAGGATGACATACCTATGAATTTTTGAAGTTAACCCATTTTCTAGTGTAAAAACAATTCCTTTTAACTATCCAATATTTTTTGGAACATAAGCATACTTGAAATCTATTCCATTTCAATGTAAACTAATAATGAAAACCAGCAAAATTGGTTTCATTCAATTTGAAGCTAAATTGAATTAGTTATGGATTTTCTAAGTTAATTGAATTTTTAGTGCAAAAGTAATTCATTTTAGAATTTCTAAAAGCATTAAATACTTTTGATACCAGCACTCAGCTAGCCCACTGTCACTGACCGGTGGGACCCGAGTGAGGGCATTGACAGGGTCAGCCTTGACCCAGCCTCGGCTGAGGTGATGTCGAAGGCGTATTCGCAGAATACATCTTCAGTTCACCAAAATGTAAATTCGATTTAAGCCAAAAAGAAATACGCTTCCCCAAACTAGAAAGTGTACTTCAAGATTTTGCGCAACCACTTAACTAGCCGTGAGGGCCCACCTGTCAAAGACTCAGGTAGTTTAAATGTGTTTTATTAGATTTCTAATCATGTTTATCCTGGCGGGGTCCACATTTCATACACACATCTAAAAGGATGATTAAATGTTAATGATAGTGCTTACCCTAATGCGTCGGCAGCTCGTCCGAGCATTTGAGCATGAGCACGATGGCGAGGAAGGATCTGGCAATGCAGTGGTGCTCTAGACTCGTGTGAGGACCCCCGGGTTATTTCCGTAAGACCGAGGTTTACCTGGTCTTAAGGAAATAACTCTGGGCCTCAAGTAAATGAATTCCACCTTAACCCCATCCAAGTGAGGAGCCCGACCGAAACTAGAGCCCCGGTGATCATGCGCGCTGCTCCTCTGCAAGCACTACATGATTATCGGTTCTCCAAACGGTCAAAGCCAACACTTAGACAAGTTAAGGTGGGATTCATCACAGCGAGTATGAGGCCGTGTTGGCTCCCAGGATCAGCGACCAACACGCTCATACTCTCATTCAACGTTGAATCACATCCATACAACAACGTACATCAACAATCCAAAAGACATACAACATAATAGTTAAGTCTACACTATTACATAACGGCCGACCGGCCAAATTCAAATAAGAGTGATAAATAACAGCGGAAGCAAAATAAATAAACCAAAAGTCCAGCAAGGTATGCCCATAACCCAAGGCAACCGACTGGGGGTTAAATGATAGCACTACTCGTCAGTGTCGCCTAAATCGCACTTCGCGAGCTCATCGAGCTCAAAATTGTCCTCACCGAAAAGAAAAACAAAAGGCCACCAACATCCGGTGAGTACAAGTGCACTCGCAAGTCTTACACAAAGAAAAGTAGTTATGCATATTGGGCAATCAAGGGATAGCATTAGTGGTTCTAGTTTTGCATAAAACGCAACATCTTACATTCCTAGACCATCTAGTTTTCAAAAGCCAAGTTGTAAATCATTTATTCAAGAGAGGGTTTCACAAGACATAGATAATGTAATAAATCAAACAATACCAAAGTGGCTGTCCCCTTTGATAAACTAAAGTACACGAACATCCCATTCATGTCGTAACCAATTTATAACCGTGTCAACTTTTAATTTCCAAGTCTAACGATGAAGCATACTTAAACCAAGTGTTTGTCCATAACCGTGGACACGGCTATTCGAATAGATTTTCTCTGCAGAGGTGTACTACTTTACCCACATGACCCGACTAGCGTAAGCCTCCTGGATGCCTCCGAAAATAGCACACTTCCTTAGGTATGCCGGTAGGGAGAATCGAGATCTGATCATTTTTAGCAAGAAAATCTTATTGGGATGTACCACCCATATGTGGGAATCCCAACTTAGACATAAGCATATAGCAAATGCTAAGCGGGCACACATGTTGTAATTGGAGTGGCGGTGTGAGGTAGTTAGTATGTTGCATCTCACAACATAGGTAATCGTGCTCATTAAGCACAAGATATATCACATCGGGTTCCAAAGGAACATAGGATTTCACGGTCTCTATGTCCCCACACCGCCTGCGGTCTTACCCAATAAAACATTCCCCTTACTTAACCGTACGGTACCCATATCCCGCATGTGATAGTACGCTCGGTACTTGGAGTGTAACGTCCATGGCTCGGTCCTTAATGGTCCAGACAAGACAACCACAAACCCGAATCTCGTGCATAACAGCACCCACACTACAACCACTTGTCCGGACCCAAAACCATTTAACAATAACAAGTTTTGAACCAAATAACCAGATATAACAATCTGGACAAAAATTAATAACAGAATAAGAATTGTTATGTGTCTCCCACAATTGACGAGCTAGTCCCGCCAATTGATCTACTGCGTTATCTAGACCCGCAATGGCTAAGCAATAGACACACAACAATCATACCATCACCACATCTATCTTAAGCATATGTGTATGGGAAATATCAGGGATAACAATCAGGCATAGGATATAACTAATCTACTCAAAACATAAAGTATACCGAAAATAGCATGCATGCAATATCATTGCATTTCAAATACTAATGTAAGAAAACTGGGATCAATAGGATGCAAAAGAAAGTTCAAATGATGCTTGCCTTTCTGGGAGTTCACTTGCTCACTCTCGGTTACGTAGTTGTTCATTTGCGACAACTCGGACTCTATAGAAATAGTGATATCGAATGAACACCGAAAAGCCAAAATTCAAAGTTCTCAAAAATGAATGAAATTTTCACAGTAGCTATATTATGATTTTAGATGAATTTAGGTGAAAGAATTATTTCATTTGGATTTCGTATGTGAAAGTTATGACAGTTTGAAAATCGGTTTTGGGAAAAATGCTGAAAAATGGGCTTCGGTTACTGTTCATCCGAAATCCAATTTTTAGCAAAAATTTGTAGATCAGTGGTGAAGAAAATGATTACATATATAAATATATGTTAAAATTATATGACCAAAATAAATTGGTTCAACTCATTTAGAGTTCAAATGAATTAGTTATGAATTTTCAAAGTTAAAAGAATTTTGTATTGTAAAAGTAATTCTTTTCTGAAATTTGTACCACATAAAAATACTTTGTAAACTCGAAGTAACCTCGCCTCTATCATAACCAAAGTCGTCCATCTAACCACACAACGTTCGGATTAACAATCTTCCAACCATACCATCTATCCGATAATTGAACGAAATCCACCGACTTGTGGGCATAATATCATGTCTAAATCCATCAATCCTTCTCCGATATATTATTTAAGCTAATACTAGCTATCTAGCTCTACTAGTCTAACCTCGGAAATTCATATTCGTATACACCCAAAATTTCCACCAACCAAGGTTTAATAAACTAACCGACACCTAATGAGCTTTACAATTTAAATACACATCCAATACTTAATAGCTCACAAATCGATCTCTCATATTCATACCATCGAACTTAGTCTTGAATGACCTCCACCAATCCAATCATATATGTGTCACTACGATCAACTAATAATCATTTATCTACTAATCCAATTGAGGGTACAAATCTACCAACTCGGCACATAGGACTTAACTATTACATACACGGCAATCCAATTATTTATCCCCAATCAAATAATCCATTCTACCATCTCCCAATTCTAGCATACATGACTCTCGTAGCTATTACTTCGAACATCCGATCAATTTGCTCATGCTCAATTAAATCATCCGATTCAATTAATCCAACAATATGCATAATTCGATATCCAACGAGCAACAATACACATATACAAAAGACATATCGTTAATCATCAACACATACGTCGTCCACCAAGTAATAGATTATAAAAATCCTTATCGCCTATCTTCAAAAATTACTAATTCAATGTGAGAAGAAACCTTCAATTAATTTATCCTCCAACGGTCACCACTAACTTCCATACGACTTCACCATAATATCGACCGATCAAAATAATGAACTCATAAATTTAATGTAGCATCCACCGATCAATAATAATCATATTTTGCCACAATAATCTAATTATTCGCATCCACCAATGTATCGATACATAACTACACCTACGCACAAATACAACCCAACCGGAGAATTATACCGGTCCTAAGCTATCAAATCATTTTTATAAATATATATGTAAAAATAGATGCCATGCTCATGACTAATATGCAACATGCACAACTAATATCGTAAACACGATTCGATACTAAAGAATTTTACCGCGACCGTAGACGTGCAAAACATCGCCGGACGTCTTCTCGGCTACGCGTCCATATCCACCGTAGTCGTCGCCGATTCCGCGTCCACGTTCGGCTCCTCGTCCATGTCCGTCATCCTAGGGCCACCGCATGCGCCACACCGTCGCGCCGACACCGACTCGCCTTGCTAAGGCCGTCGCCCCGCCACATGCATGGCCGTCGTATGCATACGCCGCGCTCTCGGTCGGCTACTCCACACTGTCGTCTTCGCGTCCTCTTCTTGCTCGGGCCGCCACGCCCTCGCCTAGGCACGGCTCCTCCACGCCGCCAAGGGTAGGCAGCAGCCGTGCGCCCGCAACTGCGTCTCGCGGTCGCCGGCTTGCCTGGGCTCGGCCACACCATCGCTTGGGCCTCCTGCTCCAGCTAGCTCTCGCCATGGAGCCGCTGCGCACCATGTGCTAGCCGACCATGTCTGCTGCATGGAGCTACCGATGCTGCTGCTGGCTGCCAACAATGCATCGCTGCACTGAGCCGAGCTGCATGCTGCCCCAGCGGCCGAACTGCCCACTCCACTGCCGCTGCTACTAGTTCCGACCAAGCTAATTGCTGCACTACCGACAAGCCGACCGCATGGCATTGGCCAACTGCTGCTGCACTGCCGACTGCATGCAGCTAGCACCAGCCATGCTGAGCAGTCTGCTGTGCCGGGCCACTGCATGAGCTGCTACAAGCTGCTGCTAGCAGTTTGCTTGCTGCACTGCCATGGAGCTGCTGCCGCAAGCCAGGTCGGTGCACTGCTACTGCCGGCCAAGCTCCCAGCGCCGGCTGCCTCAAATGCTACTGCTAGCACTACCAAATCAAGCAAATGTTGCTGGCAATTAGCACTGCTACAGTGCATCATCTCCTTCTCTCTTCTTGCAAAGCCTTCAAACCAACTCGCATGTGAAATCCGAGTGCATGGATGGAAAGCTTAGGTGATGGGGAAAGCGATGGTATAACATGCATTGGCTGATTTTCGGTTTTTGGGGGTGATTGGAAGGAGAGAAGTGATGAACTTGTGCAAGGCTTGTGTGCTTGGTGGTGTTCTGGTGGAGTGGGGAAGAAATGGTCTTCGGAAGACAGAAGAAATAGCAAGGAAAGGGAAAATCCAGTAGGTGCTTTCGGCTGGAAGAAACAAAATGGGAAAGCAATGAGTTGCTTTGGTTGGAAATAGAAGATGGCAGGGAGAGTGACATGATGCTTCGGCTGGGCAGAAGAGATGGCAGAGTGGTTGTGTGATTCGGCTGATACAAAAACGAAAATCGGATGAACAGTGTTTTTCAGAAATAGCTGTGGGTGTTTAGATAATTTTTAGACATAGTTTCATAACTCCAAAAATTACAAAATTTTTACGGGTGGTTCCTGACATAATGAAGATGCTCAGGTAAAAATTTCAGAAATTTATCCATAGTGTGCTGCTCTCTAAAAATCTTTAAATTTACTGTTTGTGTGGAAAATAGTTAGCAGTATAGTTTTTCATCTCTTTTTCTTTTGCGTCGCTCAAACAACCTTGCATGCGTAAACCGATTATAGAAATGGAATGTCCTCGAGACAACGATCACGATGACATAACATGCGTTGCATGATTTTTAGTTTTTGGTTGTGATTGCGAGGAGAGAAGTTGGAAAAATAAAGAATGGACACGTAGGTATTTCATCTGCTAATTCTATTCTTCATTTTGCGAAATCACTCAAACTGCTATGCATGCGAAAACAAATTATAGAAACGGATTGCTCGTGCGATGACGATCGCGGTGGTATGACATGCATAGCTTGGTTTTGAAGTTTAATTTGAGATTTGAAGGGGGAAACGAAAGGAGTTAGCGAGGTCGAAATGGGAAGAGATGACCTAAGAATGGACACGCGATCGTTTACCGTGGTCGATCGAATTGGAAAATAAGAACGGTGATACTAATGTATGCATCATGATTTTTGAAATGCATGCGGAAACGAGAAACAAAATATTTAAATTAATTACAGTCGCTCAAACAATTTGATTAAATATTGGTTATGATTGTTATTATTTTTTTAATGCAGCTTTTAAACAAATTTGATTTGACTTGGAAATGCAACCTTTTAATTATCTCAATTTGATTTTAGAAGCAATCCTTTTACTTAAACACGGGAAAATTTTAAAACACTGCCAAATATTTATTAGATCGCCTAGTTAAATATTAACATCCCGATTTTGAAAATCAGGATGTTACAAACCTCCCCCCCTTACAAAAAATCTCGTCCCCGAGATTGGACGGAAAAGGATAGGGGTAGAAAGACTTAGTCGCTTTATTGAAATCCAATCTTCTTCCTAGAGACTAATCGACTCGATCTTCAACCAATACCACTACTATACTTCTATCCCAATAATATTGGTTCGGCAACCACTGATTGTTGATCATCCAATCGAAATCCACCAATCATATTTAGTCTATAGCAAGCACACTCCAATCTATTGCTCCACCATTTTACATTAACCACGAAATCGCTTGCTCGATGTAACCTTCGAAACCACCATAAATTCATAGGTTTAGTTTGATTTCCAAAAAGGACACTGACTTACTTCTTTCTCAATTTTAATAATCCATCGGAGAGCGTAAACATCTATTAATCCATTCTCACAGTATAAAATATGGTTTAACTCTGATCTTGATCGCATTATCGGTAATACCAATAATCCTAAGTGAAATCATCAGATTGCTCACATATTCCAACACACTTGCTTTATAATTTCTATCATAGGGTATCTCCAATATAACTCCCAATTCATGAGTACTAAAGGACTGTATTTCAGGGTCTACAATCCACTAAGTGATATATGTTATCAACCACCCATAAGTAATTTATTGGTTTCCATCAATTTTTCTCATGACAATTTAAATATCTAAAAGAGGGTACATCTATGCAAGATCAATTGCGTCCTCAGCAATGTCTCCATATCTCTGCTGCTTAATCCTTTAGTTAGCATAATCAATCCACTCGCAATAATCAATCCATTAAATACACCCAATTATCTTTTACGGTCGAATCCACTCATACCTACTCTAGGATCAAATTAACCTCCAAAATCAACACAATTATCCTAGGTTATCGATATACCTCTTTATCCACAGTCAACTCCGACCTAAGTAAATCAAATCATCAAAAAGGTCATCCATCCAAGGAGAGTTTATAATTTGACTATAATCCGAATAATCTGAATCAACACTTTGGTCTAAATCAAGTTATTCACGATAATTATCTAAGCTCAATTCAATGATATTAACTCAATGTCTTCCATAGTCTATTTATCCTTAAGCATTATCTAAATCCAACCACCACCTTTAATCATCCCGAATTAAGCGAATTATATCACCCTTGGAACAACTATTCCCATAAAGAATAATCTCATATTCAATCCTCATAGTCACCCACTATATGACCATTCAATCACATAATCATTCTTCATCTCTAGAAGTATTACGATCCCGTTACATCCTCAATTACAAATTCATAAATCTCAAATTATCATCATGTGTATCCATCAAAATTTCATAATATCATCATATTTTAAATCTTAACTTTATCACACTAGACCTGAATCTGACTCACAATCTTATCGACATATCGACTAAGACATATCTAAAATCTAATATCCATAATTGAATCACAAACTTATTAATCCAATCCTATACATGTATTCCATGAGTTCCACCTGCATATCTTCCAATATAAATCCGATATCACCAATAGACAAGATTAAACCTCACTACAATAATTCCATTTATACTCATATCATAACCTCTGATGGTAACGCCTACGATAATCCACAATTGATCTCACAAAGGTGAATATCTCATGGTACAAAAATCAAATTAGTTATTCTAAATTCATATTCGATGCCCATGAGTAATAATCCAATTTCTCTATCATCAAATATCATTTTGATCATGCAAGTCCACCAATATCAACCAAACATAAAAGATCTAATTAAAGATAAAATAGCAGTTATTCAATCATATCATTCTCCTTACCGATTCTGCTATCTATCTTTTAATCAACATGCGACTTCCATTTAAGAGATGAGAGGGAAAAGCATGAGGTGGAGGAAACAACAGGGGTAAGGTCCTTAATTTAATTTAGATATTTTTAAGCTTTAAAACACAAGAACCAACTTGAAATAAATTAAAAGAAAGCAATAGGGATAGCACATAATTTATTTTTAGCAAAAGGCTAGATTTTAGTATGTTTGCGAAATACAACGCCCGAAGGCAAATTGGCAAACACACCATACCAAAATAGCAACTACTTGGAACAAAAGAGAGCAAATAATCGTATTGCATAAACTAACGTCTACAAGCTAGTGAATATAATTAGAGGGTATATAATCTAAGAATAATTCCTAACTTAAACCTAATATCGCAGCACGGCATCGTCTTCTCCTCCTTTCGTCGATGGCCTTCAAGGGTGACAACTTAGTGTTTCTAGTATTGGAAAAGAGAGACGAGCAATGGAGAAAATGATTTTTGCAAGATTCAAATGAATAGTGAGGTAAGAATTAGAGACTAGGGTAGGTAAGGAATAAAAATATTCATAACTTAAACTTCTGAAATTATTTTGCTAATTTAAAATAATTTGATCAAAAGACTTGCTAACACTAACGCCAGTGCTATCTCTAACCTCGGCCAAGATAGCTCGATACTAACGTCAGTGAGGACCCTGGATTATTTCCGTAAGACCGAGGTTTACCTGGTCTTAAGGAAATAACTCTGGGCCTCAAGTAAATGAATTCCACCTTAACCCCATCCAAGTGAGGAGCCCGACCGAAACTAGAGCCCCGGTGATCATGTGCGCTGCTCCTCTGCAAGCACTACATGATTATCGGTTCTCCAAACGGTCAAAGCCAACACTTAGACAAGTTAAGGTGGGATTCATCACAGCGAGTATGAGGCCGTGTTGGCTCCCAGGATCAGCGACCAACACGCTCATACTCTCATTCAACGTTGAATCACATCCATACAACAACGTACATCAACAATCCAAAAGACATACAACATAATAGTTAAGTCTACACTATTACATAACGGCCGACCGGCCAAATTCAAATAAGAGTGATAAATAACAGCGGAAGCAAAATAAATAAACCAAAAGTCCAGCAAGGTATGCCCATAACCCAAGGCAACCGACTGGGGTTAAATGATAGCACTACTCGTCGATTAATCGCCTAAATCGGCCTTCTTGAGCTCATCGGGCTCAAAATTGTCCTCACCTGAAAAGAAAAACAAAAAGGCCAGCCAACATCTGGCTGAGTACAAGTGCACTCGCAAGTCTTACACAAAGAAAAGTAGTTATGCATATTGGGCAATCAAGGGATAGCATTAGTGGTTCTAGTTTTGCATAAAACGCAACATCTTACATTCCTAGACCATCTAGTTTTCAAAAGCCAAGTTGTAAATCATTTATTCAAGAGAGGGTTTCACAAGACATAGATAATGTAATAAATCAAACAATACCAAAGTGGCTGTCCCCTTTGATAAACTAAAGTACACGAACATCCCATTCATGTCGTAACCAATTTATAACTGTGTCAACTTTTAATTTCCAAGTCTAACGATGAAGCATACTTAAACCAAGTGTTGTCCATAACCGTGGACACGGCTATTCGAATAGATTATCTCTGCAGAGGTGTACTACTTTACCCACATGACCCGACTAGCCCGTAAGCCTCCGGATGCCTCCGGAAAATAGCACACTTCCTTAGGTATGCCGGCCGGGGAGAATCGAGATACAGTCATTTTTAGCAAGAAAATCTTATTGGGATGTACCACCCATATGTGGGAATCCCAACTTAGACATAAGCATATAGCAAATGCTAAGCGGGCACACATGTTGTACTGGAGTGGCCAGTGTGAGGTAGTTAGTATGTTGCATCCCACAACATAGGTAATCGTGCTCATTAAGCACAAGATATATCACACTGGGTTCCAAAGGAACATAGGATTTCACGGTCTCTATGTCCCCACACCGCTGCGGTCTTACCCAATAAAACATTCCCTTACTTAACCGTGACGGTACCCATATCCCGCATGTGATAGTACGCTCGGTACTTGGAGTGTAACGTCCATGGCTCGGTCCTTAATGGTCCGACAAGACAACCACAAACCGAATCTCGTGCATAACAGCACCCACACTACAACCACTTGTCCGGACCCAAAACCATTTAACAATAACAAGTTTTGAACCAAATAACCAGATATAACAATCTGGACAAAATTAATAACAGAATAAGAATTGTTATGTGTCTCCCACAATTGACGAGCTAGTCCCGCTAATTGATCTACTGCGTTATCTAGACCCGCAATGGCTAAGCAATAGACACACAACAATCATACCATCACCACATCTATCTTAAGCATATGTGTATGGGAAATATCAGGGATAACAATCAGGCATAGGATATAACTAATCTACTCAAAACATAAAGTATACCAAAATAGCATGCGAGCAATATCATTGCATTTCAAATACTAATGTAAGAAAACGGGATCAATATGATGCAAAAGAAAGTTCAAATGATGCTTGCCTTTCTGGGAGTTCACTTGCTCACTCGGTTACGTAGTTGTTCATTTGCGACAACTCGGACTCTATAGAAATAGTGATATCGAATGAACACCGAGAAAAGCCAAAATTCAAAGTTCTCAAAATGAATGAAATTTTCACAGTAGCTATATTATGATTTTAGATGAATTTAGGTGAAAGAATTATTTCATTTGGATTTCGTATGTGAAAGTTATGACAGTTTGAAAATCGGTTTTGGGAAAAATGCTGAAAAATGGGCTTCGGTTACTGTTCATCCGAAATCCAATTTTTAGCAAAAATTTGTAGATCAGTGGTGAAGAAAATGATTACATATATAAATATATGTTAAAATTATATGACCAAAATAAATTGGTTCAACTCATTTAGAGTTCAAATGAATTAGTTATGAATTTTCAAAGTTAAAAGAATTTTGTATTGTAAAAGTAATTCTTTTCTGAAATTTGTACCACATAAAAATACTTTGTAAACTCGAAGTAACCTCGCCTCTATCATAACCAAAGTCGTCCATCTAACAACACAACGTTCGGATTAACAATCTTCCAACCATACCATCTATCCGATAATTGAACGAAATCCACCGACTTGTGGGCATAATATCATGTCTAAATCCATCAATCCTTCTCCGATATATTATTTAAGCTAATACTAGCTATCTAGCTCTACTAGTCTCACCTCGGAAATTCATATTCGTATACACCCAAAATTTCCACCAACCGAGGTTTAATAAACTAACCGACACCTAATGAGCTTTACAATTTAAATACACATCCAATACTTAATAGCTCACAAATCGATCTCTCATATTCATACCATCGAACTTAGTCTTGAATGACCTCCACCAATCCAATCATATATGTGCCACTACGATCAACTAATAATCATTTATCTACTAATCCAATTGAGGGTACAAATTTACCAACTCGGCACATAGGACTTAACTATTACATACACGGCAATCCAATTATTTATCCCCAATCAAATAATCCATTCTACCATCTCCCAATTCTAGCATACATGACTCTCGTAGCTATTACTTCGAACATCCGATCAATTTGCTCATGCTCAATTAAATCATCCGATTCAATTAATCCAACAATATGCATAATTCGATATCCAACGAGCAACAATACACATATACAAAAGACATATCGTTAATCATCAACACATACGTCGTCCACCAAGTAATAGATTATAAAAATCCTTATGCGCCCTATCTTCAAAAATTACTAATTCAATGTGAGAAGAAACCTTCAATTAATTTATCCTCCAACGGTCACCACTAACTTCCATACGACTTCACCATAATATCGACCGATCAAAATAATCAACTCATAAATTTAATGTAGCATCCACCGATCAATAATAATCATATTTTGCCACAATAATCTAATTATTCGTATCCACCAATGTATCGATACATAACTACACCTACGCACAAATACAACCCAACCGGAGAATTATACCGGTCCTAAGCTATCAAATCATTTTTATAAATATATATGTAAAAATAGATGCCATGCTCATGACTAATATGCAACATGCACAACTAATATCGTAAACACGATTCGATACTAAAGAATTTTACCGCGACCGTAGACGTGCAAAACATCGCCGGACGTCTTCTCGGCTACGCGTCCATATCCACCGTAGTCGTCGCCGATTCCGCGTCCACGTTCGGCTCCTCGTCCATGTCCGTCATCCTAGGGCCACCGCATGCGCCACACCGTCGCGCCGACACCGACTCGCCTTGCTAAGGCCGTCGCCCCGCCACATGCATGGCCGTCGTATGCATACGCCGCGCTCTCGGTCGGCTACTCCACACTGTCGTCTTCGCGTCCTCTTCTTGCTCGGGCCGCCACGCCCTCGCCTAGGCACGGCTCCTCCACGCCGCCAAGGGTAGGCAGCAGCCGTGCGCCCGCAACTGCGTCTCGCGGTCGCCGGCTTGCCTGGGCTCGGCCACACCATCGCTTGGGCCTCCTGCTCCAGCTAGCTCTCGCCATGGAGCCGCTGCGCACCATGTGCTAGCCGACCATGTCTGCTGCATGGAGCTACCGATGCTGCTGCTGGCTGCCAACAATGCATCGCTGCACTGAGCCGAGCTGCATGCTGCCCCAGCGGCCGAACTGCCCACTCCACTGCCGCTGCTACTAGTTCCGGCCAAGCTAATTGCTGCACTACCGACAAGCCGACCGCATGGCATTGGCCAACTGCTGCTGCACTGCCGACTGCATGCAGCTAGCACCAGCCATGCTGAGCAGTCTGCTGTGCCGGGCCACTGCATGAGCTGCTACAAGCTGCTGCTAGCAGTTTGCTTGCTGCACTGCCATGGAGCTGCTGCCGCAAGCCAGGTCGGTGCACTGCTACTGTAATATTCCAAATTTCGTTAGGGAGGATTTGTATTCGGGAGAGAGTTTTATTTTATAAATTTTGGAGTTTGTCGGGAAATTCGTTGGCCCGGGCCTCCGGCCCAGGCTAGTGAACTTCTGGCATGGCCTTGGCCGGCCTTAAAGTGGGCCAAGGAAGGGGAGACCGCACTAGGCCAAGGCCCATGCGCCCCCCCCTCTCAACCCTAGCCCAACCGGCCCCCCTCCCCCTCTTCCCTCTCCCTCCCACTTCTCCCCCTAGGCAGCCGCCACCCCCACTTTCCCCTCCACCAAACCACGCCCCCTTCAGCCATGGCGCCGCCTCTTCCCCTGGGAATAGCCCTTGGTGTTTCCCCGAAGTCGCACTCCAAGATCCCCAAGCAATCTCCCTCGATTCTCTCTTCACCGGCCATTGTTCTCCTCCGCGTGTTCGCTGCTGTGGTGGCGGCCAATGGAGGAAGAAAGAACCTTCGGGAGGTTGATCTTCGTCATTATCTGGTCTTCAAGGGTAACGAGAACCCGGTTATTTGTTTGATCAAGTTTTGTTGCGGTAGAGATCATTTGAGTCACGTCGGTTTAGAGTTCCAGAATTTACAGAATTGATCAGATTGTTGTGCGGCTTGTTACAGTACTTTAGAGGCCGAATTTGGGGTTTTGCCCTTCTAGAGAATTGTTACTGGTTTCGTTAGCTTTCTTTTGGCACCAAGATGAGCAAAATCCGACCAGTAGTTTAGGAGATATGAATTTTTGAATACGAACTGTCCAATCTGTCTGAAATCTGTGGTCAGTAGTTTTGTCCCTCGTTTTTGTTCAACATAGAGGCCGAATAAGAAGACTCCCCCAACTAAGTTATTGTAGATCTTGAAATTATCTTTCCAAGTTGATAAAGATCATTCCATTTGGATCAGTAGGCTAAAAGTTACACTATCTTCTTTACTGCTGATCTGTTTTCTGGACTGACGTAGATGGGTTAGGTTTAGCAGTTAATTACCCCTCTGTTTTGGCCGAATCAGAAGATTCCGCCAACTAAGGTTTTGTAGCCTGATCAGTTAAGAATCAGTGAGCACTGGTTTCAGGTCGTTTAGAGTTACAGATAATTAATGGCGAATTTTCTTGTGCAACTGCCTGTAGAATGATAATCTGGAATTTTGGTGTAAATGTCAAATTGAACCCTTGGGATGAGTGGGTTGATTAGAGAGCATCGTAGTACACTTGTAGATGTGCCATATTCGATTATCCGTAATACGTGATAATACTTGTGTAGGCGGTGAGACGGTGGGTGGAAGGACACCTTCGTTGTTTCACAACACGTCACCACACGGAAGGCAAGTGCAAATGTTTAATTCGTGTGAATTCATTGATTTCATGTTAACTTGGTAAATTATGAATATTCATGTGATTTGAGTATGATATGGTAGAGTTCAATACCTTATTCGATGATACATTGAGTTGAATGCCAAGTTATGTTTTTCATTTCATGCATACATAATTCAGTTGCTGTCCACGGGAGTGGAAACTTGTTTAAGTCCCATTAATTCCAATATGGGCATGTAAGACCTACCATTCCAATGTAGGCAGTTTCGGACATTCCGTATGAAACGTTCTTCATACGGACTTGGATCCCCGCTCTTGGTTAAGAGCGGGCTTAAGTGAACACCGACGGGTGTGTCACTAGTTATACCGGTATAAACATGTGGAAAGTCCATTCTCCTTCAATGCATTCATTCATTCATACCATGCTTTCTTAGATTCATGAAGAAAATGATGTACTTGGTAGATTGTTTCAATTCAGTGTCCTATGTGAATGTATATGTTGTGCTTGCTGAGTTTCGACTCACTCTTGCTTTTATTTATTTTTAGGTGAATTCCAGTGAAACAGTTGCTAACGGGAGGGTGTAGTCCAGCACGTTCCTTGCACATGAATAAAATAATCATTCGTTAAAGTTCTATTTACATCTCTTCAGTTTTATTTATAATGTAATGGACTGTAATAATTGTCACTTGGAGGTCCATTATTATCGCTTTGGTAAATTCTAGTTTAAATTTATAGATGAACTACGATTAAGCCATAGATTGTTATCATGGTTAATCGTTTCTTTAGCATTGAATGCGATGTTAATCTTATGAATTGAATAGTAGGTTGTCTTGCTAGGTGACATCTTGTCTTCCGAATAGACAGGGTGTTACAGTTGGTATCAGAGCGGGCTTTAGGTCCGTGGTTCATTCAAACATATTAAATTGACACACTGTGCACATTAGGAGGGGTTGGGTAAACTGTTGCTTCCGCATTCCAATTGTTGTGACTCGATTAATGAGTCGTTGTTGAGTTGTTTTGTGCTATGAGGTGTTAAACTATGATATGATGTGTTATCCTATATATATATATGGATTAATTATATGATTGTCATGAGATGATCCTACATATTCATAATTGATTGTTTTAGCTATGCGTATCGGTAGCGGACGTTGAGCAGTTGAGTTCGTGGTTGTTGTCCTGGGTTTTACCAGGCTACACCACTGTTCGTGTTGTAATAGTAAAGAAGTTCTTACCCCTGTTCCATAGTTCTGTGTTGAGCCTGAGCTCATTGATGAAGTTGTTGTCCTTCTCAAGTTTGTATCTGGTTTTCTGGTTGTAGTTTCTGATAGTTCGTGAATTTCTTTTGAATGGAGGGTTATAATGAAGTGGGCAATCTTTAGTAGATTTCTGATCGTTCTTTGAAACAATTAATGTTCTTTCTACTATTGTGATATTTCTGCTCCACGTAAGCGTAGTTGATGAATTTCTCTTAGGTTCATGATTCATGGTAGTTGATGAGATCCAATAGGTCTTTAATGGTTCTCTGAAAATATTATTGTTTTTCAGTTGTTGAATTTCTTTTATTTTAAATGATCTTCGACAGTTGGCAATATTGATATTTCCATGTTTGTTCCTTCCTTCTCATTGGAAAATAACGACTCGTTTACTCGTTTGATGGTTTGTATAATGAGAGTTTTCTGTTGCAAGTTCGTTAACACGAGGAAGCATTGGCTCCATGTATTTCTTTTGGATCATTCCGCGTCTTGAAGTTTAACGCATCTCTTTTCTGAGGATTAGTGTTAAAAACCCGTTTTGGGGTGCCTTGTGGTGATTAAGTCGGAGATGGTAATCAAACAAATGGGTTGGTTACGGGTTCCTATTGGTCCCTAGATGTTTTTCAAAACAATTCTTGTCTTTGACTGCTAAGTTCTCTTTGCTACTTGTAAGCGTTATGATTGACAAGATCATTCTTTTGTAAGAGTTCTATCTCTCTTGTTGTTTAAGGGGACCTGGTTAACCGTTTGGTATTTTGATAATGGGAATTATCTTCTACTAAGTTTATTGAAGAAATTTCGACTCAGTTCAATTCTTTTGGAGTAGTTGGAGTGTTGGAGTTTATAACCTCCCTTTGAAAAGGAAAAGTGTCGAGACCCCTTTCTAATGTTTTGTGGTGTTGTGTGAGAGGGTTGTCTCAGCTTTGTGGCATTCGTACTAGGTTCCTTTTCGAGAACAAGTTGTTATTACAATTCCATTTGATGCTGAAAATTTCTATAACCCGATTTGTCATGTTTCCTTTAGAAGGTTTATTGATATGTTCAGTAATGTGAGGGTAATGTTGATTCTTTTATAGAGAAAGAAGTTTGACCGCCTTTCTTGATGTTTCTAAAATGAACCAATGTCTTGTTTTGTGTTCATGACCTTTTGGGGGTTCAAGTTTTATATGGTAAACGAAGTTGCCGCGTAAAATGATTTGTTGCAAGTTATAATGGTCTTTCGTTGAAGTGAGCGCTTTGATCTTGAATGCTCGTTGTTCTTATTTGTTAAAGTCTGACATTCTCTTCTGGTGAGGCTTATGTTTTTATCTGCAGACTCCACTTATGTTCTATGAGTTCCGTGCTTAATTGCTTTTCCCCCTTTGGGACCTGTGTTCATTGCGAATCGTAAATGATTGTTTAGTTAGTGAACATCGTTTCCATTTGTTTCTTCTGTTGAAAAAGAATCAACTCATTCTTTTCACGTGGATCTTTCGAAGTGTTTTCTAATTGTTGTTGTGAGATTGATGTTAATAGTTGTAGTAAGTTGATCGCCTTTAGTGGCATCGTTCAAATAAGAATATTTCAAGTTTAGCTTTCACGGTACCTGGGAGCTCGTGAATCAACCGTAATCAAATTATTTTGGGTAACTAGAGGAATTGGTTTAACCTATTGTTTCTTAAAGGTTTCGTGTGATTTTCCGAAAGGCTCCTTGGTTTGAGTTCGCAAAGTGAGGTTGCAATAAAAGAATAATTTTCGTTGACCCCTTCGAGATGAAGTTAATCCGTTTGCTTTCCGTGAAAACCTGTAAAGGGAAATGTTTCGAGTTTTGTGGCTGAGAACATTTGGATCTCGTGTTTCCCAAGTAGATGAACTGTTTCGAGCAAGTTGGCCTGTTGAAGGATCTTAACGATTCTTAATTAAATCTTGTGGTCATTTGAAGCGTCCCTAATTTTGTTGCTCTTTCCGTTCAAGAGATGGCGAATTTCAAGCGTAATATCTTTCTTTCGTGTCATTTGTTATTTGCTATTCTCTTTTGAGGATGTGTGCCTCAATTATGAACTCGCCGTTTTCCAAGATCACCTTTATTAGAATATTTCTTTTGGTTTCTTGGCGTAGTGGTGAGCAACGCTTCCTTGTATGAATGAACTTGTTTTTGTTCGCCTCTTCCTTTTGAGAAAGGATCACAGCTTCGTGTTGCGAAGTGTTTGCAAGGTGAAAGTTTGGCAACTGTTTGGTGGTGGTTGAGTAATCGTAGCGATGATATTTTGCTACCAAGTTATCGGAGGAGTAGTAGAATGTGAAATAGTTTTGATCTGAATCCCTTAGAGGAAATTGATTCACCTGAGATGTTTGCCTTCGAAGTAAGTCTGAAAGGTGTTATGGCTGATTAACACCTGGTATAGTGAAATTCTAGAACTTCAATTCAGGATTGAAAGGTTGGTGGTTATCGGAGGTATGGAACCCTTCATTGAATTTTTTAGAGTAACGCAATTGGATAGCATTGCGAGTTGGTGTGGGTGATTTCTGATGATGTCAATGAGTGAGTATGTTAGAATGGTGGTAATGTTGGAGATTTAATTCGATGATTTCACAATCAGTTATAAGAGCAATCTGTTGTAGAGGTTTTGGAAGTTGGATCTGGGTTTTGCATTTTTATGCTAGACCATTGGTCACACGATGATTGTGCGTAGAGGAAGTGGGATATTAAAGTTTCATGAGCAATGAATGGTCATTGATAGAACTCTTCTGATGTAGTACCTGTCCGTGCGTGCTAAGGATCTTGAATTGTTGTTATTGGAAATTAAAGATAATGTGATTGCGTGGTGCCTACTATTGTGGTGTTTTGGATGCTTTCAATCAAATCGATTCTGTATTACCTAGAGTATCCAGTAGATTTCATAGAGTCTCTTCACAATGGTGTGGATGATTTAATTCAGTTTGAGCATGATTTGAGGATATTTAACTAAAAGGGTTAAGCTCGTGTGGTATGCGATGAATTCAAATTTCATGGATTCGAGAGAAATTTTATTCCTAGAAGAAAGAAAGCGTGGAAAGGAATGTTCATCGGATAATGAGGTGTTTTCTTGATTCTCGTGTGAGTTTGGTGTTGTTGACCTGTTTACGTAATTTGAGTTGAGGTTATGTTGGCATGTAGATTCTTTCCAATTCAGACAAACTGCAAGTGTTTGGTTTGGGCGTGCCAGTAATTTCTCATTTGGTTGTAGTGGTGTTCATTTGTAAACTGCCTATTTAGAAAATGGATTTGTTTTGAAATGAACCGTCAAATTTGGAATTTAATCTTTTGGTGGAGAGTTAACATTGAGCGGACGCGGTGAGGACTCTCTATTTTCAATTGGGTTCTCTTCGTTTTGGAAAGTTGCAGAAATTAGAAATTTGGTATTTCGATTTGACCGTCTCGGGTTCATGTGCGAAGTCACGCAACGTCCGTGTGTTTTGGTGCGGAGTGGGCAGCTGAACCATTCAAGGTTCGAGTTATAGTTTAAGACGTTGACCATTGAGTATGGTCTTACCTTCGATTCTCTTCTGATAAGGGTACCTAGAAAGTTCAGGTTGAGTGTACGGTCAAACGTCGTTTTGGGTCTTTGGGTGGTGGTTTTCTAGTCAGAAAGAGAGCCGCTTGAGAGCTAGAGACCCTCGTGTGCGGCGATATCGAGATCTGGTTGCTTGGTACTTGTTAAATTCGTTGATTCCGACTCCATGACAATTCATTCTTGTGTTCTTTTAGTTGGTTAGAATTGAGGTCGAATTACATTAGGAGGTAGAATGTAATATTCCAAATTTCGTTAGGGAGGATTTGTATTCGGGAGAGAGTTTTATTTTATAAATTTCGGAGTTTGTCGGGAAATTCGTTGGCCCGGGCCTCCGGCCCAGGCTAGTGAACTTCTGGCATGGCCTTGGCCGGCCTTAAAGTGGGCCAAGGAAGGGGAGACCGCACTAGGCCAAGGCCCATGCGCCCCCCCTCTCAACCCTAGCCCAACCGGCCCCCCTCCCCCTCTTCCCTCTCCCTCCCACTTCTCCCCCTAGGCAGCCGCCACCCCCACTTTCCCCTCCACCAAACCACGCCCCCTTCAGCCATGGCGCCGCCTCTTCCCACAGAATAGCCCTTGGTGTTTCCCAAGTCGCACTCCAAGATCCCCAAGCAATCTCCTCGATTCTCTCTTCACCGCCATTGTTCTCCTCCGTGTTCGCTGCTGTGGTGGCGGCCAATGGAGGAAGAGAAGAACCTTCGGAGGTTGATATTCGTCATTATGCGGGTCTTCAAGGGTAACGAGAACCCGGTTATTTGTTTGATCAAGTTTTGTTGCGGTAGAGATCATTTGAGTCACGTCGGTTTAGAGTTCCAGAATTTACAGAATTGATCAGATTGTTGTGCGGCTTGTTACAGTACTTTAGAGGCCGAATTTGGGGTTTTGCCCTTCTAGAGAATTGTTCCTGGTTTCGTTAGCTTTCTTTTGGCACCAAGATGAGCAAAATCCGAGCAGTAGTTTAGGAGATATGAATTTTTGAATACGAACTGTCCAATCTGTCTGAAATCTGTGGTCAGTAGTTTTGTCCCTCGTTTTTGTTCAACATAGAGGCCGAATCAGAAGACTCCCCCAACTAAGTTATTGTAGATCTTGAAATTATCTTTCCATGTTGATAAAGATCATTCCATTTTGATCAGTAGGCTAAAAGTTACACTATCTTCTTTACTGCTGATCTGTTTTCTGGACTGACGTAGATGGGTTAGGTTTAGCAGTTAATTACCCCTCTGTTTTGGCCGAATCAGAAGATTCCGCCAACTAAGGTTTTGTAGCCTGATCAGTTAAGAATCAGTGAGCACTGGTTTCAGGTCGTTTAGAGTTACAGATAATTAATGGCGAATTTTCTTGTGCAACTGCCTGTAGAATGATAATCTGGAATTTTGGTGTAAATGTCAAATTGAACCCTTGGGATGAGTGGGTTGATTAGAGAGCATCGTAGTACACTTGTAGATGTGCCATATTCGATTATCCGTAATACGTGGTAATACTTGTGTAGGCGGTGAGACGGTGGGTGGAAGGACACCTTCGTTGTTTCACAACACGTCACCACACGGAAGGCAAGTGCAAATGTTTAATTCGTGTGAATTCATTGATTTCATGTTAACTTGGTAAATTATGAATATTCATGTGATTTGAGTATGATGTGGTAGAGTTCAATACCTTATTCGATGATACATTGAGTTGAATGCCAAGTTATGTTTTTCATTTCATGCATACATAATTGATTCTTTGTCCACGGAGTGGAAACTTGTTTAAGTCCCATTAATTCCAATATGGGCATGTAAGACCTACCATTCCAATGTAGGCAGTTTCGGACATTCCGTATGAAACGTTCTTCATACGGACTTGGATCCCCGCTCTTGGTTAAGAGCGGGCTTAAGTGAACACCGACGGGTGTGTCACTAGTTATACCGGTATAAACATGTGGAAAGTCCATTCTCCTTCAATGCATTCATTCATTCATACCATGCTTTCTTAGATTCATGAAGAAAATGATGTACTTGGTAGATTGTTTCAATTCAGTGTCCTATGTGAATGTATATGTTGTGCTTCTTTGAGTTTCGACTCACTCTTGCTTTTATTTATTTTTAGGTGAATTCCAGTGAAACAGTTGCTAACGGGAGGGTGTAGTCCAGCACGTTCCTTGCACATGAATAAAATAATCATTCGTTAAAGTTCTATTTACATCTCTTCAGTTTTATTTATAATGCAATGGACTGTAATAATTGTCACTTGGAGGTCCATTATTATCGCTTTGGTAAATTCTAGTTTAAATTTATAGATGAACTACGATTAAGCCATAGATTGTTATCATGGTTAATCGTTTCTTTAGCATTGAATGCGATGTTAATCTTATGAATTGAATAGTAGGTTGTCTTGCTAGGTGACATCTTGTCTTAGAATAGACAGGTGTTACAACTCTTGCTGCCAAGCTCCCAAATACGTACGCCTCAAATGCTACTTGCTAGCACTACCAAATCAAGCAAATGTTGCTAGCAATTAGCATTGCATCTGGCATCATCTCCTTCTCTCTTCTTGCAAAGCCTTCAAACCAACTCGCATGTGAAATCCGAGTGCATGGATGGAAAGCTTAGGTGATGGGGAAAGCGATGGTATAACATGCATTGGCTGATTTTCGGTTTTGGGGGTGATTGGAAGGAGAAAGTGATGAACTTGTGCAAGGCTTGTGTGCTTGGTGGTGTTACGTGGAGTGGGAAGAAATGGTCTTGAAGACGAAGAAATAGCAAGGAAAGGGAAAATCCAATGGGTGCTTTCGGCCGAAGAAACAAAATGGGAAAGCAATGAGTTGCTTTGGTTGGAAATAGAAGATGGCGGGGAGAGTGACATGATGCTTGGTGAAGCGAGAAGAGATGGCGAGTGGTTGTGTGATTCGGTGATACAAAACGAAAATCGGATGAACAGTGTTTTTCAGAAATAGCTGTGGGTGTTTAGATAATTTTTAGACATAGTTTCATAACTCCAAAAATTACGAAATTTTTACGGGTGGTTCCTGACAGAATGAAGATGCTCAGGTAAAAATTTCAGAAATTTATCCATAGTGTGCTGCTCTCTAAAAATCTTTAAATTTACTGTTTGTGTGGAAAATAATTAGCAGTATAGTTTTCATCTCTTTTTCTTTTGCGTCGCTCAAACAACCTTGCATGCGTAAACCGATTATAGAAATGGAATGTCCTCGAGACAACGATCACGATGACATAACATGCGTTGCATGATTTTTAGTTTTTGGTTGTGATTGCGAGGAGAGAAGTTGGAAAAATAAAGAATGGACACGTAGGTATTTCATCTGCTAATTCTATTCTCCATTTTGCGAAATCACTCAAACTGCTATGCATGCAAAAACAAATTATAGAAACGGATTGCTCGTGCGATGACGATCGCGGTGGTATGACATGCATAGCTTGGTTTTGAAGTTTCGTTGAGATTTGAAGGGGGAAGCGAAAGGAGTTAGCGGTCGAAATGGGAAGAGATGACCGGGAAGAATGGACACGCGTCGTTTCGCCTCGTGGTCGATCGAATTGGAAAATAAGAACGGTGATACTAATGTATGCATCATGATTTTTGAAATGCATGCGGAAACGAGAAACAAAATATTTAAATTAATTACAGTCGCTCAAACAATTTGATTAAATATTGGTTATGATTGTTATTATTTTTTTAATGCAGCTTTTAAACAAATTTGATTTGACTTGGAAATGCAACCTTTTAATTATCTCAATTTGATTTTAGAAGCAATCCTTTTACTTAAACACGGGAAAATTTTAAAACACTGCCAAATATTTATTAGATCGCCTAGTTAAATATTAACATCCCGATTTTGAAAATCAGGATGTTACAACTCGGGAGTGACTCCACTAGTTGCACACGGACCTCACAAAGCTGGTGACGGCGACGCGGGCCCTTGAGGATGCTGGCGACGACCGGAGGCGAAGACGAAAGGATGGTTCACATGGAGAAAATTCCACGAGCTATGATAAAGCTATGAAGATCAATATACCAGCACAGCGGAAGACTAGTATTGAATTCAATTGAACCCCCAAAGTAAAGCAACAAAATCAACTAAGATTAAAACAGCACAGTGTACTAGCGGTATGACCTCTGGACTTAACCGGTCGGACCGATTGCTGGGCGGTCGAACCGCTGTTATACCGGCGGTCGAACCGCTGCCAAATCGGTCGGACTGGTGGTGAGGGGCGGTCGGACCGGTAGACTCCAGAACAGATATGAAACAGTAAAATCAGCCCGATGACAAAGTTGCAATTAGGTCTAACTTTTGATTCTCAACTCCAAACTTCACGAAACTTTGCACACACCTTCTATGTGCTATTGAGGACCTATTCCAATCGAATATTATGATAATTCATGGATAGATCCTGAACAGTTGTCAATTGAGTAACAGAGGGTCTAAAACCGGACAAGAATGAAAACTTGATCCTAATGTTTGTTCGTGAGTGATTGATGATCAAGATGATCCTAGATAGATTCACACATATCACATCAAGCTAATTCACGTGAAAGAATCAATCAAAAACTCGTGGATCAAAGAAAGCCCTAAAATCACGATAATGAAAGCAAGAACGAAAAAAGACTTATCTCAAGCAAACCTTGCATAGATTAAATTCTTGATTGATGCTGGATCAAAGAAAGCCCTAAAATCACGATAATGAAAGCAAGAACGAAAAGAGACTTATCTCAAGCAAACCTTATTTTTTATAAGGAGTTTTAGACTTGTCAAGAATCATATTTAGCTGTTTCTTACCTTTAGAAAATTTCTCTAATGTGTCCTGAAGGTAAGCATTTTCTTTTTCAAGATTAGTACATAACTCACAAGTTTTGCCTTTAATAGCTCTAGCATATTTTTCCTTATATAAAGCAATTTCAAGTTTAAGGGCAGGACATGAAGCACATGTAGAAGACTCAATACTGTCCTTAAGCTTGGCATATTTAGCTCTAGCTGCTTCTAAGATATCTTTAACTTCATGTTCGCGTTCTAAACAAAAAGTGCAAGGATTAGAATCAACAGCACCAGAAGCAATCAACTTGCTAGACTCTAAGCATTTTTCACAAGGAGCAGATTTAATTTCAATTAGCTCGGTTCTAGCAATTTCAAGTTGTTGCAAAGCAATATTGTGAGCAGATTGCAGTTTAGCCAATTCTGAGTGCATATCATGACAAGATAAACATTCATCAGGTTCAAGAGTCTTAACATTTGCAAGTTCTAGTTTCAGTTTACCAATTTTTGACTCTAGTTTCTTATTTTTAGTCATGACAAATTCTAGCGCTTCATCTTGACTAAGCAGTTGCTCATATATGGAATCATATTTAGCAGAAAGGAAATCATAAGATAGAGGTACCTCATCTTCATCAATATCGTCAGTGTCGGCCATGAAGCACATGCCGGTGAAGTCCTTGGCTTTCCCCTTCTTTTTGTCTTGAGGGGTCTTCTCCTCCTTGTCCTCCTTGCTCCCGGAGTCCACATCGCTCACGGATTGCTCTCCAAAAGCGGCAAGGACCCGGTGAGCGGCCTTTATGAGCTTGACAGCATCATACTCAGAGTTGTTCTCATGAGGCTTCTTCCAGGCTGTCTTCTCCTCCCTGTGCTTGCCCTTACATTTTAGCTTGGGGCAATTGGCCCGAATGTGGTAGAGCTCTCCACACTCATAGCAAGTAACAGGACCACTTCTCAACTCCAAACTTCACGAAACTTTGCACACACCTTCTATATGCTATTGAGGACCTATTCCAATCGAATATTATGATAATACTTGGATAGATCCTGAACAGTTGTCAATTGAGTAACAGAGGGTCTAAAACCGGGCAAGAACGAAAACTTGATCCTAATGCTTGTTCATGAGTGATTGATGATCAAGATGATCCTAGATAGATTCACACATATCACAGCAAGCTAATTCACGTGAAAGAATCAATCAAAAACTCGCGGATCAAAGAAAGCCCTAAAATCACGATAATGAAAGCAAGAACGAAAACAGATTTATCTCAAGCAAACCTTGCATAGATTAAATTCTTGATTGATGCTGGATTACACCCACTCCATCAAGGAACAGTGGTCAATCCAAGATCACGAAAATCACCTCAAACCATCAAGAGCCCTAGCCTCCACCTCAACTCCCCCTAAGCCAATTAGGGTTTTTGAAACATAAAAGAGGCGAGAGATCAAAGAGCTCGGTGGTGCAGCCACCACCTCCTCCTATTTATAGTGGAGGCCTAGAACTCATAGGGTTTGACTCCATTGGGCTCCCATTAAGGCCCACTAACAAATGGGTCACACACGCACGCTTCGCAAAACACCGTCTTTAACCTTTGACCTAAACAGCTTCACCTAGCGCCATCTTGCGCCTCAGATTTGCTAATAGGTCACCCTTGTCCATCTTGCGTCACGCTTGAGTCATTGACCTCACCCGGCATCGTCGATCGTTCTGGACCTCAACTCTCCAAGTCTAGTCTCGATCCTCCTCGCCGTTGACCGTCGTTGACCACCAAGCAACCTGCACAACCATAGACAAGCAAACACGAATTCGGGAACAAGTTCTTCACAACTTGACCCATGTTAGTCAAAACATGCATCATGCAATACATATGCCATGATACCAATGAACTTGACCTAACAAATTAACATCACCACGAAGTTGGCTGACGTTCAAAGTGGAAACCGGTCCGACCGCTCCCTGTGAGCCGGTCGGACCGCCTCCGCCGATCGGACCGCTCCTGTGAGCGGTCCGACCGCCACTGAGACTTAGCCGAATTTCAAGCCACAAATTCAAACCTTCCGAAACTTAAACCGAATAGAACTTTTGCTTGGAGGCTCCAAAAATTATGAGACAAAGTGCATTGGGATCCCCTCACTTGCCTACATACTCTTTTTTTGGCCCAGCTCGTTCTGACCATTCTTGGTCACCGCCGGTCCGACCACCGCACATGGCCGGTCCGACTGATTTGGGACCGGTCGGACCGCCATGCTATGGCCGGTCGGACCGCCCCTGTCCAGAAAGCCTGAACTTTATCGAAAACCCTGTGAAACGACAAACCATAAATGCCATTGCCAATTGTCACATCATCCTAAGATCTGGAGCATATCCCCATGATATCCACAGAATGCCTGCGAGCTTACGAGGTCACGGCCGCCGGAGGTGAGAACGAAGAAGTTGTTCCCGACAATTCAGTGCACTTCAAGGGCTGGGGTTGGTCAAAATGGACATGGCATTGAACGCGGAACTCGGCGGCGGGGTTGCGGGCTTGAGGACGACACCAACGCGGTGGTGCTGCCTTTGGCTTCTTCGTCGACCGAAAACGAAGAAGTGGTCGTAGCGGGCGAGAAGATGCGAGAGAGTGAGAGGATTGGCTCATGGGGTAGATGAAGTCTGGGCGATGCTTCATAGCCGGACACAAGAGCATGAGGTGGTGAGAAAGGCCGTTTTGGATGGCATGTGCGAAAACCAGCGCCGCTCGCTTAAGCGGTGAGGAAGATGACGGACCCGACAGGTGGGATCCACCAGTCAGCGACAGCGGGGAATGTCTCAGTCGGAGCCAGGCTCGGTGATGTGGCACGGTTGAACCAAGTCAAGTTGGAACAGGTCCGGTCGGAGTTCGGTTCGAGTCAAAGTTAGGGTTTAAATTTGATTTCATTTTGACCGAAAGACAACAACTTTGACCAAGCGTTTTAAAATAGCAATTAAATTCTAAAAATTCTAAAAAATTTTGTGAGTGTTCTCAGTTTCAAATATGACTTAGGAATTTGTTTCAGGTATTGTACATACTCCATTTGCTTGAAATAAATTCCTTTTTAAAACTTCATTAGTAACTTGGTTAGGATTTTTATGAGGTCAAACAATCTTCTAACAATTTGTGAAAAATTATATTAATTCATGATAAATAATATAGTATTTTATAAAATTATTTTAATAGATTTTTATAAACACATTTTTCTGGAATCAGTTAGAAACTTGAATTCAAGTCAAAAATTTGAATTTCAAAGCAAATTTTTTAAAACCAAGTGCAAACTTATGAAGTTCAACAAAAGTTTTTGAAATTCTCGTACTTTTATACAATTGAAACACAAACCAAAGTTTAGGATATTACACTTGGCCCATAGTTGGGCACTTGTCCTCTCACTTCGGGAAGACGGTACCCTAGAGGCGCAGAATCAGAAGGGGCGACCTCATTCGTGCCGTAAAGGATGTCACGGTGAATGAGCTCCATGTCGCACATGAGTTGTAGGTGCTCCTAGGACACTACGAGATGTTGTCGAGTTTTGTAGAACTCATGCATCATTAACTTGGTCCATGATATGGACACACTTTGCAAGCTTCCTCACTTGGGGATCTTCCCCGTACTGGATTTCAGCGAAGGTGTTCACCTCTGCGCCATGTGCTTGCAGTGGAAGTGGTCGTATGGGGGCTGAGACAACTCCGTCAGGTCATGACAAAGATGACTCATAGCCACATGAGCCACTTCCTACAAACCCATGGCCTCAGAAGTTCCACGCGCTTGGAAACAGTACGTGATGCTTCCCGAACTTGTCTTGCAACGATGTTGATCACTGCTAGATACTCCTCCATGCCTGGTCCTCTGTCGCGGTGGTAGATGGAGTATTGGGGTTGATATGTGAAGTTTTCCCTCCACATCATGTCTCGGAGAAGCGCCGAGTATCCATCAACGTCTTCTGCTTGAGTTTCCTTAACGAAAATTTGACGACTCATTTAAAGATAGGATGGACAAGGTACGAGAAAAAATTAGTTTACAAATCCAAATGAGAGTAGGGTAAGAAAATAACTCTAAGATGGATAAAGAATAAAAGAAACACATAATCTTAGCTTTCTGAAATAATTTTGATAAATTTAAAATAATTTAATCAAAAGACTTGCTAACACTAACGCCAGTGCTATTTGTAACCAACAATCAGTATGGCTCTAATACCAATGCCGTGAGGACCCCAGGTTATTTCTGGGTCTTATGGAAATAACTCGAACCTGAAGTGAATGAATTCTACCTTAAGTCCATCTAAGTAAGAAGGCCACCGAAACTAGAGCCCTGGTGATCATACGAATTTTGTCTAAAAGAAGTCGGCTTCCTAGGCCAGGTTCTATCCTAAGGAGGTGTGGCTGTGGACCCGAACAAAGTACAAGTTGTCCTAGCTTGCGAACAGCCCCACACCATTCAGGAAGTCCCAAGTTTTCTTGGCCTGGCCGGATATTATCGTTGGTTCATTGAGAACTTCTCTAAAATCGCAAGATCAATGACACAACTTCTAAAAAAGAAGAAGAAATTTGAATGGTCAGCATCATGTGATGAGAGCTTTCAAGAATTAAAGAAAAGGCTCACACCAGCCCCAGTGCTTACTCTACTCGATATACACAAAAGCTTGGTTGTGCATTGTGATGCATCCCACCACGACCTCGCATGTGTGCTAATACAAGAGGGAAAAGTGATAACATACGCCTCGCATCAATTGCGATCTCATCAGAATAATTATCCAAATCACGACTTAGAATTGGCAGCCATTGTTAATGCTCTCAAGATGTTGAGACATTATCTCATTGGCAATCAGTGGGAAATCTACACTGATCATAAAAGCCTGAAGTACTTCTTCACAAAAGCAGATCTGAACCTAAGGCAATGAAGAGGGCTCGAGTTAATCAAGAACTATGATATTGGCATTCAATACCATATGGCAAAGCCAACATTGTAGCCGGCGCTTTTAGCTAGAAGTTTCACTATATAAATGTGTCGATTGAAGCAAATCAACCGGTGCTGCATGAAGAGTTTCAAAAGCTCAATTTAGAAGTGGTTGAGGAGGGTTATGTTGCTGACCTATTGCTGCAACCTACCCTCAAATCTCAAATTCAAGCTGCTCAACTCAAGGATCTAGCAGTCACCGAAATCAAGCACGACTTGCACAACAACACGAAATCAGAATTCACTTAGAACCTGAGTGGAATGGTCATGCGTGGACAGCAGCTACATATCCCGGATAATAGTGATATCAAGGGGATAATCCTCAGAGAAGCTCATGATTCACCTCTCTCCATTCACCCAGAGACTACAAAGATGTATCGGGACCTTTGAACGCAATTCTGGTGGCCTGGTATGAAACGGGATATTGCTACACACGTTGCCATGTGCGACATGTGTCAACGTGTTAAGGCGGAACAACAACGGCCAGCGGGGTTGCTTTAGCCCCTAAAGGTTCTCAAATGGAAATGGGATGATGTTGGTATTATTTCATTACCGGCCTGCCGAAAACCAGAAACGGGAATGTCTCAGTATGGGTTAACATCAATTACTTGACCAATGTGGCCCATTCTACAACAACAGCTTGCGGTCAAGCCTTCAAATGTCACCATTCAAAGCACTTTATGCGAGAAAGTGTAGGACACACCTATTCTAGTTCGAGGTCGGCGAGAGACAATTCTTTGGACCGGCCATCATCCAAGATGAGAGACCATGTGAGAGGTCCTCCACTCTGAGTGATGAGTATTTGACAAGTGTGTTGATTAGATTGAGAGTTGAGGTTTTCGGTTTGACTGCTTACGGTCGAGTCGGAAATCGGAACTACCGCTATGTATGGAGCGGAAGTTCCGATTAATCTGAACTACCGGTGTTGGAAATAGGAACTTCCGATTTATCTGGGTTTTGCTCTCGGTGAAGGAAATCGGAACTTCCGCACAAGGGTAGCGAGTGTCCGATAATATCTTGACATTGAGTGTTCTCTCGAGATATTAAATCGAATTAAATATCCGAAAGTCGGTTGTTCGGATATCGAAGTACCGCAGTTGTTGAGCGCGGAACTTCCGATATTCTGACAAATCGCGGATGTTCGAAATCGGAACTTCCGCCGTGTTAAATCGAACTTCGATTGTGTCGAGCTGTCGCGAGAGAAGATTAAATTGTGATTTTGATTTTGTATGAGGTTGAGTCTTATACAATTGTTGATGCTATGATTTTGTGCAATGCTATGTGATGTGTTTTTGTCTGTGTTGACTGCAGGGCATCAAGATGGAGTCGTGGCGAGACACGTGGACCGGACTAGGCGCAGGAGGCGTTGAGGTCAGAACGGTCGGGATGTGTCGAAGACGGCGTGAATCTTGAAGCGGTTGCGAGTCGTGCACAACAAGGTGTACGGGAGGCTTCCAGAAGGTGCGCAAGGGGCGAAAGGGTCTTTTCGCAAAGCGGCAAAAGTGGAGGCGGTTCCGTTCGGATGTAGCGGGCTTAATGGGTTGGAGGCCCATTAGCAGAGGCTATAAATAGGGGAGAACCCTGGGGTTAGGGTTAGACCTTTTGATACAAAATTAGGGTTAGCTCCACCAAAAGGGTGTGTTTTGTTTTTGAGTTTGTGGAGTTGATGAACTGAAACCTATTGTAATCTTTCCTCTTTGTGTTACCTCTGTAATCCATATTTCAATCCAATGAAATCTGAGGTTTTGATTACTTGATTTTGCAACTCTCTCTCTCTGTTCATGTTGAATATCTAGGGTTTTGGCATATCTTTTGCTTCGTTTTATGAAATAGCATGAAACTTCATATCTAGAATCGTTTTGGTATTGCTATTACTTCCTCAAAGTTTCGTGCTCTAAGAATCGAGAATCTAAACTTATCATTGGTTTTGGTCTTTCTTGCCCTTCTTCAAGAAATCCATTTTTGGTTCGATTATTGAATCTTTGGTTGCAATTCTTCTCCATGAGGTCAAGAAGGTGTTTAGGATGATGTCTGTGAAACTTGACCGAGAAGAGCATTCAAGATTTAGTCTTTGGATTTTGAAGAAAAACCCGCCTTGTTCTTGGTCGGGACAATCGGAACTTCCGATTGTCCATAGCGAATTATCAGAGCGGAACTTCCGCATGCCGATTCCGAACTCACGGAGTGCGGAAGTACCACGGGTAAAATCGAACGTCCGATATTTGAAACGATGCCGAATGTATGATTAGTTCTCGATTTTGTTTTAGTCTTCTTGAGAGGGTTTGTTGATCTTATTTAAATACAAGATGAGGGAGTTCTTATTTTTAAGGCACCATTCACCCCCTCTGTTGCCATTTCGGTCCTTCAATTGGTATCGAGCCGGTTAGCTCTTCTTGATAGATCTTAACCTGTCGGTTGAGCCATGGCAACGGACAAGTATTCCACCAAGCCTCCAGCTTTTGATGGTCCGATTACCCTTCCGAAGAGCCGAATGGAAACTTACATCCGTGCTCGGGGTATGCCATCCGGAGAAAGGTGAAGGTTAGATTTGCTTGCTCTGCCGATGAGAACATCAATCTTTGAAACATGGCCGATGTTGAGGCAAATGCTAAGGCAAGGAACATAATCATTCGTGGTTTAAGCGTATGAGTTTGATCGTATTTCTCATTTGATTTCGCTATGACATCCGGGTGACCCTCGATGCATACCATGAGGCACCACTCGATTAAGACGGTTCGACAAGACCGGTTCAAGCGTGAATACTGAAATTTGAGATGCTTCTCGGTGAATCTCTTGACGAGTGCTTTTGGCGTTTTCACAAGATTTTGAGCAACCTCCGAGCGGTCGGTCTTACATACCCGACTCGGATAACGCTCGACAGATGCTTTCGCACTTGATCTTCGTGTTTGGGAGATGAAAGTGACTACCATCAAAGATAGCACGGACCTCTCGACCACGACTCTTGATGCGGCGTACTCGCGTCTCAAGACTCACGAGATTGACATTGTCTCTCGAAGGTCGAAGTCACGATCGATGGCGTTAGTCACCGATCCCACTTCGGATCTTCTTACGAGTCGATCGTGGGTTCTCCTAGCTGCTCTCTGTGACATAGCGATGATCGCTTAGAGCGACTTGAGGATGAACAACTAGCCCTCCTAGCTCTAAGTTTTCTCATGCTTACAAGAGGAGGAGGGATGGTAAAGAGGAGGTCCTGTGATTTGTTTGAGTGTGGTGGCCCCAACCACATCCGAGCAAACTGTCCCAAGCTTGGGAAGGGCAAAGGTGACTATGGCGGACCAAGCAAGAACGACTACATCGACAAGAACCGCAACACGAAGCCCTCAGCACCTGATCAAGGCAAGAAGAAGTTCCGCAACTTTGGGAAGGCAAAGAAGCTGTTCCATCGCGTCCTCACCGCCCTCGACGAACTGGACACCAGCGAGGTGGAGGGGTGGAGTGACGATGATGGGAAGGACGATCATGATCCCAAGGACGACGGCAACTTCTCCGGCATGTGCTTCATGGCCCTCGGGGGCGAACTGAGCGACAGCGAGCTGTACTCCGACTCCGACGAGGTTAGTCCCACTTACGACCAGCTTAATGATGCTTTTCTTAAGCTAGGTAGATTTCATGCTAAGTCTAGGGCTAAGTGTTCTGTGTTGGAGAAGGAAGTAGCTAGACTATCACGGGAGCTTACTTTACTTACATCTGCTCCCTCCCGTGATGATTGTGACACTTGCTGTGCTTTGCTTGATGACATGGAAAAACTAAGGACCTTGCATGATAGTGTGTCCTCTGAACTTGACATGATTAAGGTAGAGAACATTAGCCTTCTTGCTGAATTAGAGATGAGTAGGGTAGCACCTCCTTCATCCACTACTATTGAGGCTACTGCTTGCACCTCATGTGAGGTTAAGGACAATTCGTTTAGAGGTCTTTATACCATGTTACTTGATCTGCCTGAAACTTGTGAAAATTGTAATAATCTCAAGATGAACCTAAAACGGGCAGATCACAAAATTGCTGAATTTCAAGCTGCGCTACTAGAGCCTATTGTTTCTTGTTTAAACTGTCCTAAGTTAACTGCTGAACTAGAATCTGTATCTAAGCAGTTTCAAGAAATGATTGATCACAGTAACAAATTGGCTCAGTATGCTTCTAAGGACCTTGTTAGCTCACCATGCAATCATTGTTATAAACTAAAATGTGATTTGGTTGCCTTGGATGAAAAATGTGTGAAGCTAACTAAGGACCTTCTAGAGACACAATCATCTGCTTGTATTGTGTGTGCTGGGAAGAAGTCTAAGGGTTTGGTAGAGACGCCTAGCAACGTGAACCAATCATTAGCGATAGGGATCGTTTCCCAAAGTCGGTGTGCGTGCACAAGCCAATCTTTCCTCTGTTGTTGGTTCTTCTTACGCTCCCTTACCTTCTCCGTCCCTTCTTCCCCTGCTCTTCTTGTACCTCTCTCTTCGGGAGTGTCGGTATCTTATGAACACTCTCGAGAGGTTTGTAGGAGGCAAGAAGAAGCTCAATCTCATTCTAGACAAATCTAAAATTTGCAGATTTAATCGGGTCTAGGATATGATATCCGGAGAATATGAGGAAGCATCCACCTGTCGTGCTCAAAACCATAGCACCAGGTGTGATCAAAACTAAGCCCAGGACTGAGAAAGTAAATTTTAAGTCAGCGGGTTTTGTTCAAAGGATTTCTGACAGCAAGGTGATTCCACCTGCAGCTTCGGCCTCTCAGAAGGCGAAGTATCATTGCACCTTCTGTCAGAAAGATGGACATTTAGTTGATCATTGCTTCAGGCGCGCCAAGATCGCGCGTAGAGACCGTGTTGAGTCTCTTAGGCACATTCGAAGGTCGACCCAGTTTTGAGTGCACCTAAGACCAACACGAGGTCTAGATTTGTTCCATCGATGATTTTGGGCGTAATCGAGGACTTGGTTTTTCTGAGTTTTCTGAGTTTCGTCCTCATGCTCCCTTTGGTCGTAACTTCCGCCGTCCTGAGGGTAGATCTGGTTTTTCCTTTCGAGATAGCTACCATGCGAGATCGATGTTCTCGCACTTCGACTCGCTCTTTCATAGCGATCGGATCCAAAAACAGTGAGATCTTTGACTTGTTGAGTGACGAGCGTAGGGTAGATAGAGGTCAGTCTTGCTTGACTACTTCATCTGTTCGCCGTGTTACTCAGTATTGGGTGCCAAAATCATTGTTGATTCACCCCAGTACTGAGACTTTACTCTCTGTTTGACTCGTGGTCGCGGCCGGGAAGGAAAGGTCTGGATTGTAGACTCGGTTGTTCACGTCATATGACCGTGAGTCTCGTTGGTTTTCTTCCCTAGCCCGCGCTCGGTGATGAGACGATCACTTTCGGAGATGCTTCATTTGGGCGCGTCATCGCTAAAATCTACCGTGAGCATTAATGATTCTTTTATTTTAAAAGATGTTGCCTTAGTAAGTAAGGCTGCAGATAATCGCTTTGATCTCTCGACTTACCGATGACGGTTTCGAGGTGAGCTTTAAGAAAAACAATTGCAAAATTCTTGATTCTTGGGTAGTCTAGTTTGCGGATTTCGATATGGGAGGATCTTTCGTCTTGATTTTTCTCGGATCTTCGTGATCCTCTCCGATGTTTAATTGCTTCGAATCCCGTGATTTGACCTTTGTAGGACCGGAAGGCGATCGAGGGGGTGAATAGGCGCTTTCAAAACTTTCTCGCCTAACTCAAATTCAACACGAACTTCACTCCTTTAGCTATGAAAGCTAAGAAGATCGATAAGCACACAGCGAAGCCTTGTCTTGAATTCGATAACCCCGACAACCACACGACACAAATGTGGAGACTTAAACTCAAAGGGTTGATCTGGGCACAAAGCGGTCGGACCGGTTACCAAGGCGGTCGACCGACGTTCAACCATGATCCGGCCGACAACTAGTCAAGGGTCGGACCGGTGGACAGCGGTTCGACCAGCGATAATGATGCGAATATACTGGCGGTCGGACCGCGTTATAAGACCGGTCGGACCGTTCACCCGATCTTGAAAAATCCACCCCAAATCCAAAACGAAATTTGATCCAACTTTTGATTCAACCAATGAAACTTGACCAAATTTGAGCACACCTCCCTAATGATATTGGAGACCTATTTCTAGCGGCGATCCTTCGATCCACTTCAGAAACAAACTCTCAAGGATTAAACAAAGAAGTGCACAAACCCTAGAAGTATGAAAACTTTGATTCAAGACTTGCTTGTGGGGTTGATGGTCTAGATGATCCTAGGAGTACTCCCACACATCAAAGCAAGACACAAAGGGTCAAAAGACCAAGTTTAAACACTTGAATCAAGGAAGCACCAAATTCATCCAAATGAGAGAAGAACACAAAGAGGAGACAAATGATCTCTCAAGCAAGCATCACAAGATTGATTGATCTCACAAGATGCTTACAAAGCCACTCCAACAAGGAGGACAAGAGCTCACCCAAGGAGCATACAATCTCTCCCTCTCTTCCTCTCCAAACCCTAACCCTAGAAAAGCAAGGGAAGAAACCAAATGAATGCCTCTAGGGTTTTCCTTCTCCCCCTTTTCTATTTATACTAGAGAGGACTAGAGTTTCACATTTGGGACCCACTCACACATGGGACCCACACACTAATCTGTTGAAGCAATCGCCTGCTTCACCACGTGTAGGTTGATCAGCGGTTCTCATCGACGCCAAGCCTCTCTTGTCCGAATCCCCTCGGAACCTCCCAGAGACTCGCACCGATATCCGCACCGCCTGATCCAACCAGCTGCACCGAACCACCCGTTCGATCCATCTTGTCCATTCTGCACCATGCTTGAGTCACACGACCTCCCGGTATCCCGATCGTTACGGACCTCGGCTCTCCAAGCGTAGTCCCGATCCACTCACCGTTGACGTCGTTGACCTGCAAGCCACCTGCACAGCAATAGACAAACAAACCGTTTCCGGGAACAAGTTCTTCACAACTTGACCCACGTTAGTTCCGCAATGCAATATACATCAATAAAGCATTGATAACTAAACATCAACCACATTGAAACCACAACAATGCAAACTTGGCTCACCTCCAAGTCAAAGCGGTCGATCGCTTACGGGCGGGTCCGACCGATATCAAACGGTCGGACCGCTCCCACAACGGCGGTCGGACCGGTCCAAAGACTTAGCCAAAATTCGGCTTGAAAATCCGAAACCTTCGGAATTTTCAACTCAATAGAACTTTTAGACTGGAGCTCCAAAATGATGAAACCACATCCGGAGACTCCCTCACTTGCTTACACAACCTATTTTGGATTAGCTCCAAAATCCAAAGTTAGGTCAAGCCGGTCCGACCGGCCTCCATTGCCGATCCGATCCAGTCCCACGGCGATCCGACCGCCCACTCCACCGGTCGGGCCGCTTTGTGGTCCGACGGCAGAAGAAGCAAACCCCAAAACGCGAGATTTTGCAAACCAACAATGCCATTGCCAATTGACTCATCATCCTGAGATCGTGCACATATCCTCACGATATCCACAATCTCCCCCTTGATGAACACATTGGCAATTTCCAAGAAAATGTGGTTTTTCAAATTGAAAAGTAAAAATCGTCGTTTTCGCATAAAGGCACAACTTGGTCCATAAGCAAGAAAAAGCTTAGGAAGCGACCAAGCTGGCTTCAGAATAGTGAAGGCAAGTGAGATAAGGCATTGAGCGCACAAAAGATTCAAAATCCGTAAGATGGCAAAAAATCTCACTAAGGTCCATATGAAAGACAATAAGTTCTATTTGACCTTTGATCATTGTGAGTCTTCTTGAATTGCAATTCAAATCAAAAAAAGGCAATGAAACCCAGAGACTCAACTCACTATGATCACAAATTTCAAAAGGTTCACAAATTTTTTTTTGTGTGTGTATGTGTGTTCTTTTATGCATGAAACCTTATGTGAACCAAAAGCTCCAAAGCAACATTTTCTTCAATCCTTCTCCCCCTTTGACAATGAATTCATCAAGATGCATGAGAGAAGAACGAGATGAAGAAATGACTTTATTTGAAATTTAGCAAAAGGAGCCATGACCATTATCTATGTAGACAGTACAAGACATATACCAAGCCATATAAAGAGTAGAAGCTATATTCAATCATGGCAAAACATGTACTGCAAAGCTAACACCAAGATAGCAGAAATCTGAGATTAACAGAATTAAAACCATGAAAGGTTGCTCAATGTCATAGATTCACTAAAAGCAACCAAAAATGAGTCAAGCCATGTCTATAAGCAAAAGAGACTCAAAGCAGAATTGAGGCATTTTGAGCATTAAGAGAATTCTTTTGAAGCAAAGCTCAAGCACTTAGCCCTTTTTGTGCAAATTTTCTTTTTCTTTCTCTTCTTTTTTTTTACTGTGCTAGATCTCAAGCCTTGCTGCGACCATCTCAAGCGATAAGCTTAAAAGAGTGGTCTAGGTCATCCAAAACTCCCCCTGAGTTCATGCCTAGTGCAATGGCAAGCCGTCTCATGAGAAAGGATTGGTGAGATCGGTTTTTCGCATGAAAATCTTTTTTTTATTTGCTTGACTTAAGAAGATAAAAAGCTCATTTTCATCTCAAAATAAGTTCAAGACTCAATTCACTTGTAAGACATGGCAAGAATCATAAGAGGATCACTAGAGCAAAACTAGTCACAAGATCCAACAAGACATGATTCGATTCAATTTGCTCACAGATATAAAGCTAGCAAGGGAAAAGCTAAGCCAAAACACGAAGAGCCATAAAAGAAGTCCAATGGACTATCACTTGATATGACAAGGTATAGAGTATGAAATCAAGCCATACAAGGATAATACTCAAAGCTCCACAATTTTTATTATGCAATGCACGACATTTGAAATAAAAATGCATTATGATACAATGAAAGCAGAAAAAGCAAATTCCTCAAAACATCCAAGCCTCGATCTTGGATTTGAGATAGAAAATCTGGTGTCGATCTTGAGATGAGCGATGCCCGGAATAGCAAAAGAAGCGTGAGAAAAATGATTAGGCACAAAATCATAAGAATGCCCATGAGCACCACCGGACCACTCCAAAGCGATCTACCAAAAGACCGATACTCCCCTGCCTAGGTGCTACCCGTGGTCTATCCTCATGATATCCTAAACCACACCTTTGCTGGACCCACCAAAAGAGTCAACAAGATTCTCTACACGCCTAGGCCTGTATGTGGTACACTTGAATAGGTCCGCCTGCTCTAGAGACTATCATTGAAGAAGAGACTCCTCTAATGGATCTCAAAGTGCTCATCCTCTCTTTCCTCTCAATCTTTGCTCTCGGAAGCAAAACTCAGCAGTGTGGCCCTCTTTCTTGCGAGAAGGTGCAATGGTACTTGACCTTTTGAGGGTCCGTGACCGAGAGACAGAAGCACCTTTCTTGCTAGAAAGAGATTGAGCAGAATCTCTGATTTAAGAACAACCTTTGAAGACAAAGAAGATTCTTGCTCAACCAAACCACTTTTCACAATTCTAGCAATCTTTGGGTGAGATTCTTGGAAAGCTCTAGGGACTTAAAGCCTAGGCCACTGTTTTCACACTCACCTTGGATTGATCTAGAATCAAGTTGAGCTTCTTTTTCCGCTAGAAAACCTCTCAAGAGTCATTTTGAGGTAATCGTTCTCTTTGCCAAAACTCCACAATTTGAGCACTTTAGAGAATCGATTGCCTCAACATGTTTGCTCTTAAGAAGATCGACTTCCACTTTGAGCCTCACAAGACACACAATAGGACTCTCCAATCCTATTCAAGCTGCTCCTTAAATTTGACTCTAAAAGCCTCTTGTATCTTACCAATAGCAGTTTCAATTTCACATGCAACATACAAGAGGAAGAATCAATAACTTTCTTGGAAGCGATAAGAGATATAGATCTTTCAATTTTAGCTTTCTCTTCAAGAGTCTTGTTTAAAGCTTCAATCTCAATTGTAAGCTTAGGGCAATTTTCACAAGAGGCAATTCTAGAATAAGCAACCATTTCACCATCTCTTGCATTTTAATTCGATTATTCTTACAATGAGAACAAGTGTGACTAGCATCAAATTTTGCAATTCTTTTAAAGAGCTATCCAGTTTCAATTCTAGCAAAGCACGCTTTGAGCAATTTAAAGGAATAGCTTCTAAGCAAATACATCAAGCGGAATGGCATTCATGCAAGCAGAACTAGACTTGAGAGATTCTAGTTCGGAAAGAGCATTTTCAATTGTTCTTTAACAGAGGAATGAGCATTATTCAAGCTTGACAATTCATTAAGCAAGCTAGAGCATGAATCACGAAATCATCGAGATTAATGGATTTGAGCCTAACCACTTCTAGGTTCAAATTATCAATCATTGTATCTGTTTCTTGATCACTTTAGCTTGCTTATGCAATTTTTGTTCAGCAAGCACTAAAGCCCTTTTCATGTCGAAGTGAAGGGCATACCTCATCGGGATCACCGAAAGGATCCTCATTTGTTGGAGGAGTAGCCGTGGTGTCGTTCTTAGCCATAAAGCACATGCTGTGAAATCACGTGCCTTCTTCTTGCCACGGAGTCACTCTTGTCGTCCTCAGACTCAGAGTCCACATCTTCCATGCTCACATCCTCTAGAGCTTCAAGGACTCGGCTGACAAACTTGCGATAGTTTGTCTTCTTGGACTTGGCATCCCTCGCTTGAGGATGCCTTTGTGACTCCATCTCCTCCTTGCCCTTCAGCTTGGGGCATCTAGAGCGAATGTGGTTGAGCTCACCACACTCGAAGCATGTGATAGGTCCACCTCTCCTCCTACTCCTCACATTATTGTAGGCTCTCGTGAATTTTGTGGATAGGAGGGCTAAGTCATCCTCGGGTAGTCTCTCAAGTTGCTCATCGCTCAAAGAATGCAAAGCAGACAAAGAAAATCCAGATGAGCTAACATTAAAAGAATCAGCATATCTACCCTTAGATTGATCGACCACTAAAGCCATCGGCTCTGTCGTGGGGAGACGCGAGATGAAATCAATCTCATGCGTCTTCAACCTCGAGTAAAGCTTATCCATGGTTAGCTCACTCATGACATGTTGTCATTGATGGCGATGATCTTCATCCCCGGACCTTCACATCCAAAGCACCCAACGGTTGGCGTGCATTTTGACTTCGAAAATACAAGATCAACAAATACGGAGATCATGAAGAATTTTAGAAAATCTCCCCACACTCATCTAAAGATTCACGAGTCTTTGCTCGATCTTGGAGTATGCTTTCTTAAAGTTCTTCTGTCTCACTTCCTTGATCGCAGATGGACCCTTCATGATAATCACAAAGAGTCCGCGGATCTCATGAGCGACGACAAATGAGCGACACGCTCAAACTCCGATCGACTAAGGCCTTGAATCAAAAATTCGAGCCTGCCGTTGTTCTCCACATCCGAGTGATCAAATTGTCATCGGTGGCACGACATAAGGATTTTTCACCTTAAGCCAAATCGCGTGCCCTTGAGCCTCGATGTAGGCCTCCATTCGGCCTTCAATATGCAAAATCAACTCCATCAAAACATGTGGCTCGATTGAATATCGCTCGATCGCCATGGCTCCAAAGACCGTTAAGATCTATAGAAAAGAGCTAACCTGCTCGATACCACTTGTAGGACCGGAAGGCGATCGAGGGGGGGTGAATAGGCGCTTTCAAAACTTTCTCGCCTAACTCAAATTCAACACGAACTTCACTCCTTTAGCTATGAAAGCTAAGAAGATCAGTAAGCACACAGCGGAAGCCTTGTGCTGAATTCGATAACCCCCGACAACCACACGACACAAATGTGGAGACTTAAACTCAAAGGGTTGATCACAGGCACGGCGGTCGGACCGGTTACCAAGGGCGGTCGACCGACGTTCAACCAATGATCCGACCGGCAACTAGTGGCGGTCGGACCGGTGGGCAACGGTTCGACCAGCGATCATGCAGTGATGCGAATATACGGGCGGTCGGACCGCCGTTACAAGACCGGTCAGACCGGTTCAGTCCAGTACTGAAAAATCCACCCCAAATCCAAAACGAAATTTGATCCAACTTTTGATTCAACCAATGAAACTTGACCAAATTTCGAGCACACCTCCCTAATGATATTGGAGACCTATTTCTAGCGACGATCCTTGGATCCACTTCGAAACAAACTCTCAAGGATTAAACAAAGAAGTGCACAAACCCTAGAAGTATGAAAAACTTTGATTCAAGACTTGTTTGTGGGGGTTGATGGTCTAGATGATCCTAGGAGTTCTCCCACACATCAAAGCAAGACACAAAGGGTCAAAAGACCAAGTTTAAACACTTGAATCAAGGAAGCACCAAATTCATCCAAATGAGAGAAGAACACAAAGAGGAGACAAATGATCTCTCAAGCAAGCATCACAAGATTGATTGATCTCACAAGATGCTTACAAAGCCACTCCAACAAGGAGGACAAGAGCTCACCCAAGGAGCATACAATCTCTCCCTCTCTTCCTCTCCAAACCCTAACCCTAGAAAAGCAAGGGAAGAAACCAAATGAATGCCTCTAGGGTTTTCCTAACCCCCCTTTTCTATTTATACTAGAGAGGACTAGAGTTTCACATTTGGGACCCACTCACACATGGGACCCACACACTAATCTGTTGAAGCAATCGCCTGCTTCACCACGTGTAGGTTGATCAGCGGTTCTCATCGGCGCCAAGCCTCTCTTGTCCGAATCCCTCGGAACCTCCCGAGACTCGCACCGATATCCGCACCGCTGATCCAACCAAATTTGCCGAACCACCCGTTCGATCCATCTTGTCCATTCGCACCATGCTTGAGTCACACGACCTCACCGGTATCCCCGATCGTTACGGACCTCGGCTCTCCAAGCGTAGTCGATCCACTCACCGCTGGCGTCGTTGACACGCAAGCCACCGCACAACAATAGACAAACAAACCGTTTCCGGGAACAAGTTCTTCACAACTTGACCCACGTTAGTTCCGCAATGCAATATACATCAATAAAGCATTGATAACTAAACATCAACCACATTGAAACCACAACAATGCAAACTTGGCTCACCTCCAAGTCAAAGCGGTCGATCGCCCCACGGGGCGGTCAGACCGATATCAAACAGTCGGACCGCTCCCACAACGCGGTCGGACGGTCCAAGACTTAGCCAAAATTCGGCTTGAAAATCCAAACCTTCGGAATTTTCAACTCAATAGAACTTTTGACCGGAGCTCCAAAATGATGAAACCACATCCGTGAGACTCCTCACTTGCTTACACAACCTATTTTGGATTAGCTCCAAAATCCAAAGTTAGGTCAAGCCGGTCCGACCGGCCTCCATTCTTGGTCCGATCAGTCCGCAAGGCGATCGATCACCCCACTCCACCTGTCGGACCGCTGTGGTCCGACAAAGAAGAAGCAAACCCCAAAACGCGAGATTTTGCAAACCAACAATGCCATTGCCAATTGACTCATCATCCCGAGATCGTGCACATATCCTCACGATATCCACAACCTTCGGCATAGGAGACTTGGTCATATAGGATTTGATCATCGACCGAGTTAGCGGCCACGATCTCATTCGTGGTTTGCGAAACTCAAAATGGTCAAGGATCTTGTTTGTGCTCCTTGCTCGCACGGGCAAAATGGTTCTTTGCTTCACATCCTCCGATTCTGATGACTATAGACAGATGCACCGTGTCAAGCTGCTCCATATGGACACTGATAGGACCGGCTAGAGTGCGATCAGTAGGAGGAAGTGGTGCGTGCTTGTCGTGGTCGATGACTTCGAGGTATTCTGGGTGTTTTTCTTAGCCTCGAAGGATGAGGCGTTTACTCTTTTCGTGGTCTTTTAGTAGGCTTTCTGTTGAGCTCCTGGTGCATTACGAGCAATTCGACCGATAATGGCACCGAGTTCAAGAATTCCTACTTTGAGAGTTTTGTGGTGAGGCAGTGTAAAGCACCGTTCTCGTCTCCATACGTCCCTCAACAAAATGGCGTTGTGGAGAGGAAGAACCGTACCTTGGTCGAGATGGCCAGGACGATGCTTGATGAGTACTCTACACCTAGGAAGTTTTGGGCTGAGGGAATTGCTACTGCTTGTCATGTTTCTATGAGTTTTCTTGGGCACTCTTGCATCGCACTTCTTATGAGTTGAGATATGGCGAAAACCCGGCGTCGCATTTTCGTGTGTTTGGTTGCAAGTGTTTTATTCTGAAGTCTGGGAACCTAGATAAGTTCGAGTCACGATCTTGTGATGGGATCTTTCTGGGTTACTCGACTTCTTCTCGTGCCTATAGAGTCTGGAACTGCGAGTCTAGTAAGTTGTTAGAGACCTGTGAGGTGACCTTCGATGAGGCGGTCAGGGACTAGGCACGATATCTCGAGTTCTTTAGAGCGATGCGAGTCCATCTTTGTGGACGAAGAGGAAGACGGAGATGATGGTTGTATACCTGATCCAGTTCTTCCTCCTCCTCTTGAGGTGCCTTCTTCCACCGCACCTCGAGGAGATCGACCCTTACCTTCCAGCTTCTTACGAAGCTAGTGGCTCTGTCCCTATCTCGTCTGCTAATGAGGTAGAGGCCACTTCTTCATCTCACCCTGGACCTCCAAGACACATTCAAAAGGACCATCCTCCAGGCGGATCATTGGAGACCTCTTTGAGCGTGTCACACGTTCTAAGGCTGGTTTGTCTCTTTTGTCTCCATTACGCTTTCGTCGCCTCATTTGAGCCCAAAGGCGTTTGTCATGCTCTATCGATGAGTCTTGGACAAACGCTATGCATGAGGAGTTGGAAAACTTTGAAAGAAACAAGGTCCAGTCTCTTGTTGAGCCCCTCAAGGTCACAATATCATTGGGACCAAATGGGTGTTCAAGAACAAGCAAAGTGAAGATGGGTTAGTCATTGAAACAAGGCTAGGTTTGGTAGCTCGGGGTACTCTCAAGTTGAGGTCTAGATTTGAAGAGACTTTTGCCCTGTAGCTAGACTTGAAGCAATTAGAATCTGCTTGCCTTTGCGGCTTCTAAGGGTTTCAAGCTTTTCGAATGGATGTCAAGAGTGCCTTTCTCAATGGCCTTATTGAGGAAGAAGTCTATGTCGACGACCTCCTCGGTTTCGAGAACCCCAAATACCCTAACCATGTCTACAAGCTTTCCAAAGCTTTGTATGGACTCAAGCGAGCTCCCGAGCTTGGTATGAAAGGCTTAAGTCCTATCTGTTTGAGCCATGGTTTTGAGATGGGTAAAATTGACAAGACCTTGTTCATTCGCCGTCTTGGCACCGATCTTACGCTCGTCGGATCTATGTGGATGACATTATCTTTGGCGGCTCCTCGCGTGCTCGCGTTCCCGTTTTCCGATGTCATGAGCTCGGAGTTTGAAATGAGCATGATGGGCGAGTTGAGTTTCTTCCTTGGCTTCCAAATCAAATGACTCGGGAGGTACCTTTCTTCATCAAGGCAAATACACTCGAGACCTCCTGAGCGCTTCGACATGAATGATGGAAAGCCAAGATCAACTCAATGGCATCTACAAATCTGGATACGAGATGAAGGCAGCGAACTTGTTGACCAAAAGGAGTTCAGAGCATGATTGGCTCTCTCTTGTACCTCACGGCCTCGAGACCGGACATACACTTCTATGTGTGTCTTTGTGCTCGGTTTGAGCTTCTCCTCGCGTATCTCACCGTCAGCGGTGAAGCGCATCTTCGGTACCTTGAGCTACCATTGACTATGGTATCTGGTACTCCTCCTCTTCTTGTCTATCTCTTAGAGCTTTCTCCGTCGGACTTTCTTGGTGTAGGATAGATAGGAAGAGCACTTCCGCACTTGCCAATTCATTGGCACTTCTCTTGTCTCCGGTCGTCGAGGAAGCAATCCGGTGTTGCGCGATCCGCTGCGAGGCCGAGCACGTTGTCTGCGGCCGATTCTTTGTAGTCAAGTGCTTTGGATGGTCTCGACCTGCAGGATTTCGGGCTATCTATCATTGCGTTCCACTCTTTTGTGATAACACGTCTGCGATTTGCATTGCCAAGAACCCAAAGCAACATTCTCGGACCAAGCATATTGATATCGATATCACTTTCTTAGAGACCATGTAGAGAAGGGTGACATTGTGCTCGGTTTGTGGAGAGTGAGCACCGGTTGGTGATATCTTCACTAAGCCTCCGGGCGGCTCTCGGTTTTACTCTGCGGGAGAGCTTGGGGTGGTTTGTCCTTACGGATTCTTTGTGAGGGGCGTTGTGCTACTCTTGTATTATATTATATTATATTATATTATCGCTTACTCCTTTCTGGTTTCATTTCTTTTAATATTTCGGGTCGAAGTCCTTCCAGCATAGGTTAGAGTGTTTCTCTTGCCACATTGCTTTGACTGCTACTTCTTGTCTTGTGCTTCTAGGATCTTTGCTTATTAGTGTCTCTTCCTCTCTAAGTAGAGCTTACTCACTTCTTATAGGTTCTAGCAGGGTCGGGCCACCCTTGGGTAGACAGGGGCGATGTTGCTCCTTAGTGTTTGTGTAGATCAGCTAATAGTCCTAGAATCATATGGGGTAGATAAGAATCGGACTGAGCGATAGTTTTCTCTATATCTTTTCTATGCTCTAAAGGACTGCCTTTTCTGGTTTACTTATCAGATTCTCGTTTTTGTTCCTTTGGTTCAGGGGGAGTTTTTCTTGGTTATTCCATACTCTTAATTTTGTCATAACTCAACCTGAATTAAAAGATGCATCTCATTCTGAAGGGAATCTGGACTTTGTGCATCTCATTTCGCATTGCATGATAATCAAATGGAGCCTTGTTTATTATCTCTTATGATCTGTTTTCACTATTTTACATCTTGCCATGATTTATGCTAAACTGCTAGATCTATCATGACTTTTTATGTGTAGTTTAGTCTTTGCCATACTAAGGTATTTAAAAATGCTAAACTTGAATTAAAATCTTGTCATGATAGCTCTTGAGACTAGTCTGGTTGAAACTATCCTTTTATGATTTTCGCCATGTCAAGTAGGCTGAGTTGAGTCCTGAATCTCTTTTGAACTTTTGAGTAAGCTATGTCAGTTTGTTAAGAAACATGACTTATCTCTAATCACTGGTCTAAAAACTTCAAAAGCAAAGATGATCTCGTTTGTGCGAAAAAACTGATCTCACCAAATCTTTCTCATGAGACGGCTTGCCATTGCACTAGGCATGAACTCAGGGGGAGCCTTGGATGACCTAAGATCACCTCCTTAAGTCTGTTGCTTGGAGTGGTCGCATAAGGCTTGGGATCTAGCACATGGCTAAGATTTAAAAAAAAATTGGTTGAAGCTTAGGAGGCAGTTGTGGATGGCACCTAGTCCAAAGCTTGCTTTACTAAGATAAAACCATTAAGAGCTTTAAAAAAAAGATGTGCTAAAATTGCTTATCATTAAAAGGACCAAGTTCTGGATAAAATGAGTCCTTCTTCAACTGGTAGCACTCTAAACTGTTCAGAATGAGTCTTCTTGGTTCAACTTAGATTATTTGACATGGCTTGTATCATCCTTGGATATCTTTAGCTAGACTTCAATCTTGGCTTATTTGACCTGCTAAAGAATTGGATCATTAATCAGATTATGGACTTTCTGTCTTAGCTCTTCTATACATCGATTGTCATGATCTTGATAGCATTCTTCTGTGTTATGGCTTGGTGTAATACTCTAATAGTCATTTTGGATAATCTACATGGCTCCTAATGCTTAAAATGAACATCATATAGTCTTTTCCTCCCTTTTCTACATATTGATGATTTTATTGCCAAAGGGGGAGAATGATTGTGAGAAAAAGCCTTCTAAAGAAAAGCCTTGAGTTTTGTGCGAAAATTGCTCTTTCATCTCATCTCAAGTCTTTTTCTTTTGTCAACTTGGTCTTGAGCTTAATTGCTCTTGTTTAGACCTTGGTTGTTGGAATCTCAAACTCATCTTATGCTTTTGGTAATTGTCAATATACTCATCAAGGGAGATTGAGAGACCATGTGAGAGGTCCTCCACTCGAGTGATGAGTATTTGACAAGTGTGTTGATTAGATTGAGAGTTGAGGTTTTCGGTTTGGGTGCTTTTAAAGTGAGTCGGAAATCGGAACTACCGTGTATGGAGCGGAAGTTCCATTAATCAGAACTACGGTGTTGGAAATAGGAACTTCCGATTTATCCGGTTTTGCTCTTGAAGGAAATCGAACTTCCGCACAAGGGTAGCGAGTGTCAGATATCTGACATTGAGTGTTCTCTCAAATATTAAATCGGAATTAAATATCCGGAAAGTCGGTTGTTAGGATATCGGAAGTACCGCAGATGTTGAGCGCGAACTTCCGATATTTACTGAAATCACGGATGTTCGAAATCGGAACTTCCATTTGTGTTAAATCTTGGAACTTCCGATTGTGTCGAATCTGTGCGAGAAGATTAAATTGTGATTTTGATTTTGTATGAGGTTGAGTCTTATACAATTGTTGATGCTATGATTTTGTGCAATGCTATGTGATGTGTTTTTGTCTGTGTTGACTGCAGGGCATCAAGATGGAGTCGTGGCGAGACACGTGGACCGGACTAGGCGCAGGAGGCGTTGAGGTCAGAACGGTCGGGATGTGTCGAAGACGGCGTGAATCTTGAAGCGGTTGCGAGTCGTGCACAACAAGGTGTCTGGAGGCTTCGGAAGGTGCACAAGGCGAAAGGGTCTTTTCGCAAGCGGCAAAAGTGGAGGCGGTTCCGTTCGGATGTAGCGGGCTTAATGGGTTGGAGGCCCATTAGCAGAGGCTATAAATAGGGGAGAACCCTGAGGTTAGGGTTAGACCTTTTGATACAAAATTAGGGTTAGCTCCACCAAAAGGGTGTGTTTTTGTTTTTTGAGTTTGTGGAGTTGATGAACTGAAACCTATTGTAATCTTTCCTCTTTGTGTTACCTCTGTAATCCATATTTCAATCCAATGAAATCTGAGGTTTTGATTACTTGATTTTGCAACTCTCTCTCTCTCTGTTCATGTTGAATATCTAGGGTTTTGGCATATCTTTTGCTTCGTTTTATGAAATAGCATGAAACTTCATATCTAGAATCATTTTGGTATTGCTATTACTTCCTCAAAGTTTCATGCTCTAAGAATCGAGAATCTAAACTTATCATTGGTTTTGGTCTTTCTTGCCCCTTCTTCAAGAAATCCATTTTGGTTCGATTATTGAATCTTTGGTTGCAATTCTTCTCCATGAGGTCAAGAAGGTGTTTAGGATGATGTCTGTGAAACTTGACGGAGAAGAGCATTCAAGATTTAGTCTTTGGATTTTGAAGAGAAACCCGAAGCGCCTTGTTCTTGGTCGGGACAATCGAAACTTAGATTGTCCATAGCGAACTCTCATGGCGGAACTTCATGCGATTCGGAACTACCGGAGTGCTGGAAATACCACGGAGTAAAATCGAACGTCCGATATTGTGAGCGATGCGGAATGTATGATTAGTTCTCTGATTTTGTTTTACTCTTCTTGAGAGGGTTTGTTGATCTTATTTAAATACAGTAAAGGGGAGTTCTTATTTTTAAGGCACCATTCACCCCCCCCCTCTGTTGCCATTTCGGTCCTTCACAAGAAGAACAAGAGCACGATGATGCGATAAAAGGGTGCCTGAAAGAAGCATAGCCGACCAATGTGGCCCATCCTACAACAACAGCTTGCAGTTAAGCCTTCAAATGTCATCATTCAAAGCGCTTTATGCGAGAAAGTGTAGGGCACCCCTATTCTGGTTTGAGTTTGGCGAGAGACAATTCTTTGGACAGGCCATCATCCAAGAAGCACAAGAGCACGTTGATGCGATAAAAGGGTGCTTAAAAGAAGCACAGCCACGTCAAAGGAGCTATGTCGACCGTCGTTGTCACGAGTTGAACTTCGTGATAGGAAATTATGTTTATCTCTATATTTTTCCGCAACGAGGCATCCGTCGTTTCCATGTCCATGGGAAATTGGCACCTCAGTATATCAGACCGTAACGAATCATCAAAAGGAAAGGCGAAGTAGCATACTAGTTGAAATTGCCACCCCAACTTTCAGATGTGCACGATGTCTTCCATGTGTCACAACTTAAGAAGTACCTCCAGACTCCAAGTGAACTCACTCAGTTGGAAAACACTGATATGCAACCAAATATTTCTAATCCGCGTCACCTGATCTGAATCTTAGACGAATCTACGCGACATACTCGTAGTGTAACATCCCAATTTTTAGGGCTTTTTGAAAAATTTCAAAAATAAAAATAACCATTTGATTTTTGTTGAAGTTGCTAAAGCTTAACTTGGAATTTTAGACAACAAAAGCAATTTAATATGAATTAATCAAACTTCAATTAATTCAAATTAGGTTTATTTTGAGTTTATTGGAGTTCTCTGGTATTTAAAGTCCCATTTCTCTACTTGTTCCGAATTCTCGTTGGCCTGTTCCTATCCCCTCGCACCAACCGCACCACACCTTCGGTTTCGACCACCCTTTCAGTTTCGACCACCCCTTTTAGTTTCGACCACCCCTTCGGTTTCGACCACCCCTTCGGTTTCGACCACCCTTTCGGTTCTGTCCACCCCTTATGGTTTCGACCACCCGTTGGGTATCGACCACCCTCTTGGTTTCAAAACCACCCTCGCCTCGACGCATTCTTTCTCCCTCTTTTTTCTCAGTGTCGTGCGCACTAAATGTCATCTCCTCCGCCGCGCCGTGGGCATTACATGGCGTCATCTCCTCAGCGGCATGCGCATTAAATGCCATCACCCCCTCAGCAACATGCGCATTAAATGCAGTTGTCTTTGCCCCGACGCATTTTTCCTCCCTCTTTTTCCTTAGCAACGTGCGCATTAAATGTCGTCTCTGTCGATGCCCATCTCACCCTCCGGCCCCCCCTCATGCCCTATAAAGAAGAGCACTAGAGAAACCTTGCCCTCCTCTTATCTCCCCTCAACTCTCCCTCTCCCTCTCCCTCTCGCTCTTGTTTCGCCGTGCTTCGAATTTCGCCACCACCAGCCAGAGCCCACACCACCGGCTCTAGCACCACCATCGAAGACTCTCCGTCGACATTGTCTTCACCTCTGGCTTTGCATGACCGCGTTCTACCCGAGGCTCCCCTTGTCTTTCGCTAGGAGTTCACCAAAGCGCCCCACGCCGTCTTCGATCACTCCGCCGAGCCCACCACTGGCCATTTCTCCATCGCTCTCGTCGTCGCCGCCGTCCACCATCTTTTGACCAGGTAGCCAAAACCTCCCGACCAGTCGAACCCTTCTTCCGATCAGGTAGTCGAACCTCCTTCCGACCACCTATAGTCAAACCTCCTTTCAAGCTCCGATTTGAGTGATTCAAATTTCTAATATTCATATAAATTTAGTACTTTTCTTTTGGTTCTAGTTTGGTAATTTCTTGGATTTTATTTGGATTTGTTTTATTTATTTGGCTCTTTTCATGCGTATAGATTCTGGTGTTTCCGAAGAGTTCTTGGACCTGACGACTGAAGCATCTTAACACTTCAACGAAGGACAATCGTAGACCTTTGATCATGTCGTACCCTGTTTATAAAATTATGTTAATTTATATCAAAATGCATTAGTAGTTTTATAATAACTGCTTTCGGTAATAGTTAAAGTCCTCTTCGAGATTATGCCACCTTGAATATTTGCTATTGACATGTACCCTTGAATGATATAAATCTTTGGACACCATAGGATATGTAATCTTAGTTGGACATTATTGTACAACCAATATGGGTGCGTATTATGCTTAGTCATGCTTTAGTTATGTGATGGTCTCCCGATCACATGATTCAGTGATGATAAATTTGACTTAATGATATATGGAATTGTGGCGGGGCCACTATTGATAAAATTTGTTGTGTCATGGTAAGGGTTACCATTTGGTCGGGTTGAACCAAAAATGATTTCATACTCAAGCGAATGATCGTGCAATAAAAGGCGTGCGGGAAGCACATTTAGGATGTGGATGTTTCGCGTGAGTAGTCACTAAGAACTTAACTTTGTGCGCCATTGATCTAAGCCTTACTATACAACCACAAGTCTATTTGTGGGGTAGAAATGGCCAACTAATTACCAATGTTTTGAGTCGGTTCTGTTTGGGTTGATGAGCGGCGCAAGAGGGGTCCCAGAATGGCAATCCTTAGCGAGCAAAACCGAGTCAAAACAGAGTTTTGTAAAAGCCTTGTGATAATCTGTTAGTCGCACACCTAGGAAGTGTGTGAGCGGACAGTATAAGATGATTTATCTCTTGTGGGTCAAGCTGTACAACCTCTGCAGAGTGTAAACTATTTGAATAGCCATGTCCCTAGTTATGGACAATTCCTGGTGATTTCACACGAGGGGTAGATTTTATCAAAAATGTTGGAATGGATTGGTTGGGAAGTGAACGGGTTATTCACCGATCGTTGGTTGGGAAGTGAACAGGGTGTTCACTAGTTATTTCAAAGAACTTGATTACTTATGTATTAATCTTTTAAATCGTGCTTTACAATCTACTTACTGTATTTACTGTCGACATTGCTTTCTACAAAATAGCCATAAATCTATCATTGTAAAGCCTTGCATGAATACTATCTGTATGCTTTTCTGTACGACTTTCTGAGTACTCTAAGTACTCACAGCTTTGCGCCACTTGTTGATCAGTCGCCGAAGAAGAACTAGGCAGCACCGAGTTCTGTGAGCAAGATTACTTCAAAGACTATGCAAACTAAGTCGTGTCCTCCAATCGATTGCCTATGGGCATGTCAGCTGACCACCACAAGATGTTTTAGTTTTTGCTGCAAGTGTATCTTTTGTCGTTGAGCACTGCGTGGCAACCTCTATAAGACATAACCATAAGGTCCTTTTGTTGCTAAGTAATATTAATTTGTCTGCTTCTTCAACTCTTCTATTGTATGGATGTGGTTTCATTGATGTTACAACTGTGTGAGCTAGCAACTGATGTTGGGACTAGTTCAGAATACACAGAGAATTTCGGAGTTGCATATCTGGGGTCCCGACACGTAGCCACGCCATCAAGATGTTAAGAGTCCAGTGGAGCAACCACACCAAAGACGAAGACATCTGGGAATGGGAAGACCGTCTTAGGGCAGAGTTTCCCTACTTCTTTATCGAGCCTATTGAATATTAGGGGTGAGATTCTTTGTAGGGGGGCAGGTCTGTAACATCCCAAAAACTTCATTTTAGGGAAGATATAATGAAAATAGTTGTGTAAAATAATTTTAAGAATATTCTATATGGAAAACTATTCATGCAAGATTTTTGAACTTTTTGTTAAAGCAAATAATGAAATTTCACACAAGTAGCAACTTGACGAGGATCTAATAATCCTCATTTTATCTATTATCTATAATTCTTATTATGGGTAAATATGATGTCACATAGTCTCCAGAAGTACCCCTTATTTTTATAAGGGAGAGGCCCACCAAGTGATTGTAAGATTTTCTACAATCACCCCCCATAGTCGTAAGTCTTACTACGACTACTGCCTAGTCGTAAGTCTTACTACGACTACTTCCTAATCGTAAGTCTTTCTCGACCATTTCATGGTCGTAAGTCTTCTCACGATCACTACATAGTCGTAAGACCTTTTACGATTACTACACGGTCGTAAGTTCTCCTACGACCGGGTAGACCACGACCACCTTATAATCAAACCTACGGGCAAGTGGGTCCAATTGATTAAAGAATCGAGCAGTGCCACGCACTACTATCCCGCGTAGTAATAGTGCTTAAATACCCCATTATCTTTGAATGATAATTGCCAAGCGGCGTGGAGAAGCCAATGCGCGGTAATTCTCGCCATCATCGCCCATTATCGCTCAATTAAGGCGCCTCTTCCGTAGGGCAAAGCGGCTACTCCTTCACGACTATATAAGGGCATCAAGGGCAGTAGAAGAAGACAAGTTCTATTCTCTGTAATAGTCTTAGCTTCTTACTCGATCATTAAGAATACCACACCACGAGGATTAGGGTTATTATTCTCTCGGAGAAGGCTGAACTGTCTAAACATCCGTGTCAACCACTCTGCGTGATTTCATCTCTTGAGACCCCGAATCAAATAATCTTTACGTAAGATCGGTTCTAATACACCGACGGTTGGCGCCGTCCGTGGGGATCTTCCGTAATCTCTTGTCAACATACTCTCTTTTCCAATCTCATGCAATCATGGCGGGAGAATGGAGCGAGGAGAACTGGTTTGACATGGCGGTTCTGTGACGTCGACATGGATGCGGTTTCGACTACGAGCCGAGTGATGCATCTGCGATGGTGATGTTGCCTCGGAGATTATTCTCCAGAAACCATCCCATTAATGGAGTTGAGGAGGATCCTTATCCCCACAACAATACGTCCAACGGAGGAGCCAATTCCCTCAAAGGACAAGGGTCAATCCGACCAGGGACGCTCCGGGAGGACTCACAACACGACGAGTTTTTCTCCAAGTGTTCAAGTCCCTTAAGGCGGTCCGACTTGGTAAGTCAAGTTCGGGAGCCACCATTCCAGGACTCCACGGCATCTAGTGATCCTCTCTCGGGGTAACTCCAGAGAGGGTGGGATCAAGCATGCTTTCACTCGCAAATTCGGCCGTCTCCCGCAGATCTCATTTGCGAGCGAGACGATTATAACCGGAGTTCCCCTACGGAGGATTACTCCAAGTCGCCAGATGGTGTCTCTCGAGCACTCCTCAAGCGGGAGGCCTCGGCGCAAGTGAGAATCATCAGCGGAGGTCTTCGTCCTTCCCCAAATCGAGTCGACCTCATGGAGGCGAGATAAGAACACTCCCGAAGATCACACACTGCGCCCCCTCGTGGCAATGGCAAGGGCACCACCGTTGGCAGAGAGAACTAACACTCTGATGAACGCGAGGAAAATCCTCGACATTCTCGCACTCCACTAAGAAGGCCTCAAAGACACGATGAGGAGGATTTTATGTCATCGGAAGAAAGAAAATTGCGATCGAGAAGAACACGCTGGCGCATTCAACATCGATCGGAGGAGGTACAAGAACTCCGGGACATCAACGACTTGCTCGAGAATCCCGACCAAGAGCTTGCTCGAGCGCGAGTGGTACGATCTCTTTCTTTGAGCAGTTACGCAAAGACTTGAATCGTGATGACAAGGCCGGAGGTACCTCATCGACAACATTCGGTAGTCGCAGCAATACGACTTCCTCGGCTACGATCAATCGAATATTTCTCTCGTAGGAATCGACACGACCATAAGTCGAATCGATCCCTATTCGAGAAATACATTTCGATCACCAAGATCAAGAAGCCCTCGGAGAGGTGATCATTCACCACTTCGACAAAGAAATTCTAACAGTGGAGTATGAAGAGTATTCCTCGTAGAATCGAGACCTACTACGAGCAGTCGACTGTTCATCGAGTATCGTCGTATCGATCACTGGTGACATTAACCCTTCTTTCCTACAAAAGGCGTCAAAGTGATTCTGGGATGTCGGCATTTTCGCGACCTTGGCGATTCACGCCACCTCATTTTGGCCGGTGAACATGGAGAAATTTGATGGATCTCAAAATCCCATCAATTTCTTGAGATCTATACAACGGTCCGGCGGCGGGAGGAGGAGAGCATGTAATGGCGAATTACCTTCCGATGTGCTCGAAGGATCCGCTCGATCGTGGTTATTAAACCAACCACTCGAGTCGATCTACTCTTGGCAACACCTCTGCGATCTTCTACAGCGAATTTCCAAGGCACATACAACAACATACGGAAAGAAGGCGACTTGCCGGATAAAAGCGAACAACAACGAGACTTTGCGTCAATTCATCAAGCGCTTTAGTCGGGTTCGTAACTCAATTCCGGAATTTCGATTCCTCCGTGATCGGGGCTTTTAAGCAAGGAGTCCGTAGTAGAAGGATAGCGGAGGACATTGCTTTGAATCCTCCCAACATCATTGTTAACTCTTGAGATGGCGATCGATATGCAATCGCTTACGAGGCGGTCGAGTGGAACAACACTATCGATCGAGAAACATATACTCCTCGAGCCGGGTGAAGTTGGTAAGGATAAAAAGCAAAAAGTCCAAGAAGAAAATAAAAGTCAAAACCACAAACCGGTGGTTCCAAGGAGGTTACGCCGTGAAAGATGGAGAGCCCCAAACCACCAAGTCGCACTCGATCAAGGCAAAGGTAAGCGCCACGATCGTAGGAGCGACAAACCAAGGTGGTGTCATTTTCATAAAAGGAAGGACATGACCTCCAGAATCGCCGAGTTTTCCAAAGAAAGCTCGAGGACTACTACAACGAAAGCACCACTCCCTACTCGGCGGGTAGGACATACGAGTGGCCAAAAGTCGTCGGATGATGAGGAGATGCCGTTCCAAGATCCGCAACATACCGTTGAGCACATCTACGGAGGATCATCGACATCGACTCCAAGCGACAACTTAAAGGCTGCGGACGAGAGGTAAATTCCATACATACTCCTCTCGTCAATAAATTACGAAGTGGTGGAAGTTACCATCTCTTTTGAGAAGGATGACTGCCCAATCACTCTGAGTCGATCAGTCGATATCCGATTGTGGTCGAACCCACCATCAACAAGCTGTCGGGTCAATCGAGTGTTGGTTGATGGTGGCGATTCTTTGAACATATTATTTACTAATGCCACGGGCGAGATGCAAGTACCGGGACAAAGGTAAGGCGATGCGATACTCCTTTCATGGAATCGTCACGGGTCTTGACCAAACCTATTGGCCAAGTTTCTCTTCCTTTAACATTTGGCTCACCAAGTAATTTGGAACGAGAAAGTCTCCTTTGATGTGGTCGATTTCGATCGGCATATAACGCCATACTCGGACGACCAACTTTGGCAAAATTCTTAATGGCTACTCATTACGGGTATCAATGTCTTAAGATGCGAGTCCCAAAGGTGATCACCATTCGGTGTGACAAAAGATGGCGTATAGTCTGCGGCCGTCGATCCTCGAGATGGTTGGTCAAATACCAACTCGAGATGAAAGTCGACCTTCGACTAGCAAGTCGAAGCCTAAAGCTACACCAAAGCCGAACGACCAAGTCAAAGAGGTTCCTCGGGCCTTGAAGAGCCCTCAAGACTGCTCGCATCGGGAGACTTCCGACCCCAAATAGGAAGGCGCCCTCATTACCTTCCTCAGAGCTAACGCGGATGTCTTTGCGTGGCAAACATCCGACATGCCCGAGTCCCCTGTGGAGGTGATCGAGCACGGGCTAGCTTTACGGCTGATAAAGTACCAGAAAACAAAAATTACGGAGATTTGCCCTCGATCGGCGAGATGCTATTAAATCGAGTTGGATAAGCTACTTAAAGCGGGCTTTATAAGAGAAGTCAACCACCCGAGTGGTTGGCTAACCTGTAATGGTCAAAAAGTCAAGCGGCAAATGGCGTATGTGCGTGGACTTTCTTGATCTTAATAAAGCTTGTCCAAAAGATGATTTCCCTTTACCTCGTGTCGATCACCGGTTGATTCTCTGCGCAGTTGTGAGATATTAAGTTTTTAGATGCATATTCGGATACCACCAGATCAATATGTGTTTAAGCGATGAAGAAAAGACGCATTCATTACTCCATTTGGTACCTTTTGCTATGTCAAAATGCCATTTGGTCTAAAGAATGCGGTGCTTCTTTTCAACGCCTAATGCAATCGACTTTTTCATCTCAATTAGGCCGAATTTGGAAGCCTATGTTGATGATCTAGTCGTAAAAAGCATTAAGAGACTTAATCATATCAGCGACCTACAAGAAACATTCGACAACCTCGAAAGCACCGCTTAAAACTCAATCCAGAAAGTGTGTTTGGAATTTCTTGAGAAAATTACTTGGATTCCTAGTATCCGAACGAGGAATCGAAGCAAATCTGAAAAATAAAGGCCATCCTCGGATCGTCCTCCAAACACAAAAAGGAAGTCGAAACTCACTTTGGGTGCATGGCGGCTTTAAGTCGTTTCATCGCACGACTAGGAGAAAAGGACTACCTTTCTTTAAACTTCTCGGGAGACATGAAGGTTTTGAGTGGTCGAGCGAGGCAAACGCGCCTTTGAGGATGTCAAGAGGTATCTTTCGAGTGCTCTGCTCGGTTTCTCCAAAGCGGAAGAGGCGCTCTTAATTTACCTAGTCGCCACGCCACGTGCAACAAGCGCGATACTAGTCGTAGAGCGTGAAAACGCACAACGACCGGTTTACTACGTTAGCGAAGTTTTACACGGCCTAAGGAGCGTTACCCTCGGTCAAAAACTTCTATATGCCCTCCTCATGTCTTGAGAAATTGCGGCATTATTTTCACGCGCACAAAATAGTTGTGCCGTCTGAGTTTCCTTTGGGAGCAATCCTCCATAATAAGGAAACAGCGGGACGCATGGCAAAATGGTCAGTCGAACTTGGGGAGTTCGACCTCCATTTCATGTCCCGAACGCCATAAAATCCCGGATCTTGGCGGACTTTGTCGCCGAATGGACAAATCTGAACATGCTCAGATCCCGATGATTCCCACGACCAGTGGATGATGTACTTTGACGGGTCACTTACTTTAAGTGGCTCGGGGGCTGGGGTGGTCCTGGTATCTCCTACCGGAGAAACCTTAAAGTATGCCATACAATTAAACTTTCGTGCCACTAATAATGTGGCGAGTACGAAGGTTTGCTAGGCGGCATACAGTGCGAAGCACTCTCAATTAAATCGACTACTCGTGAGAGGAGACTCTCAACTAGTCGTGAATCAAGTCGGAAAGAGTACCGTGCTCTAGCTCGACAATGTCTCAATACTTATCGGAAGTTCGCAAGCTAGAAAAGCATTTTTAGGTTTGAGGTACAATTCATCCTCGAAAGGATAATTTCTCATGAGACCAACTTGCTCGGATGGCTTCTTCCCGATCTCTGATACCAAAAGGAGTTTTCTTGGAGCAACTCAAAAGCGTCTCAGGTCGAAGAACCAGAGACACCTCCTATTGAGATGGCCTCATTAGACTACGAGGATACTGGATGACTCCCATCTACGAGTATCTTCGCAAGGGTTCCAGTGCCAAGATGATCTTGAGGCGGTCGTTTATCCCAAAAGCCAAAATGTATACTTTGGTCGAAGGAGTCCTCTACAAGCGAGGAACCCAAGGGATACTCATGCGATGCATTCATAAAGCGAAGGAATAACACTCCTTCACGATATACACAAGTGGTATCTGTGGGACACATGCTTCCTCTGAGAACATTGGTTGGTAAAGCCTTTCGACAAGGTTTTTACTGGCCTACAGCCCTGTATGATGCTAAGGAGGTGGTTAAAAGTGTGTCCAATGCCAATTCCATGGTAGACAAATACACCAACCAGCTCAAGCATTACAGACAATACCTCTTTCTTGGCCTTTTGCGACACTGGGTCTCGATATCCTAGGACCATTTCCCAAAGCTCCGGGAGGTTTGAATTCCTTTTGTGGCTATTGACACGTTCACAAAATGAATTGAAGTGAACTCATGCTTCGGATAACATCGGAGCGACAAAAGGTTCATGATGAGATGCGTAATTAGCCGATTTGGAGTTCCAAGTCGGATAATTACAAACAATGGTAAACAATTCGCAAGTGCAAAATTTCGTGAATTTTGCGGCGAGTTAGGTACCAAATTATGCTATGCTTCGTGGCACATCCCCAAAGCAGCGGGCGGTCGAGCGTGCAAGCGGCCAAATAATGCGAGAATTAAAACCCGAGTCTTCGACCACCTTGTTAAGCGCTCGGGGCTTGGGTACAAAATTACCCTCCGTGTTATGGGCGGTTAAATGCGACCACGATCGAACAACAGAGAAACACCATTTTTCTCGTGTTGGGCGAAGCCATGCTTCCTCGGAGCTAAAATTACGGTCGACACGAGTTGAAACTTTCAACAACTCGGATCGAGAACAACTTCGAGCGACATTAACCTACTCGAAGAAAGGAGAAACCTAGCCTTAATCCGTTCGGCGGTCTACCAACAAGCCTGCGCGAATACTATGATCGTAGGTCCAACCTCGCAGCCTTCTTTGTAGGTGACTTAGTATTGAGGCTCGCCAATCCAAGTCTAATCGGAATAAACTTTCCCCAAATGGGAAGGTCCTTACACGATGGTCAAGTAACTTGGCGAGGTCGATGCGACTAGCGATGGAAGATGGACAGGTTCTCTCAAACTCTTGGAACATCGACCAGTTACGCAAATTCTATGTGTGACCAATATCTCAGGCAATAAAAGTCCAGGTTCTTTCTACTTCTCTTGCCTTATTTTTTGAGTAGTGCTTTTTTAATCTTTCGACTATGATATAAAAACACCCAGTTTTCTTTACACTGGTCGAAAAACAAGTAACATCATTGTAACACCCCAGCCCAACACTGAGCCTGGAATGCCACTAAACTACCCTCGAAACTAATAACCATTGACACACTATAAAATTTCAGCAAGAGAACAACAATAATGATATCCAAGGATCACAAACGAACATGTATAAATATGGATCAAACGATAATCAATAAGCAGGGGAATAAAACCAGGTAAATAATCCAAAGTAGTAGCAACCAATGAATCCAAACTAATAAAGCAAATAGTCTAGTCCAAATGATGTCCTAAACTTTATTCAATAACTAACATGTCCATGTGTAAACCAATATTGAATGAATGATTATCATGGCGAATGATCATGTGATGTCCATGTGCTCTACTCGCTCTCAATTACGGCATCCTCGAAGATCACCTAAAAACAACAGTAGAGCAAGGGTGAGTCCACGACTCAGCAAACACATCGATATACAACGATAATAATGAATCAACAGCAATCAATAACTTCATTATCATCACAGGCACTTTCATTAATATTCTCAGTCATTAATCTTATTTATGAATGCAACTCTATTCTACATGTCCACATGCACTTCTTTCGCGTATACCGGTATAGCATGAGTGAATGCTCGCGACAACATTCACTCTCAAGCCCGTTCCTCCTCAAGGATCGGGGACCTCCTCCACTCCCGTGGAGTTGTGATCAATCATGATCACCTTCTCTTATGCAAAGATGCTTATGTATGCAAACATGCAAACTCCATCATAAACATCATATCCAACTTTTCATCATGCTCATCAACAAAGATATAAACATACCAATTCATTGTTTGCAATTAAACCAAATAAAAGCACAACAATAATGGTAATAGAAGATAAAGAAAGCAAGTGATCGATCATTGATCACCGCTCACTATGCACTTGCTCGCACTAGTTGCGACGCACAATTTGGCTAGCGAGATGGCAACAAGTATGACGCTTCTCCTACATTAAATACACACATCTCAATACAAGCTACAGCATCATAGGAATAACAATCAATATACATCGCTCCTACACGTCCCCAAATATACCACGTTACGCCGGTATCGAAAAGCTACCCATTGCTGTCCGGTTACTAAAAAGAGCGTAACTTTTGACTCGAAAGTCCGATCACCACAAACCACCCCATTCTAGATTCTTTATAAAATTATCCACCTTTTCTTAGATTACGAAGACTTCTAATTAAATCATCTAACCCTCCGTATTTAGCCGGAAAGCCGATCTGTCCGCTTCGAACAGCGGTCTTCAAATTTCATAACTTTTGTTTTACTCAGCAAAATACGCGTTCTCAGGTCCTACAGAACCATTGGACAATTATCTACAACTTTCATGTAGATCAAAAACTCTAATTAAGCTATTTACTATTTTTACTTTACAATCTACCAAAACAGCGCCTAAAGACGACAACCCTAAAAACAGCGGCCTTCTCAAAATCATAACTCGAAATCTACTAGTCCGATTGACATGATAAAATATGCTAAAGAAAGCTATCGAAATTATCTACAACTAACTAGTAGGTGATATTTTCAAAATTCGCCATTAAGGTACCCGAATAAATCGTACAACAGAACATTATACTAAACCAATCTAATAATCAATATCTTCGACTACAAACATCATAATAATTTTCCTTAATGTTCCGACCAAGCATTCTAGTCTAAATAATCAATTAGTTCCACTAATCACATGCATGCATGGCACCTCAATACGTTAAACTCATAGATCGCTAACCAAGGCACTACTCATCTGTTGACTCATAGCAATAAATCAAATAATTAATGAAACTCTACAGCACACGCACCCACACAATCAGCTAACTAACTAAAATCACGCACAAGCACAAAGAAACCGAAATGTCTCGAAAGAAACGGCCGATCAACCTTTTATTTTTCCACCTACTCGATCGGTAGGCGTGCGGCTCCACGCCAGAGATCGGCCGGTGTCTTTGCGGGCTTCACGCGAGGAGAAAAACGGCACAGGCGGCCTTTCTAAACGTGAGCGGCCAGCGGGAGCGGCTGCAACCTTCTACCGAAAAGAAATCGGCAGCCGCTTTGATCTGACCACGCGGCGAGAAAATCGCAAAGCAAAGCAAGCGGCAAAACAACGAAAGACAATGACGCTCGGTGGAAAAACGCGGCCACAAAGAATCGGTTTTTGGTGGCGGCGGCTCGGCGCAAAATCCCAGGGAAAGAAGAAAACAAACTGGCGGCTGCGCGGTGGAAAGAAAAAGAGAAACTAGGGTTTTCTAAAATCCAAGATCTATTTATATAGCTCATATAAAATTCCGAAAATTCTATTTTCCACGTATACTAAAGTCTTTAATTACGCATAAGCCCTAAATTCTTTAAGCGATTAATTTAATTACTCTCAGGCCCTTAAGACGCTTAATATCAATAATAATATTATTTTCAGAGTATTACATTCTACCCCCCTTAACGGAATTCGACCCCGAATTCTAATCGCCGTTCTACTCAAAGAAAAACTGCACAGTTGAAATTAAACAACAAAACAACACGTGCAGCGTGAACAACTCGGATCTTGCTCGCGCATGCGAGACTCCAACTCCCAAGTCGCCTCTCTCTGGTGATCGTCCACGGCACCTTGACGTATACCAGCGTCTTGTGCCTCGGCACTCGCTCCGATCTCTCGAGAATCTTGGCGGGACGCGACTCAACTTGTGAGGTCTTGCTCAATAGTCAACGGCTCTAATGAAATCTTATGCTCTGGATCTCTCAAAAACTTTCTCAGCATCGAGACGTGAAACACATTATGAACTCCACGCATGGACTCAGGAAGGTCCAAACGGTAAGCTAACTTCCCAATTCTTGCAATAATCGGGAACGGTCCAACGTACCTCGGGCTAAGCTTTCCTTTGGTACCGAACCGAACAATGCCTTTAGTGGGAGACACTCTCAAGAGCACTGGTCACCCACCGCAAACTCAGTCACGCCTCCTCAAATCGGCATAGCTTTTACATCTACTCGGCCGCTAATGATTACGCCTCACCATGGCCACACGCTCAGCGGTCTTCAATCGGTCAGGACCCAAAGCGCCTTCTCTCCAGCTGCATCCCAACAAAGTGGCGATCTGCACTTCCGCCATAGAGAACCTCAAATGGCGCGGCTCTAATCTTGGAATGGTAATCATTATTATAAGCAAACTCGCAAGTGGCAATCGGTCCTCCCAACTACCCTTCCAAGATAGAACACAAGATCGCAACATGTCCTCCAAAGTCCGAATAGTCCGCTCATTGCCCATCATGCAATGGGTGAAATTTGTACTAAAGCGAAGTTGTGTGCCCAATGCACTCTGCAGACTCTCCCGAACTTGGAGACAAACTTATCATCCTCGAAATGATGGTCTTTGGCACACCATGCAGTCTTACTATTTCACGCACATAAATAGGAGCTAGATCACTCATTGAATTTGTTGTGCGAATAGGAATGAAGTCTTGTGAGACTTCTTGAATCGATCCACAACTACCCAAATCGCATCCTTCCTCGCGCGAGCGAGGCAACGCCACCACAAAGTCCATAGAGATATCATCCCAAGGCCACTGGGAACCTCCAAAGGCGCAACAACCTGCGGGGCGCTTGTGCTCGGCTTTCACTTGCGACAAACACCACAAGAAGCCACATAATTAGCAATGTCCACCTTCATTCTTTTCCACCAAAAATTTTGTTTCAGATCTCGATACATCTTAGTCTCACGGGATGAGCGATTATGCGAGTGCGATGTGCCTCCTCAAAATATCATCTTTGACCTCCGACTTTTGCGGCACGCAAAGGCGTCCTTTAAACCTCAAAGTACGAGAATCATCCATACTAAAATCACACTCTTTACCTTCATCCGGGCGCTTCCTAACCTCCTGTAATAGCGGTCACTCCGTTGTGCTTCCCTTTGCAGATGCGGAATAGTGACTCAAGAATCAACGAGTCTCAACATGTGTCGTGCGCATAACAATAGGATATACCCATGCGATCAAAATCAGCAATGAGGCAATCTAGAGTAGCGAGTCGCCTTGCGACTAAGAGCATCGACAACTACATTGGCCTTGCACGGATGATCTTGAATAGTAAGATCATAATCCTTGATCAACTCCAACCACCTCCTTTGCCTCAAATTCAGATCCTACGGTGAAGATATACTTGAGACTCTTGTGATGCGTGAAAATATCACAAGGCTCGCCGTATAGATAATGCCTCCAAATCTTGAGAGCAAAAACAACCGCACCAACTCCAAATCGTGAGTGGGATAATTTCGCTCGTGCTTCTTTAAGCGTCTCGGCGCATAAGCAATCACCTTGCCGTCTTGCATGAGAACACAGCCAAGACCCACTCGAGGCGCATCTGAAAAGGCGTGAATCGCTTCCACTGGTTCGGAAGAGTGAGAATAGGAGAGGTCACCAACTGTCCTTCAAAATCAAAACTGCGCTCACACTCATCAGTCCACCGAATCTCACACCTTTACGAGTAAGTGAGACATCGGTTTGGCGATGATAGAAATCTGCACAAAACGCCGATAATAACCAGCCAAACCCAAGAAACTCCTCACCTCCTTCACACTAATCGGCCTCTTCCAATCCACCACTGTAGAGACCTTGCTAGGATCAACAGCAATACCCTGAGGGTTAATCACATGACCCAGAAAACCCATACGAAATCCGAACTCACACTTCTTCAACTTAGCATAGAACTTGTGCTCTCTCAAGGTATCTAAAACCAGCCTCAAATGACGCTCATGATCCTCATTGGTCTTGGAATAGATAAGAATATCATCGATAAACACCACCACGAAATCATCTAGATACTCGTGTAACATGTTGTTCATGGTCTCCATAAAAATGGCAGGTGCATTAGTCAATCCAAAGGACATAACTTTATACTCATAATGCCCATACCTGGTGGAGAAAGCGGTCTTCTCTACATCTCGCTCACGCTACGGATTTGATTATACCCTGACTGGAGATCAATCTTGGAGAATACTTGAGCTCCATTCAACCGATCAAACAAGTCCTCAATGCGGGGCAATGGATATTTGTTCTTGATTGTGACTGCATTAAGCGCACGATAATCAATACACATGCGCCAACTCCCATCCTTCTTCTCGTGAGCGAGCAGGAGCTCCCCGGCGATACACTCGCTGATCAAACCTTTAGCCAACAAATCATCCAATGCTTCTTCAACTCGTCACGAAGCGGACGTGCTAATCGATATGGAACATCGAGATGGGGCGAGTACGGAACAAGATCAATGCGAAACTCCACGTCTCGCGCGGTGGCAATCCGGAAGATCGGTGGGAACACATCTGGGTAATCACTAACCACTGGAATCTCCTCAATCTGCGAAGCCACGCTCGGTTTCGCAGCAAGAGCTAAAAGAAGTCCAGTTTTCACGCGCGACCGAGAACGATCCGACCAACATTGAAAGAGAGCGCGGGCGCACTCCTGAAAAGTCAAAGTCTCCCCGGGCGAGTGCGCACGCAGATATTCTCTGAAAGCAGGATATCACGGCTCGATAAGAATGCAACCAATCCATACCCAAGATAACATCGAGCGGCTCCATTTGAATAACTATCAAATTCGCGTGAACTTCTCTCCATCAATGACAATAGAACACCCAGGACAAGCGGTAGAGCTAGCAATAATACCCCGGAGAACTAACCAACACCGACCGTGAAATCCATCAGCATACCCAAGTTCGCTCTTCTAGCAAGCGCCAAGCGAAACAAGCGAAAAGGTAGCCCCGAATCGAAAAGGACTAAAGCATCAAATGAATCCACAAGCAAAGTACACATCACCACGTCGGGGCGACCGCGGACTCTGCGATGAGGCATGGCGTACCTCGAGTGGCGCCATGGCGAAGAAGACGATCTCGGGGCGGCGAGAGCCCCAACAATCTCTTGTGGCGGTGCGAGTAAAGCGGTCGTGCAACTGAAGCGGTGCGAAGGTGGCGGTGCCCGATGGTACCTCTTTGGGCGCCCAAGTGAAGGAAATGGCATCGTTGGAGGAAGCGATCATCATCTGGAAAGATCCTCGGCGGGACCCATCAAGAAGAAGATGGCACAGCTCCCACTTGATCACACTAGCGGGGTTACGGCGACACACCGCTCCTTGTGACCGGTCGGCCACACCGACGGCAATCACCCGTCCAAGTGCACTCGACAGCGCGGTGTCCATCACCACACTTAAAGCAAAGCATGCCCCTTACAGGGCAGGGACGAAGAGTGGAGTACCGCAAAAGGCGAGCGAGAAGAAGAGAACGGCTCATCGCTAGACTGAAAGATGCGGTCCTCCTTGAATTTCTTGGCAGTGTTGAATGCAGACCACTTCCCTCACGAGCTCCTCTTACGCTCACCACGAAACTACCGATCCACGAGAGGCTTGCTGCCCCTTTGTGAGTGCATCTCCAACTCCATGCCTGGCTTGCTCCACAACAGAGTGTAGTCACGGAGTGGAGTAGCTCCCAACACATGCCTCGGTACTCGGGTGAGACCCGACGGAACCTCTTGGCCTTACGAAGATCATCGTTCGCTCTTGAAGGGACAAAGCGAACCAAGTTGTTGAACTCGGCCTCATACTCGACAATAGACCTCTTCCCACGAGCAAAGGTCGTCAAGGCAACCTCCATCTTCTCAACAAAAGAATAGGGTAGAACTTCCCTTGAACTGATCTACAAAATCCTCCCAAGTGGTGGCCCTTGAGTGGCGGTCCTCGAAGACAACACGCCCTCCCACCAAATATCCGCTTGCCCTTTGGTGAAAGGCTACAAAGCAGACCCTCGAGTGAAGACATCTCCAAAGCTCCAAGCGCCTCTCCATGTAGCGCAACCAGGTCCATTGCTGGACGGTGTGCCCGACCAGTCAAGCGAATCAAACCTCAACCCCATCCACTCTCAGTGACATCCGCGCCTCGAACCGGTGGATGTGCGGCAGAGCAACAACGGATGCCGCGACAGCGAGGCTGCCGGCGCTGTTGACGAAAGCACGGATCTCTCCCACCAACTCTCTCGGCCAAAGCGGGGTCTCATCACAGGCCCCAACCGAGGCGGGTCATGGCAACCCCCCCTCGACTCATCGACTCAAGCACTCTGAGGAGGTGGCTCCACGGAACCTCGCCTGCGACCACGACCTCCACGATCGCGCCACCACGACCACGTCCTCTACCCTCGGCATAGCTATCAACCACAATCAACAATACACAATGAGTTCAAAGATCAAAATAAACTCCTTCATCAATAAACAACATAGCAGGCGTAAAACTATATTCGTACCTCTCTCTAACCTCATCAGGCACTAGTGTGTCAAATTTTAGGTTAGTTAACCATTAGCAAATTTTAGTTGATTTACTAAACTAAAACAAATTTTAACAATTTTAGTTTGCCTAAGTTGTTAATCTATTCACCACGGACCTAAAGCCCGCTCTGATACCAACTGTAACACCCCAGCCCAACACTGAGCCTGGAATGCCACTAAACTACCCTCGAAACTAATAACCATTGACACACTATAAAATTTCAGCAAGAGAACAACAATAATGATATCCAAGGATCACAAACGAACATGTATAAATATGGATCAAACGATAATCAATAAGCAGGGGAATAAAACCAGGTAAATAATCCAAAGTAGTAGCAACCAATGAATCCAAACTAATAAAGCAAATAGTCTAGTCCAAATGATGTCCTAAACTTTATTCAATAACTAACATGTCCATGTGTAAACCAATATTGAATGAATGATTATCATGGCGAATGATCATGTGATGTCCATGTGCTCTACTCGCTCTCAATTACGGCATCCTCGAAGATCACCTAAAAACAACAATAGAGCAAGGGTGAGTCCACGACTCAGCAAACACATCGATATACAACGATAATAATGAATCAACAGCAATCAATAACTTCATTATCATCACAGGCACTTTCATTAATATTCTCAGTCATTAATCTCATTTATGAATGCAACTCTATTCTACATGTCCACATGCACTTCTTTCGCGTATACCGGTATAGCATGAGTGAATGCTCGCGACAACATTCACTCTCAAGCCCGTTCCTCCTCAAGGATCGGGGACCTCCTCCACTCCCGTGGAGTTGTGATCAATCATGATCACCTTCTCTTATGCAAAGATGCTTATGTATGCAAACATGCAAACTCCATCATAAACATCATATCCAACTTTTCATCATGCTCATCAACAAAGATATAAACATACCAATTCATTGTTTGCAATTAAACCAAATAAAAGCACAACAATAATGGTAATAGAAGATAAAGAAAACAGTGATCGATCATTGATCATTGTCTACCATGCACTTGCTGTACTAGTTGCGGCGCACAATTTGGCTAGCGGATGGCAACAAGTATGGCCTTCTCCTACATTAAATACACACATCTCAATACAAGCTACAGCATCATAGGAATAACAATCAATATACATCGCTCCTACCGTCCCCAAATATACCACGTTACGCGGTATCGAAAATCTACCCATTGCTGTCGGTTACTAAAAAGAGCGTAACTTTTGACTCGAAAGTCCGATCACCACAAACCACCCCATTCTGGATTCTTTATAAAATTATCCACCTTTTCTTAGATTACGAAGACTTCTAATTAAATCATCTAACCCTCCGTATTTAGCCCGGAAAGCCGATCTGTCCGCTTCAGAACAGCGGTCTTCCAAATTTCATAACTTTTGTTTTACTCAACCAAAATACGCGTTCTCAGGTCCTACAGAACCATTGGACAATTATCTACAACTTTCATGTAGATCAAAAACTCTAATTAAGCTATTTACTATTTTTACTTTACAATCTACCAAAACAGCGCCTAAAGACGACAACCCTAAAAACAGCGGCCTTCTCAAAATCATAACTCGAAATCTACTAGTCCGATTGACATGATAAAATATGCTAAAGAAAGCTATCGAAATTATCTACAACTAACTAGTAGGTGATATTTTCAAAATTCGCCATTAAGGTACCCGAATAAATCGTACAACAGAACATTATACTAAACCAATCTAATAATCAATATCTTCGACTACAAACATCATAATAATTTTCCCTTAATGTTCCGACCAAGCATTCTAGTCTAAATAATCAATTAGTTCCACTAATCACATGCATGCATGGCACCTCAATACGTTAAACTCATAGATCGCTAACCAAGGCACTACTCATCTGTTGACTCATAGCAATAAATCAAATAATTAATGAAACTCTACAGCACACGCACCCACACAATCAGCTAACTAACTAAAATCACGCACAAGCACAGCAAACCGAAATGTCTCAGCAAACGGCCGACCGAACCTTTTATTTTTTTCCACCTACTCGATCGGTAGGCGTGCGGCTCCTGCAGGAGATCGGCCGGTCTGCTGCGAGCTTCTGCCGGGAGAAAAGACAGCGCAGGGCAGGCCTTGGCGTGAGCGGCGGCGGGCGGCCGCAACCTTAGTGGAAAAGAAATCGGCATAGCCGGCGATCTGACCACGGCGGCAGGAAAATCAGCAAAGCAAAGCGTGGCAGAAAACGAGACCGACAATGCTCGGTGGAGAAAGCGCAGCGCCAACAATCGGTTTTGGTGGCGGCTCGGTATAAAATCGAGGAAAGAAGAAAACAAATCGGCGAGTGCGGTGGAAAGAAAAAGAGAAACTAGGGTTTTCTAAAATCCAAGATCTATTTATATAGCTCATATAAAATTCAAAATTCTATTTTCCACGTATACTAAAGTCTTTAATTACGCATAAGCCCTAAATTCTTTAAGCGATTAATTTAAGTGAAACTTCTCCTATCGCATGTGGTTACGCCCACTAGAAGGAATTTCTAGCATCGACTCGTTACTCATCTTTCACCAATACAAAGAGCTGGGTTCTATCAAGTCGAAATGTTCTCGAGCCAACTCTCTCAATCTTAGTTTATTTTTTCATGATTTCCAAAAATATTCTAAGTAGAGTGCACTTGATACATTTATTAGACCACCTTTGATGTACTCGTTTAGTTTTAAGCGGTGAAGGAAGAGACACACCTAGTCGAAGTTTTCCTCTCTGCATGTGGTCACGCCCACTAGAAGGAACTTCTAGCGCCGCTCGATCTCCTACTTTTGCTCTTTGGAAAAGACTTATAGAGTCCATCGAGAAAAGGGTGAGCAATTATTAAAGTCCTCTAGACGTTTGCTTAACTCAAGTTCTTTGTTCTTGGTTTGATTAAACTAGTCGGAGATAGTAACATCACCTAGTCGAAGTCTTTCCTCTCTGCATGTGGTCTTGCCCACTAGAAGGAACTTCCTAGTGTCGAGTCGTTTCTACTTTTTCGACCAAGTGCTTGACAACCATAACAAAAACTATAAGTTAAACAAACCTCTCTTTGTTTTGAAACCCCATTTCAAACACTATTTACTTAGATTGTCTAAACAATCTAAGCAAATAATCGAGGCTAGGATAAAGTTATTAATTTGACTTCAATTCTTAGTCTTTCATTCGTTTATTATCTTTTGAGTTACTAACTTCTCGACAAGATAATTTTCAGGAAATAAGATGGATCATATATCACTCATCAACGGATATTATGCGCCTTACAAGGTAGTTACAAGATTACTCGAAGGGGAGAGCCTAGTTGCATTTCCTCATACCTTTTGCCAACCAATTGCATTTCCTCAATCAGACGATTTGCCTCGATTGAACAATCGAACTTCGGCTTCAATTGGTTGCACATTAAAGCGAGGATCTTGAGCTTTAAGTTTCGCCAAAGCGTAACTTACTCCGGCTTATTGCCTCCCTTATTGATTCACAGATTAGCCTTGAGTGGTCACCATTTCTTGTAATTTTCCGACTTGTTCCCCAATGGTACTTGTGTGGCGGCTATGGTATCTTCTCGAGGAGTTTTCCCTCGTAATGCACTCACTAAGCACATTGTTCAGAGAGTGATGTTGCCTTGAAGACTAGTCTTCATCGACTCCATCTCTGTTGGGTACAAGTCGAAGCCTCACGAAGTTTCTTGTTTTCGACCACTTGTTACGAAAGAATAAAATCGGTCAAGCGAAAATAAACACGGAGGAAGATAACACAAAGATAATTATAGGTAAAAGCATTTCTTACCTACTAATTGAGAATCCAGTTCTTAACCTCTTCTCGATGGGAAGCAATACTTTCGTGCTTTTTCTCCCATGCTCGATGTCCTCTGCATTCATCTTAGCGATGCGGATGGACTCATTGTAGATCAAGGTTCTCTCTTGGATTTGACCTCGAGGCTTCTCAATTGGACACCAATTTACGAACAAAAAATTGGCATTAGAAAAGGAAAATACTCAAAAGGATAACAGTAAAGAATTACTTACATTGGTGAGTTCTAAGACCCTCAAGTTCTTGATCCTTATTCGAGTAATCTGGAAAACTCTGAATGACCAAAGCTTTTCTTGAACTTGATGCGGAGCTTCGCATCTCTTTTCTTTATCCGGAGAAGAAATGAGAGTCGGGTAAAGGTTAAAGATCAAAAGCGGTCTTAAGTTGAACTTCTTGTTTATTTTTCCTGCAATCTTTTAGATGCGAGAGCAGGTCTCTCGAAGTCTATCAGAGAGGACTAATACTGCGTTCCTTAGCCTCCTCGACTCTTCTTTTTCATAGTCGAGTGAGTCATTAAGGTCTTCGTATCCTTGTTTAACCTACAAAAAGCGAGGCGAAGATAAACATCACCAATGGTTGTAAGTACTTCTACAACCACCGACACGGTCGTAAGTTTTTCTACGACTACGACATGGTTGTAAGTCTTTCTCGACCACTACACGGTTGTAAGTAGTCGTAAGCTTTTACGACTAGTACTTTGTCATGAGTTTCTTCCATGACTATTCTCGTAAAACATTATACAGTATTTAAGTCAAAAACAATTATGAATGATAAGTGACTTACCATCTCTCGCCTCTCTTGCAGTAGTTCTTTCTCTGTCTTAGCTCTAAAAGTTGTCGATGGTACTCACCGACAACGACAATTTGCTCGAGCTTTCGCAAAAAAAGCAGTGAGAAGAGAAGGAAAGTCACATATGTAAGTATTTTGAAGATACTTACATTCATAGTCGTCTAGCAAACATCGAATATACAAGGTCAGGGTTACTGCAGCTTATCTATCCTCGCGACTTTGTCCCACCACACCTTCTCGAGCGCTCGTTATCAAAAGTATTCTCCGTATTGGGAATATCTTTGGGATGGGGACTTCGGTCACGAATCTGTGAAGAGAAGACCCCACGACGGAGGCGGGCCCAAAGAAGTCACCACGAAGTTGAAATTTTCTCATACGGTTCTCGTAACTTCTCTTTGGGTAGGGAAGGCGCCTCCTACAATTTCCTTCTCGAGGCGGTGCACAAGTGGTCACCGCCTTGACGAAGGCTTCCACAGTGCCTGTTGTTTCTCGACCTCGGTGATCGTGGCGGCCACCTCAACGATGTGGCCGCTACTTCAAGGATCGTAGCTACGACTTCAGCGGATGTGGAGTCACTCTAGAGTCTCGACTTCATCGGCCACAGGGCCAAGGGTGATGCTTCGACCACCTCCATTGCTACCTCCTCGATGGTGAAGGGATGGCAATGGACTTCTCGGCGGAAGCATTCGAGAAATGAAGAAGTCGGTGAAATAAAGAAAAGCAAATCAGGTTGTGAAAAGAAAAAGGTAAATGTCGTTCTTACACTTTAGTAAATTTCACATACCTCGCACTCTGGTCTTAACCGGGAATTTTGGAGCAATCCTCCCAGCGGAGGACCTCTTCTTCTCCACGACCACGTCGGTGAGGTTCAACAATCGGCTCATTCGACCACGTGCAGTCGTAGAGTTTGGGCAGGAACGAGCTCGGTTTCTGGTTCTCTGGATGGCGAGATCGGTCTCGACCATTCCAAAAGCAACCTCGCCCTCGGTTGCGAGTTGTCTTGATGCGACATCGTCCTTCATAAAAGACACAAAATCTTTCCAATTCTCCTTTTCCGGTTGCCTAACAAAACTAGGAGTGGCGAAGCTGCGAAAGATTCTTTGTCATAACGAAGGGTACCTTAGCCTTGCGAGTTTGCGCTTAAGAGATTGGTGCCTCAACCTCCTCGGCTTGATCACTCTACGATTCTGCGAGCGCTTGTAGAGAGTGCAGTCGAAAGACGAGCTTGAGCTTGCTCCCCTTTGTCGGCAGATTTTACAAGTCGGCGTCTCTTGGAGGGAGGAGGCGAGCCTTTGTCTTCGACAACCCGGCGCCAATAGTCATCGATCGACTTCTTCGTCGTCTCCGCGATTTTCCATGCCTACTTTACGTAAAGCAAAAGCGAGAAAAGAAGAATGACTAATTAGTCGTAAGTTTTCTCGACAAGTGCCAAGTCGTAAGTTTTCTCGACTCTTTCACGATCGTAAGATATTCTCGATCACCTTTAGTCGTAAGTATCTTCTACTACTATAAAGTCCTAAAGAAAGAATCAACTTTTTGATTACCTTTAGGCGCTCTATCCTTTCATCTGCGGACAAAGCCGCAATGACTTGAGGAACCGCCCCTCGGAGTGGCGGAGACTTCTCGCAGATGAGTCGACTCTAGAGTGAACCTCGGCTGTGAAAGATGCGTAATAAGCAGATAAGAATATTAGACAAGGTTGAGAAAGATCAAGCCGAGAGCCAAGTCGACAAATTACTTACCCTCCTCATAGTCTCTGGTTGGGTCTCCTCTTCCCGAGTATCTCCACATAGGAGATGCTCATTTCTTCAGAGGACTAATTCGGCGTGTGATGAAATCCTTCACCACATGCCATCCGGTCAACCCTTCTTCCTTCAAGTCCTTAATGGCTTGAATATAAGAACTAATCCGTGAATATCTTCGGGTCGAATCCATGAAGATTTCTTTTCAGCGACATTCCCATGAAAGAAAGGTGTCTTGAGGTGACCTTCGGTAGAACCACCTCTTTCTCGGCCCGACCACGAAGACGGGTGAAACTCGAATATACTCCTTCGACTTGAGTCGTGGAGTTTGGACCACGACTTCAGCGATTCGGTTTGTCGAGCCATCCCATAATAATATTGGAGCGACTCGAGATCCGCCGGAATCCCAGTGCACGCCTCGCAGATACGAACACACTCAACATGGTAATGGAATTGGGACCTAAGTTCACGGTTCCACCCCAAAGTGTTCGAGTACTCATGTAAGAAAGGGATGGGCGAGCAATCGAAGGCCGCACTCACAATACGCTTGGAAGGCGAGATTTGCCCATTTTCCCCGATGGCGATCTTTGCCCGATGGCCGGAATCCACTTTACGAGCCTTCTCGGAATCTTCCGGCATCAACCAAGATCTTGATCTTAGCGCATCCATCTCCGATTCTTCCCATTCGAAACTCTCTTGGCCATTTCGCTCAGAAGCAAGAAGTCTTTTGATTGGGTTGGCGGCGGAGAAGATGAAACCTAGTCTAGGACGGAGAAAGCAAGAGCTCGAAGAACAGCGGAGTGTGTGGATATCGTGAGGATATGTGCACGATCTCGGGATGATGAGTCAATTGGCAATGGCGTTATTGGTTTGCAAAATCTCGCGTTTTGGGTTTGCTCCAAAATTTGTCGAGCCATTGGCGGTCTGGCCGGTTGTCTTGCGGTCGAACCGCCGTGGAGCAGTCCGACCGGCCATGGTGGCCGGTCCGACCGCCTCTTTGAAAGTTCGGTTTTTGGAGCTGGGCCAAAAATAGGTTGTGTAGGCAAGTGAGGGGAGTCTCCTGGATGTGGTCCCATCATTTTTGGAGATCGATCAAAAGTTCTATTCGATTGAAATTTCGAAGGTTTGAATTTCTCGCTTGAATTTTAGCTAAGTCCTTTGGACCGTCCGACCGCCGTTGTGGGAGCGGTCCGTGGCATGAATCGGTCGGACCGGCCTGTGGGCAGATCGGCAGCGATCACTGGAGGTGAGCCAAGTGTAGCATTGAGTTTGTTACGAGTGTGTTATACTATGAACTTCAATGCTTTATTGATGTATATCGCATTGCGGAGCGGCGTGGGTCAAGTTGTGAAGAACTTGTTCGGAAGCGATTTATTTGTCTATTCTTGTGCGGGTAGCTTGCGAGTCAATGGCGTCAGCGGTGAGTGGATTGGGACTACGCTTGGAGCTGAGGTCGAGCGATCGAGGATCTGGGTGGTCGTGTGACACAAGCATGGTGCGAGAATGGACAAGATGGATCGAGCAGGTGGTTCAAAGCAGTTTGGTTGGATCGGCGATGCGGATATCGGTCTTGAGTCTCAGGAGGTTCCAATGGGATTCGGACAAGAGAGGCTTAGGCGTCGATGAGAACCGTGATCAACCTACGTGGTGAAGCGGCGATTGCTTCAAGAGTTATGAGTGTGTGGGTCCCATGTGTAAGAGACCCAAAGGGAAACCCTAGCTCTCTAGTATAAATAGGAAGGGGAGAGGTGGAAAACCGAAGCAAGCATTCATTTAGCCCCCTTCTTCCTTTTTCTAGGGTTTGGAGGAGAGGAGAGGAGAACTAGGGTTTGGAGTGTGCTCCTTGTTGAGCTCTTGCCCTCCTTGGTGGAGAGGCTTTGTAAGCATCTATTGTGAATGAACAATCTTGTGATGCTTAATTGAAAGATCATTTGCTCCCTTTGTGTTCTTCTCTCTTTTGGATGTTTTTTGTGCTTCCTTGATTCAAAGGTTCATACTTGGTCTCTTGGCCTACTTTACCTTGCTTTGATGTGTGGGATTACTCCTAGAGTCATCTAGATCATCAAACCCCCACAAGCAAGTCTTGAATCAAGATTTTCTCACTTCTAGGGTTTGTGCACCTTTTTGGTAAAATCTCAAGAGATCGATTCTGCGAAGTGGATCTGACGGATCATCGCTAGAAATAGGTCTCTAATATCAGTAGGAAGGTGTGCTAGAAATTTGATCAAGTTTTATTGGTTGAATTAAAAGTTGGATCAAATTTCGTTTTAATTAGGGTGGAGTTTTTGATCTTGGACTCTACCGGTCAGGCCGAACCTTTCAGCGGCGGTTCGACCGCTTGTGTATTCGATCCATTGGTTTGGCGAATTGAACCGTATCCACCGGTCCGACCATTGGTTGGTTCTTGGTCGGACATTTGGATGACCGTCGGTCAAAGCCGCCCGTGGTAGCCGGTCGGACGCCCGTGTCGATGAAGAACATTGAGTTCTTTTCTCCTTTTGTATCGTGTACTTGAGGGTTTATCAAAGTCAGCATAAGGCTTCCGTTGTGTGCTGCTGAACTTCTTAGCTTTCATAGCTAAAGGAGTAAAGTTCGTGTTGGTTTTGATTTAGGCGAAAAGTTTTGAAAGCGCCTATTCACCCCCCTAGTCGCCTTCAGGTCCTCTGAGTGATTTGAGGAAAGGTAAAAATCCAAGTCTACCTCTGGTAAGTTTTATAATCTGCATGATCTCGTAGCTTGAAACCGCTCTCGGCTATAGGTCTATGGGAGTTGGTTGTACAGCTTGAGACAGCTTCATCGGACAAGTGCAGTGAGGCGGTTGCAATTCCCCAGATGGTCCGTTCGAGAAAAATTAGGTGCGTATTGTCACCCCAAGCAAAATTACTTTCTTGACCAAAGTCTTTCTGGTCGAAGGAAGTATCAATCGGAAGGGTTTTTCTCCGATTCCCCTACTACGACCACCAGACGGTCGTAGGGGTTTTTACGACTTTCTAATAGTCGTAAGCAATCTTCACGATTGCAATCGCTTCGGGAACCGTTTTATCAACAGATCTGTGGAATTCGTTTGCAATTCCCCAGACGGTCTGTTCAGGAAAGTTAGGTTAGTTTTGTCACCTCCAAGCAAAATCACTTTCTTGACCAAGTCTTTCTGGTCGAAGGAAGTATCGATCGGAAGGTTTTTCTCCGATCGCCTTACTACGACCACTACACAATTGTAGAGGTTTTTATGACTTTCTGATACTCGTAAGCAACCTTTCTGACCAAGCAAACTCCTGGTCAAAGTAATACTCAAATGTCGAAGAGTTTTTCCTTCGACTATGGTTCTCGACATTTTCATAGTCGCAAGTCCATTTGCGAATCCTTCCCAAGTAAGTTACTTTCACTTGAAGCTGGGGGGCTAGATGACGAGGATCTAATAATCCTCATTTTATCTATTATCTATAATTCTTATTATGGGTAAATATGATGTCACATAGTCTCCAGAAGTACCCCTTATTTTTATAAGGAGAGGCTCACCAAGTGATTGTAAGATTTTCTACAATCACCCCCATAGTCGTAAGTCTTACTCGACTCTTTGCCTAGTCGTAAGTCTTACTACGACTACTTCCTAATCGTAAGTCTTTCTCGACCATTTCATGGTCGTAAGTCTTTCTACGATCACTACATAGTCGTAAGACCTTTTACGATTACTACCGGTCGTAAGTTCTCCTACGACCGGAGTAGACCACCACCTTATAATCAAACCTACGGGCAAGTGGGTCAATTGATTAAAGAATCCGAGGCAGTCACACGCACTACTATCCCGCGTAGTAATAGTGCTTAAATACCCCATTATCTTTGAATGATAATTGCGGACCAGCGTGGAAGCCAATGCGCGCGGTAATATCTGCTATCATCGCCCATTCTTGGCTCAATTAAGGCGCCTCTTAGTAGGGCAAAATGGCTACTCCTTCACGACTATATAAGGGCATCAAGGGCGAGTAGAAGAAGACAAGTTCTATTCTCTGTAATAGTCTTAGCTTCTTACTCGATCATTAAGAATACCACACCACACAGGATTAGGGTTATTATTCTCTCCGGAGAAGGCCTGAACCTGTCTAAACATCCCATGTCAACCACTCTGCGTGATTTCATCTCTTGGAGACCCCCCGAATCAAATAATCTTTACGTAAGATCGGTTTTAATACACCGACACAACTTGTAATATTTTTTGAGAAAATCACATGGTAGAGAAAATCCTAAAAATTTTACAAAAGAATCTATATGGTGTCATAAGCCCTAAAAATATCATAAATTTTGGAGCATGTTTGATAGGTTCAAAATTGGGTAAAAACTCAGCCAGTTTTGAAAATTCAAAAACTATTTTGAATTTCTGCTGGACCTTTGAGCCGAATCCGAGCAGTCCAAAAGCCTTCGCTAGCTCCAACCTACGTCAGCGCGCACACTCTCCTTCTCATTGACCTATGGGCCCCGCTCGTTAGAGCCCTTTGTCCACCTCACCTCGCTTCGCTTGTAGCATCTCGCCACTTTGTCCGTACGTCCATTGTTTTTTCCTTTTTCGCCCACCATTTTCGACGCCCACCTACCTCCATCACCTCCGCTTAGCTCTGCCCACGCTACCTACCTCTTAATGGTGCTCAATCACCGCCCTAGCAGAGCCGATGAAGTGGGAGCACGAGAATCTCGCTGCGGCCTCATTTTCTTGCCATCTTTCTCACGCGCTACTCGCTCCTATTTAAATCTCCGACCGCACCACGGAATTCCCAGCTTGCCATTCTCACCTCCCACCAAGAACCAGAGCTTTTCACTACTTGGTTTGTCGGGAACGAGAGCATCATCGTCGACGACAGTGAGCTAGCCTCACAGCGTCATTTGCTCTAGTGAGCTTTCTTGCCCTCGCAAACCTCGTCATCACGTTCCCCTTACCTTGTTAATACTTGTTTTTTGCTTGATGTAGCTCTGGGAACCAGTAGCGTGAATGCGTCATCGTCTTCTTCACCTCTGGTGTACACTCCACCTCGGACCTTCGTGTTCCTGATGTTCTGGTAGCTTGAACCTCACCTGACTGTGTCATTTTGCGTCATATACTTCACTAATTATTCTCCCTCGGCGGGTGATGATCCACATGGAAGGAATCCTTTGAATCGATCTTCTTCCTCATTTTCGGACATTACAACTCTTTTCTAGTTAGCTGCCACCTCGGTAAGTGTGCATACAAGCTAATACACACTTCCTTGTAGCATCTCCATCACTGTAGCATGCCGTCACCGAGAGATTCTTTTGCGCCGCCACTTCTCAACGTTGCCAAGCCACTCTGATCATCCCCCGACGCTTTCAAGGATCTTGGTGAGCTTCTAGTAGTCCCCTAGAACTTTTGTGCGTATTAGATCGGATGATTAGCTAGTGCAACGTAGAATTCGTCGTAGCTGGTGATGTCCACATCGCGGGAAGCTTTGTCGCCACCGCTCCAGTGACCATTGGTCACTGAGCCACTGCCAATAGCATCATGGACATCCCCTAGAGCCAGTGTGCACCACGTTTCACTGCCGATTGGCACAAATCGTAAATCCACTTCAGACCCAACGAGCTCTGCCGCTTATTGTCAGCATAGCACCACCTCCGACAATCTCTCCAGCCTCCACCACCACCCGGTTGCATCGCAGTCGAGACGGGAACCCATTTTTGCCCATCCCCCGAGCTTGTTCGTGCCTGCCTCGCCGCCGATGAGCTCGCCATGGCGCTCAGCCGCGTGTAGCTCTACTGCTCTTCTCCTTCTCTCTGCCTAGGGGATTAAGGGATATTTAGCGCTAATTAACAGAGCTTAAAAGGTATTGAGCCAATGACGGGTGGAACTAGTCGAAAAAGTTAACAAAAATCAAATTTCAAATATTTTTTTAGTAAATGGGTCATTGACATGTGGGACCACGCACTATTCTTGGTTTTAAAACAAATTTTAAAACGCAAGACACTAACATGTGGGCCCCAGTAGTTAATTAATTAAAAACAGAAATAGGTTTAATCATTAATTAATAAATAATAAGTCCATGACATGTGGGATTGCCTATTGTTTATAAATAAATTTAATAAAACAAAAATATGGTTCACTGACAAGTAGGCCCCACATGTAACTTAATAAAAATAAAAAAAGGAGAAAAGACGTTTTTAGTCCAGAGAAAAATACGTTTTCTCAACTGGAAAGTGTAAACATTAGTAGAACTCAGAGAAGAATACACTTTCATTGTTGGAAAGCGTAAACTTCTTAAAACACGTCTTTGACGTCAGCACTTTCCAATTTCTATAATTTTCAAATCGAAGCAAATTAAAACGTTAATAAATTTTGCATACACACTCGAAATTGAATGAATTTTTTTTAATAAATTCATCTAAAATCATGATCTACCTGATTATGCAAAAAATATTTGGATTTTGTTGTGGTTGAAATTATTTTGATATATTTAATTTGTTTTTGGTTCTTTTGATTACACATTGATTGTTCGAACACTTTTACGACGATCCTCCATCCTCGTATTCAGAGAAACAAGAGGAAGGAAATCACCCTCTTTGACCATGTTGATCCTACTATTTTAATTATTGTACTTCTTTTTACAAAATCTATTATGCATGCGTGTATATTTGTTTAAAATTGCTATATTTGGGGATAACGGTAGTTATAGTCCCATTCGATGCATGATCCTTCTTGAAATATTAATATCCTTATTGTTGTAGTCATTAGGGTATGGTTTAGACAATGAATGATGTCAAATTGGGTTTTTCAAATGCGAATATCGCATAAATGCTTAGCATAGCTTAGTCTTTACTAAAATTGAAAAAATGGATAACATGTTGAATATGAGTTTTGGATAATTTGAAATGATGGTCGGAGGGTTTACCTCTGTTATTTTATGTAAGAATAAAAATAAAAAAACTTAGTTTGTGAAGCGGGCGAGTTATACTATATTCTAATAAGTGTGAGAGGTGTATCTCACAAGTAGATAGGGGGAGATCCTCGCCTGAGTCAATTAAGAACCAAACAACGGTATATCCGACCTAAGCGCAAGCGTACAACAACACGTGCTGGTATGGGACGGCCTTAGATAATTAAGTCATCGAAAACTAGCCTTACATGTTGGTAGTGCGTAATAGTATGAGCATGTGTGATTGCTCGAAGGGCTCCTTCAGCGATGTGTTGGGAACAAAGCCTTCCGACATAATGGTGGATGTCTCACTGAGATGGGGGGTGTACTCGGGTGAAGTGAGGGTATTCATTCATCGGGCTAGTGCAGGGTTAGGACTAGGTGATGTAAAGGCTTCGACACGTGCTCTAGACTGCTTACCAATGGTAGTAAGCGGTGGTATCGACGGATGTTAAACAAACTAGATGATTCATATGTCGTGGGTAAAGTTGTACCCCTCTGCAGATTGTAAATATATTTAAATAGCCGTGCTCATGGTGATGAGTGCGCTAAGTGTAGTATTACCGGGTATAGTCTTCGTTTTTATAAAAATAGTTTCATTGGAAAACGTGGAAAATTGTTTATCGGTTTATATCTGAATTGAGTGTTATGTCTATGGCAAGTATGTAGGATTCGATTGTAGTAATTAAATTTTGATTATCCATACATAATTTTAAAAAAAGAAAATGTGAGACCTGATGAGTGAATTACCCAATTTTGCTTCTTCTGCCATTTGAACTCTGTTATGAGACTATCGGACCATGTGAGAAAGGTCATGGTTATTTATGATGTTCAATTGGCAAGTTTGGGAGAGTTGACATTCAGTTTTGCGAAAGTTTAGAGTTGCTGCCAGTATGCAGTTGGTCCGATCGAGGGTCAAGTATTCGACCAAGTAGATCGACCAGTCATAAAAAATTCGAGGTAGTCGGGAGTGACTACGATCTGGTCTTCACAACCAATTGTAAAATTTGAGGAGGTTTTCAAGCTGAATGAGTTGGGTACGACTAGACCAGTATGAAAGTGGCGTTCAGATCGGCCTTTGGTTGGTGGTACAATCAGTGTCCTGCCTCCAGCATTTGAAAAACTGAAGATCAATGCATACATGTTGCATGATGCATGCTTGAACTAACGTAGGTTAAGTTGTGAAAAACTTTTGCCTGAACACGGTTTCTTGGTCTTTGGATGTGTAGGAGGACCGGGACTTGGTTGGGAGAACCAAGATCTAGAATGGTCATGTAAGCTAGGTGAAATGGTTGAGCTGGTACAAGGTGCACAAGGACGAGGAAGGCAAGGTTTAAGCAATGGGTTGCACAAGGCACTTGGTCGGTGCAAGTAGAGAAGGTCTGGTGGGATCCGAATGTGTGAAGACATGACAGCGGGTCATTAGGCACCACGGACTACCGTTCAAAGCACGCATAGATGCTTTGGAATGAAGGAATGACAACTGGTTAGGATGAGGGTAGATTGATAATTTGCCAAATACCGGGGAAGGTGGTTTGTTTGCAAAACTGTGGGTGGTGGCCTAAGTGGTTTAGGAGATGAAGAGGGGGGGGGGGACAAGACATAATGAATTCAGGCTATTGGAGTAAGGTGTAAGTGGTGCTTTGAAAAGTGTGCTTGTGTGAGTAAAAACCACATTATGTGTTGGGTTATCGGGTTTCGTGGAGAGTGTTAGGGTTTCATGGAAATTGGTAGGTAGAGCATCCACTATAAAAAGAGATGAGATGGTAGGAGGAGACTTAGGTCTCTTGAGTCTTGTGCTCATGAATAGGTTGAAAGGCTGGGTTGGAACGTCAGAAATATCATGAGTTGTGTGTGCCCTTGAGAAATGTTGTTAAAATCATGATCATAGTCGTAGAATTATACAATTCTATGATCCCAAAACACCAATATGACTTGAATCGCACTCTGAGTCATATCTAGTAAAATCATGGTAGAATCGTGATCCTAGTCATAGAATCGTGTAGGATCATGGTAGAATTGTGACAAAATCGTGTAGAATCACACGCCATCTTAGATTATGAAAGACTTAGGTGTTTGGTTGTCTCTTATCCATCATTCTAGTTATATGGTAAGTACTAAGTAGTTAATAGTTTAGACATTAAGATCAAGAGGTTTGGAAAATTAAAATTAATTTGATTATTTATTGATTTATTTTACCTTTTTAATGTAAAATGTTCAGGTAATACCAAGGATGATAAAATCACTATTCTAGTTGTAGCTATTAATGACAAGGGATCAAAACCGTGATCCTAATAGTGAATAAGATAGAAATTTATTAACAAATTTAGATTCTAAATGTCCAAATAAACACGCATATCACTCTTTTTATCCACGGTAAATTGAAAAAATGTGTTCTTCAGTAGAATCAAGTAGGATCTTAGATTCTACGATTTGATCCTATATAATGATCCTACCAAAGCATCTCCGATCCGATTTAGGATCACAATTATGACAACCTTGCTCTTGAGTAAGCTCTTGTCCTTTGGTAGGAGTGCCGGTAATTCTTCCTCTTTAAGTTGAAATAAAGATTATATTTCCTTTCTATTGCTCATGCTCAAGTCTCTTATGGTGTCTTTGTGATTTGCTTGATCTTGCTTGTAATTTGCTTGAGTCTTTTCTCTCCTCTTGATCTTGTTAGTTGTCAAGGACATGTAAGTGGTGATGAAACCTCTTGGAGATTTGATCTCATCCTTCTAGGCATCCTCTGTAACAAGTTCTTGGAGTTGCTCGTGGTTTAATTGAAAAGGGTGCAATCTTAGGTGTTTTGCTTCCAGGGGTTTTGACTTAAGCTCTTGTTGTGATTTTGCTTGCTAGGATGTGTGGGGAGTTCAACCAAGGTCATCTTGACCACCCTAGCCGATTAGACCAGCTCACAACCTGTGGACAGACCGTCAGTAGATTTCCTTCTTGGCTATTGTTTATGTTTTCCGTTGCAGGTGTCATATTCTGAACTTCATAATTTCTCATAGCGCTATTAGAATGGAAGAATCTTGGAGTACTAGGGGGAAATTTGAGGCTCTGATTCACCCCCTTTGATCGCCGGCACGGTCCTACCGAGACACAGAAAAGCAAATGCGCAGAAGTGGCCTGGTTGGCCAGATGTTGGAAACAAATCTCAAACTGTTGTGATGCTAACTTGAAATTACAAAGCTATTATTCATCCAACATAAGCACTCCAAATATGACGCACTACTTTTTATATATAAAAAAAGCATATTTAATTCATCTATCTACATAAAAGGTTGGAAAGTACTTGAAACTATTTACTAATTATTACCATCATGAGGTTAACCATTACTCATCCATTCATCTATGATGTATTTCAAAGTAGTTTTTTTTCTGCTGTGTTCTTCAAAAAATACTCTCTCCATTGACGTTTTCCCCTCTTGGACGCGGATTGCCTTTTCCCTTGGTTGCTGGAATAGAAGACACGGAACAATTCTTGCTCCCTTGGTTTCTGCAATCCAACATATCGTCAGAGCAATGGAGGCAACACAACGATCAAGCAAAGCACAGAGATCCATCACCTTAGATTGATCATGTGGTAACCAAATGATACCGATTTACAAAACGAAGCAAATGCACTGGCCGTAAGGACCGTAGGTGTATATCTGGATCATGGAAAACACTTTGGTGTGATTTGTGAGACAAATTAAACACGCACGCAGGCATGAGGAAAAAGAAGCCAATCAGTAGCAGCGAAAGTTGAAGCTGACCTCTGCATACACATACCTTAGAGCTAGCTCACAATACCCCGGTATGTTCTGCTAGAAGAAGATGAATAGATTGGAAGCCAGGGAAATCCCAGAGCTAGATACGAGATGGAGAGAGCAGAGGCCATGAGCGCGCAGCTGGAGCTGCCTGGGGATGCGCTCGGAGAGGCGCAGACGAAGCAGTTGGCCGGGGAAGCGACCTAAGGCTGGTTCAGGTTCAGGTTCAGAGGGGTGGGTTGGACGGACGGATAGCCGGATGGGCTCCCTCCTGTGCAGCTGCAGGTTTGATTTGCTTGGGGCCCGGCCCGCGCGTGAGAGGGCAGAAGCGGCCAATGAGGACCCTATCTGAAATCTCCACCATTCCACCCTTATCAGCCCCAGCCCCTCTCGTTATCTTTCCCTCCCTCTCACGCTCCTTCCTGCCACTCCAGCGCTGGTTTGTTGCTCCCCTCAACTCCCAGGTACCCCTGCTCTATCCTTTCACTCACTGCTGTTGCTGCTTCTCCTGCTCCCTATCCCGGTAATGCCTAGCTAGCGAGCTCCTGTTTCTGCTCCCATTAGCTGCTGCTCTCCTGCTCCCAAGCGCAGTGCTTGCTCCGGTTAGTTGCTTGGGGAATTCAGCTCCGCGCTTTCTCGGGCTTCTTGGGGCCGTCCTTGCTGGTGTAATATTGTGAGGAGCAGCTGAGTTACGCACAGCCGGCCCATTGGTAAATTCTTGGAGCTCTTATTGTTCTGTGCTTTGTTATGCATGTATTTGCCCAGCTGTGTGGCCTTTTCTTGGTTATTTTTGCACTTGTGTGCGGTGCTTCGGGCAAATATTGGGAAGTTGTGAGCTGTTCTTTTGGCCTCTCTCTTCTCGCACCGTTCTTTCGTTTGTTGTTTCATTTGAATGTGAGTATGCGCGGAACATGTGTTTGTGCCTGCCTGGATGGAGATGGAACAGTGGACCCGTACTGCTGTTCATCTCTCTGCGAATTGTTTTGTCCTCTGCCCATTTACAATAGTGTATACTTCTTTTGCTTGTGTATGTTTCGAATTATACCAAAACAATATTCAGTCTTGTTGTTAACTACTTGTCTCGAATGCTGAATTTGAGCATTTCTCTCGTTGTCGCAGTAAAATTATCCCTTTTTTAACAACAGAGTAAAATTATCCTATTGCTTCGCCATTTCTAGCCATGGTATAAACTACAATTCATTTATTTCCGCGGATTTGTCTTGAGTTTAATTTTGTACAAAAAGGACTGGATTTCTCTTGGTCCATTGGTTCTGCTGCTCCTTATCCCTTTGTAGTTGGTCAGAAGTCAGAACGTATAACCACTTGCTGAATTCTTGAGCCTTCTATTAATCTTGCAATCTTTGCATAGGCAAAAAATTTCTCCTGTTGGATATATAAATAGCAGCCGAAGAAAAAAGTGAAACACCTGAATTCATCTTGTGCTGTTAGTACAAACAGTGTTGCGTGCAGTTCTTTCTCACCGTCTGTACATCTTTTTTCTGGTCAATATTGTGCCGTGGGGCCAACAAATACATGAAAAATACGGCGATTGTTTCTCTTTCACGCCGCAGTGGTATGTGTATACACATGTCAAGGACAGCTCCCTAATTTGTCCTCACTGCACTTTTCTGGAACAAGTCCTGCAACCATTTCTTCTTCTTCTTCTTCTTCCCAATAGGTGCCACATGTTTCTACGCAGCCTGCATGTGCTGTTGTCATGGTTTATTAGTTATTGGTGCCGCCTTTTGTTAAAAATTAGGAGAGAAGAAGGAAAGCAAGTGCGTCTTCTTTTGTGTCGCTGGTCGGTCATGATGGTTGTTAAGCATGGAAATGGAAGATAGAAACGTTGTGTTTTAATCCTTTCTGAAATACTGAAGATAGAAAGGTTGTGTTTTTAATCCTTTCTGAAGTACTGAAGATAGAAAGGTAGTGAGGGTGTTTTACTTTAAGATACATATCCTCACTCTAGCAGTGTTATCAAATATTGCTATATGCTCCACCAAGTGTGGCCACTGTGTAAATTTAGGTTGTTGGTGTGAAACTAATGGATGTTTGATTTTGTTTGTCTATGTGGTATATATAGGTGCGCTGTTTCTGCTGAGCTTGCTCGCCATTTGGCGCGCGCATGGCGCCCAAGAGCAAGCGTGGGAAGGCCAAGGGTGAGAAGAAGAAGAAAGATGAGAAAGGTGATTGTTGTGACCTTCATTATCTTTTGCTTGAAATTGTCAGATAGATGTAGTTGTTTGAGCTTATCATTTCCAATTTTCTTTGGCTCCTAGTTCTCCCTGTGGCTATTGACATCACCGTGAACCTCCCGGACCAGTCCAATGTCACTCTGAAGGTTTGTTTTCTCACCATCCATTGTAGTTCTTCTCTTCATGACAGTTTTTTTCCCCCGTTTGATTTCACTTAAATCTGCATTGCTAAGTTGAACCATTGGAAAAGAATTCACAAAGCATTCTGGGGCTTTACTTCATCATGCGTGTAGTTACTTGTCAAATGTTCTAGCCTCATAGCAAAATATACATTCCGATAATTAAAGGAAAGTTTGGATTTTGCACCTGCCCATTTGATTTGATTTTTCTATTTCTGAGAGAGAAAAAGATTCTTCCTGAATTTGATGTGTAACACACACAAACAAAAACCGTAGCATTGAAATAAAATTATGTCGACCACTCTAGTCTTTCTCTTTCCTAATGCCACGCAAACTTCAAAGTTACATGTTAGCACAAATCCTGTTGTTCGATAACTTGGCTTCATTAACCTGTGTTTCTTCTGGTGCAGGGGATTTCGACGGACAGGATCATTGATGTCAGGCGGCTGCTGTGCGTCAACACTGCTACGTGTGCCATCACAAACTACTCCCTCTCGCACGAGGTATTATACTGTTTTTTCTTCTTCATCATATAGTAGAGCAGTCAAAGCAGGTTTAAGTTCTGCTTCGTCTTGTGCAAACGTGAAACTGAACTGAAGGGCTAAAGCTTTATTCACCTTGGAAAGTTGGTCTTGCCATCTGTCTTGTGTTCGAACCATCTCATGTCAAAACTCAAGACTCTTGTCGTCGTCGTCGTCTCCTCCTTGAAGTCTAGTTTTGGAGCTCTTTATTTGTTGATAGCTGATACTAGTTTTCCTAATGGTAGATTAAGGACACTTATTTGGTAAGTGTGTACGTTTTTTTTTTTTTTTTGCTTACACCGAACAAAAATTGGCACTCTTTAGGCTGCTAGACAGACAGTAGTTGAGTTGCTACTACCATCTTGATTCTTTGCAACAATGGCTCAGCCAGTCCCTTGCCTGAAGTCAGGTGAATCCTAGCATACTCCACCATTGTAAATGAAAAATGAGGTTGTCTATTTAATCAGGTGATTGATTTTTTCTTAAGTCGAAATAAGAATCCAACACACAAATTGGAGACTAATCCAATGGTCAGAAAAATGGACTTATACTTAACAAATAAAATCGAGTAACTTAACAATATCAGAATAAGAAAAAAAAATGATGGTTCCAAAAAAAAAAATCAGCTCTTATGATCGAAAGAAGGGCGACATTTTAATTCTGTTCCATATTTGATTTCATTTGTTTTTCAGGTACGTGATGGACAGTTGAAGGATGCTGCTGATATTGCGACGTTGAAGCCATGTACTCTCACCCTGGTAGAAGGTAGAGACCATGATACCCTCAATTTCAAAATAAGTATAGCAAAATCATTCACAAAGAACACAATGCATCTTTTTATTTGCTAAAATCCGTACCCTTTGTTGCGATGATAGTGAAATAAACAAAAGCAAGGCATTATAATTATGTACAATCTATATTTAAAAATTTAGGCATATTTTTCTAGATTATAACATATTTTTGTTGCGTACTTTTTTATTATATAGTTTCTTTTAAGAATATTTTAGTGATAAACTCCTAGTGGATTTATTGTCAAATATAAATCACACCTGCAAACACAATATGTGGTGGCGTTGGCTACGTAAGGTTCAAAATAAGTTTGGAACTACCAGCGGTGGCAACACCGCCGTTTTTGGCATTCCAGGGAAGGTTTATTTTCAAAATATAAGTTTGGGGCAAACTTATTTTAAAAAATAAGTTGAAAAATATTCATTTAATAAAATTTATTGATTTCCATCGTCTTTTATGTTGCATGTAGACTTCTAGTCCACCGAAAACCATTTTGAAGAAAAGGAATTTCCCACAAATTTAGCAGAAATGAAACAGATCTCGAAGTCGAAGCCCTCCATTTTGAATTTCCAAAAAAAAAAAAATGCAGAGGAGTACGACGAGGAGAGCGCGGTGGCGCACGTGCGGCGGCTGCTGGACATCGTCGCCTGCACCTCCTCCTTCGGCCCTCCGGCGCCGCCGCCGCCGCCGCCTCCGCCATCCCCCAAGGACGCCGACGCCGCCGCCGCCGATGCCGCCAAGGAGCCCTCAAACTCCACCTCCAAGGCCGCAGCCCCCGCCTCCTCGGGCGGGCGCCGCACTGGCTCGCCGCCGTCTCCGCCGTCCGCCGGAACCGCGAAGGAGTCGGCTACAAAGGACGCCGCGGCGGCGGCAGCGGCAGCCAAGGAGTCCTCGGTATCTGCGGAGCTGGAGGCGGAGATGAGCGGCGCGTGCCCCCGCCTCGGCGCCTTCTACGAGTTCTTCTCCCTCGCCAACCTCACACCGCCCCTCCACTGTAAGTAAAGCCTCTCTCACATTCTCACCAAAAACCTATAAAGTGATTTCTCTCGGTTTCCCCCTCAAATTTGGAGTTTTTCTTGGCGCATTTTGTGATTAGTGACCCGAACATTAAAATGCTTTGCAAAAAAAAAAGAACATTAAAAATGCCGTGCTACAACCAGAAATTTGAAGTGGAATTAACAGGGTCTCGAACTGAATCATGTGCCTGCTGTAGTGAAGTGCCGGCCCGTTCGATTTAGATGTGGTAGTTGAAATAATATGCCCCTTGTATGGAACTGGTGCTGTGATCTATGACCAATTTGTGCATCGCTTTGCTGTAGATTTGACCATCATTTGCCGTTGTGATGGTACTTACTCCACGCAATTTAACACTTTGCCCATTATTTATTTTGAATACCAAGCATGGGATATCTGTTCTTGAACTTTCTCATGCCGAACAGTTCTCTGTAATCATGCAAACTCTTGCGTCGGCTTTCTTTCAGTTATAAAGCGAGTGACTCAACCTCGACAGGAGGAACCACCGTCTGATGATCATCTCTTTTTTCTTGAGGTAAACATGATCAGTGATTGAATTGTTGACTACCCCTTCGCTAAAAAGCTTCCTGAATTTGTCTTGTGTGACCTAATTGGAGAATCGTTGGCTGACATACAGGCAAAAGTTTGCAATGGGAAATTTGTCATTGTTGAAGCTCGGAGAAAGGGATTCTTCAGTTTGGGGAAGCAGCGTGTTTTGTGCCATAATCTTGTCGATCTACTAAGGCATCTTAGCAGAGCATTCGATAATGTTCGTCTATATCACTAAATTTCTTTACTTTCTAGCTATAATAATAATATTAGCAGTAGGACAACTTATATAATAACCTTGTCCCCATGGGATATGACCTTGTTATTCTGTATCCCACTTAAAGTTGTTTCCACTTCTGGAACGATGAACTGATATACACTTTACAAATGTCAATTCTAGTTGAATTTGGGGTATTTTTTTCTTTGTATATGCATGCTTCTGTCCATATGTGTATGTAGTGTACTGTGCACACCTTTGTACAGTAACAAAAAACATTGAACTGACAGAAGCTAAAGCATACTTAGGATAAAATACCTAGGATTCCCAGTTGCAAGCAAGCAATTTTGAAACGTCAATGGCTATTTTAGTAGCAGCACAGACTTCCTTCACATTTTGTGTTTCATACAGATGCAAAAAAACATTCCACATTGCCACATTTTTTGGTGACTATGGAACGACAAATATTGGACTGAAATCATAAATAGCTTGGCCAGGTTAAAACTACATATGGTTCCCAGTTGCAAGAAAATTTTGAGTACCATGGACCTTTTTTTATAAGCAGCAAGGTTTTCTGATGTTCCATATTGCTACAATTTTTATGACTTCGATCTGTGAATTTATTTCTTTTTGTTGCTTGCATATGTTTAGGCGTCTGAAGATCTTATGAAGGCATTTTGGAGCGAAACAAGGTGTGTTGTTACCTCTTTTCCGGTATTTTGTTGTACCTGATTTCTGTTGGCATTGATGGAACTTTTCACAGTATTTGTGTTAGGATTATTGTATACTTGGGCATGCATTCAGAATATTTAGTGATTGGTCGAAACAGAGCTAAACAAATTGTAATGTACTTTAAGTAGCAAAGAACAATTTGGGTTGTGTTCTAGGAATCTCTCCTTTCCATCTACAGCTATGCTCATGTAGCTAAGATGCCAAGTATTGTCATGCTTCATAGCCAGTTTCTTCCATTCTAATGGTTCAGCATTAAAATATAGCTAAATTATTGCATCTTCACAACGAATCATGTTTTTTGTTACCCGTGTGCTCTGTGCTTCATGCTTCATAATATCTTTGTCAGACAATTTGTTTTCCTGTCTAATGCTACGTCGTCACCTAGTTGTAATTGCTTGTATACTGCAGTTTGGAAATTTTCCTTATGGATTCCGTGCAAACACATGGCTTGTTCCTCCAATTGCTGCCCAGTCACCATTAACATTTCCTCCCCTTCCTGCCGAGGATGAAACTTGGGGAGGCAGTGGAGGTGGTTGTGGAAGGGATGGCAAAAGTGACATGTTGCCATGGGCAGATGAGTTCCTGTATCTCACATCCATGCCTTGCAAAACCGCTGAGGAGAGGGAAATTCGTGACAGGAGAGCATTCCTGCTTCACAGCTTATTCGTAGATGTTGCCATCTTTAGAGCTATCGCAGCCGTAAGACGTGTAATGGACAGCACGGAGGTCTCAACATCGACCAAGATGGATGAAGTTTTGCATTCTGAGACAGTGGGAAATTTTGGCATCACTGTCACAAGAGATTCTTCGGATGCAAGCTGCAAGTTGGACACTAAGATAGATGGGAGCCGAGCCACAGGAATGGAATTGAAGCATCTTGCAGAGAGGAACCTTTTGAAAGGAATAACTGCGGATGAAAACACAGCTGCCCATGTATGAGTTCTAAATTAAAGTGATCTTGCTAATATTCTGGTAACAGTGTGGTTTTTCCTAATTTTGTCTATAATTTGCAGGATGTTGACAGTTTGGGCATTGTCAATCTTAGATACTGTGGGTATGTTGCAGTAGCAAAGGTTAACAATATCGAGAAAACAAAAGTTAATTCTTCTATTAAGCCTATTGATATCACAGACCAACCTGAGGGGGGTGCCCATGCATTGAACATCAACAGGTTGGTTGCAATGCTTTTCTGTTGTTCTTCTAGTTATTGAAATTTTGGTAGCTTCTCCTAAAATTCTTTTTTTGGTAATGATATTCTATTTATTCTTTTAGTTTGAGGATGCTCCTAAATGAAGCCAGTTCAACTGGAGAGAAAAAGATATCAAACCTTTCACAAAGTCATAGGCAGGAAGAACTAACTGCAGCACAAACTTTTGTTGAGAACTTGTTGAAGGATAGTCTTCAAGCGCTTGAGGAAGAGGAAACTGATAAACAATCATTTATGAGATGGGAACTTGGTGCCTGCTGGGTTCAGCATTTGCAGGATCAGAAAAATTCTGATAAGGATAAAAAGCAAGGTGGTGAGAAGGAAAAGAAGAAAACGGTGGACAAAGCTGTGAAAGAGACAAAGATTGAAGGGCTTGGAAAGCCTCTCAAAGCTCTTAAGCACTCGAAAAATGTGGTGGATGCTGCTGACAAGGGGTCCTCATTGGGAGACAAAAGCTTGTCTGATGGAACAAGCTCTGCAGAAAGCCATAAAGTCAAGCCATCAGCTGTTGAATTGCCTCAAGGAGAATCTAGTGCCTCTGAGAATGAAAGCTTGTTGAAGGAATTATTACCTGATTCTGCCTTTACCAGGTTGAAAGAGTCAGAAACAGGACTCCATCAGAAGGTACAAATTCAGTACTATTCATGACAAAGTCCTGAATTGGCTATTTGTCGTTTGGTATCGAAAACATCCTATCTCATATCTTCCTTATTTCAGTAATTCAGTGTCAGAAAATGAAATTCTGATTAAAAATTAATTTGGCTTTCCGTTGTGATTGTATGGGAACCATACATGAGGCATAGATAACTGGCAACATTAGGATGCATGTGATATGGTATTGGCTGATATGAGGGATATCACAGTAAGCTATGGAGGGTTTAAGAAAGTGGTTCTTACCTGACCCACAACATCAAACTTTTGGACCCTACCTCAGGTGCACTAGTTATAGATAACCTAAAAAATCCAAGAGTATTTTGTCCTTTCTTGGTTTTGGTCAGATTCACCTCTAAATTGTACAAAAGAATAAAATTAATTGGATCAAACATGCATTGGTTAGTGACCTGTACACATGCACTAGATAGAAACTCTCATAAATACTATTATTTTTTATATAATTCATTTACTTGGTGCTTGAATTCTTCTATTTTACCATTTTAAATGAAGCTATTTTTGTTTTTGTAGGAAAAGATCAATTAATTTTCATTGATGTGTTGTGTTTATTCTGGTTAGCTAGTTGCTTTGTTTTACTGTGATTGCTTACCAAATGGTCATCCGTTAGTGATAATCCTGCATGAAGCTTATGGACTAACTTGTTCTGCTCCACAGTCACCACCTGAGTTGATTGAGATGGCTCTGAAGTACTATGATGAAGTTGCACTTCCTAAGCTGGTACAAATCAACATATGAAAGATGAATTTCTTCCCATATATATATATATATATATATATATATATATATATATATATATATATGGAAATGATGTTGCATGCTAGTGAGTAGTGAACTCTAGTACCACATATCCATACCATGAATCTTGCATGTGGATGTGTGTAGTGGAGAGATAAAAGGTGATGGGAGAAGGTTGCAATGCCCATGCTAGATGAATGGTGGAGATATGTGGTACTAGAGTTCCATAGCATGCCAAAACCCCATTCTATATATATATATATATATATATATATATATATATATCTTTTTAGTTAAGAAGCATAATAACCAACCAAGAATATATTTAGGTTGCCGACTTTGGTTCGTTGGAACTTTCACCTGTTGATGGTAGGACCTTGACTGATTTCATGCATACCAGAGGCCTACAGATGCGCTCCCTAGGACGAGTTGTAAGTTTGTAATGATGTTTTCATTTGAATAGGATGAATGCATTTCTTTTGATGTACTTGGTATGTGCTGATCCGATAACCTATATAGGTCAAGCTTTCGGAGAAGCTTTCACATGTACAGTCCCTTTGCGTGCATGAGATGATAGTGAGAGCATTCAAACATATCGTTCGCTCTGTGATTGCTGCTATTTCAGACATGCGACAGTTAGCACTAACAATAGCTGCAGCGCTGAATTTACTTCTCGGTGTTCCTGAGTCTGAAGTCGCTAGAAGTTCTCCTAGTGTGCATCCCCTAGTGTGGAGATGGCTGGTGGCCTTTTTGAAAAAGAGATACACATTTGAACTCACAGAGCAACATTACCATGATGTGAGGAAATACGCTATACTGAGAGGACTATGCCATAAGGTACAATTTTTTTATTTTTTAAAATCCTCGTTGTATTTGAATTGAGGAATAACCTTTACTTTTAGGTGGGCATTGAATTGGCTCCCCGAGATTTCGTTATGGATTCCGCTTTCCCGTTTCACAAACAGGACATTATTAGCATGGTGCCTGTACATAAGGTAAAGTCTACAATCTATGATGGTTATTTTTCCCAAGTTAATTTTACTCATAATACAAAATCAGAATATGTACTTCTGTCATGGCTTGATCATCAGATATGACAATCAGTATTTCACAATTTTCCTGATGTTGATTGGAATTTCGTTGGACATAATAGAGAGTGACACATAAACATAACTAACTAGTTTTTGACTATTATGCAGCAAGTTGCATGCTCATCTGCAGATGGAAGGCAACTTCTAGAATCATCTAAAACTGCCCTTGACAAGGGCAAACTTGAAGATGCTGTTAATTATGGGACGAAGGTACCTTTCGTAAAATCATTTCTAATTCTTTGCACTTCTTTAGATTTCATATCTTGAAGACTCATCATTATTCTATGTATGAATGCAGGCTCTTGCTAAGCTCATAACGGTGTGTGGTCCCTATAACCGAATGACAGCTGGAGCTTATAGTCTTCTAGCTGTCGTTTTGTACCACACTGGTGATTTTAATCAGGTACATGGTTATTCAGCTGGATACCAGATCATTTAAATAATTGCTAAGCATATTTGGAAAATTTGAGAACAACAACGCTACTGGTAGCTGCGCGAGGAATATTGAACATTACTCAATAGAATTTTGTGCCTCATCAAATCCTTTATGGTCATTTATAAGTTTATGATATAGTTTTTTATCCTAGCTTTTAATCATCTACATTCACAATATAATATGTACCTCACAAAAACTGCAGGCTACTATTTATCAGCAAAAGGCCCTAGACATCAATGAGAGGGAACTTGGGCTTGATCACCCTGATACAATGAAGAGTTACGGAGACCTTGCAGTGTTCTACTATCGTCTACAACATACAGAATTGGCTCTGAAGTAAGCAGAGTTTATAACATATCTTTTTGGTTCCGTACAGTTCATCTATAATTTCATAAGGACATACAGGGCCAAAATAGTCCTTTCAGATGTTACTTAAAGTAATATTGCATGTAGCCCCAACAGACCTAGGTTGGTCTTAGGGTATTCTATCTAATTAAGTGCTATATCATGTTGATGATGTTTGCTAAAAGAAAAGAATGAAATGCTTGTTATTTCTGCCAAGAATACATTGTTTTGTTTCGATTACTATCCTCTAAGGCTCTAACTGAGTAACTGTTCTTCTCACAAACTTATCATGTCAAATGTGCATATTTGGTTATCTCTCTTTATGCTTTAATGCTTATTCACTGAAAGTTAATCTGGCTCTTAAGATAATAATGTGGGAGGGAGATGCTATCTCTCAGTTTTCACACCATCTATGGGGATCATAAGTAGACATAATATCTGAACCATGAATACGTTCAATAATATGACCATGAAATGGAATACTGACAGATGTTACAAATTCACAGATGGTAAGTGAACCCTTAGGTTGTAATTCCTTACGCAGTTATCTTAGCTAACCAATAAACATATGTAATTTTTAATGTTCTTGGGAAAGGTTGGAAAGGACCAAAAAAGGTTTGATATTCGTTTCTAGCCTCAAAATTTATCATGTTATTAATTGCTACTGGTTCCCTTTATGTAAGTTTGTTATTGAGGATGTATCATAATTCTTCTTAAGCTCGTGTATGTTTAAAACTTAAAGATCTCAATACCTGTTGTTTTTAATTTATGAGCTTGTCTTGAAGGTTGTTTCTTAAGATCTTAAGCTTGCATTTACATGGAAATCTAAGGATCTGAATAAACAGGAGTGCACTGTTCCTGCTATTTGTTCGATAGTCCTGGTAGAATGTACAGTTCTGATGATTTAAATTCACTGCCACAGTATCTGCAAAACATTAACATTCGGTGTAAACATTAACATTAAAAAAAAGGTTTGATATTCGTTTCTAGCCTCAAAATCTATCATGTTATTAATTGCTGCCGGTTCCTCCTTTTTTTTTTGGTTAAGAATATTATGTGTGTATTATTGAAGAGGCCCAAAGGGCAATATATATAGGGTACAGATATCGATATGTTAGAGATAGATTCTATCTCTAACACCCTATCTCTAACATATCTCTAACGCATAATTCTTCTTAAGCTCATGTATGTTTAAAATTTAAAGATCTCAATACCTGTTGTTTTTTCTTTCTTTACGAGCTTGTCTTGAAGGTTGTTTCTTAAGATCTTAAACTTGCATTTATATGGAAATCTAAGGATCTGAATAAATAGGAGTGCACTGTTCCTGCTATCTTTTCGATAGTCCTTGTAGAATGTACAGTTCTGATGATTTAAATTCACTGCTACAGTATCTACAAAACATTAACATTTGGTGTAAATTAGGTATGTCAAGCGTGCGTTATATCTTCTGCATCTTACATGCGGGCCATGTCATCCAAATACAGCTGCTACATATATTAATGTAGCCATGATGGAGGAAGGCTTGGGCAATGTGCATGTAGCTCTCAGATACTTGCACAAAGCTTTAAAATGCAACCAGAGATTACTTGGGCCTGAGCATATCCAGGTAGTAGCCTTTCTTTAAAATTTTAAAATATCTATTTTTGTCTTTTGAAGGACATGCTTAATGTGCTGATAATTGTAAAATGTGAACCTTGTTCTTTAAAAGTCTCTTTAAAAAATATCAGCTGTTGACTGGGAAATACTTCAGACAATCTTGAGTTGATAACATAAGATGTGAAGGTCGCACAATCATATGGGGAACCATTTGTTTGTCGGTTGGTGGAGACGTGGGACAGTGGGACTATGATTCCACATTTCCACCCATTAGGGTTCAAGTCTTGGTTGCCCACCTTTACGCACATGCAAATGTGCCTCTGTGGGAAAGTGATTGCCCGAACTCTATGAGGCCACAGATTTATCTCCAGCCTCTTCAATTCTAGCCATATGCTCGGAACCTCACTCATGCGTGCACGCGCATGCATACTGGTATGTGTGTGTCCACTGTTGTAATCTCGAAAGAAAAAGGAGCAAAATCACATGGGTGCCTAGCAATGAGGAGCTTTTGGTCCTGAATTATAAAGGCTTTTTATAGCTTTGGTTCATGCATGGTGCTGGAGGGTAGTTGTATTTCCAAAAGCCTATTTGCAAGAAATTACATTAGCTGGATCAAAATCTGGTACTAGCCCTTTACATTTTACAAAGCTAAACATACAAGTCAATGGAGTAAGTGGGCTTGCAGTTTCGCGGTGTCAATTTATTACTTATTGACTATATTTTGTACATTTCAGCCCCAGAAAGAAGACGACAATTGTTTCATCATTGCTTATGATATTACATGATTGACTGTCACTTTCAAGTTTCAACTGACATACTCTTCTGTTATTTTTAGACTGCCGCGAGCTACCATGCTATAGCCATTGCTCTCTCATTGATGGAAGCTTATTCCTTGAGTGTTCAGCATGAGCAGACAACCTTGCAAATCCTTCGTTCAAAACTTGGACCAGATGATCTGCGGACTCAGGTTTACTTCTATGAAACAATAGTGTTGATATGCAGAAAAAGTACAACCCCCTCCCCGTTACCAAATTGATGTCACTTTAGAATGCATGTAGTCAAGATTTTTCAACTTTGACCACTTAGATAAACAAAAATATTTAAATCATCTATATGAAAAATAATTAGTATATTTTGCATCAAAAGTACTTCCATAATTCTAATACTTTGTAATAGTAACATATTACTATGAATATTAATAGTCAAAGATGTATATCGAAGAGCATGTCAATGTCAAAAATGACTTATAGTTAGTAACAGAGGAGTACTTTAATTCGTTTTCCCTTTCAACAGTTCCATTACTGTTATGAAAAGAAACATACCCTCTTTTATTAATTCCAAGAACATCATTAATCTTGTGGCCTTTCCACATTGCAGGATGCTGCTGCCTGGCTTGAATACTTTGAATCAAAAGTAATTGAGCAGCAAGAAGCTGCACGCAATGGAACTCGGAAACCAGATGCATCAATAGCTAGTAAAGGACACCTAAGGTGCAATCTTAATTTAGTTCTGCCAATTAAATTCATAATGAATCGTTAGAGAAATTTCTGTTTTGCATTGTGCTGGTGCACAAAAACTTTTTTGTTTTGAGAACGCGCAAAAGGATTGCGCATCATTCCATTAAGACGCGATAACAAGAAGAAGAAGAAGTACCATTACAAAGAGAAAAGCGATAGAATGAAAAGAAACGAAAAGCTAAAACAAGACTAAAGACTGGAACTAAAACTGAAACAAAGAAACGAAAAGGAACGAAAAGCTAAAACAAGACTAAAGACTGGAACTAAAACTGAAACAAAAACGAGAACGAGAACTCAGCCAGAGACTGGCCACCACAGAACGGGCTAGGCTCTACTGAAGTCGAGTGAGAGGCTAACGAGAGGCAAAGGAGACTAGTAGGAGACTACTTCGGGGGTGCCAGTGCCTCTAGTCAGAGAGAAAACGCCATGCACCATTGGCGATACTCCTCACAAGCCCTGGATATAAGCTGGTCAACCGAAGCTGAAACATGATTGAACACTCTCGTTCCTCTCCTTCCAAAGCAACCAAGAAACGAGAATGATGCAAGAGTCGAGAGTTTGTCGATGGCTCCTCGGAGTGGCATGACGAGTGCTAGGCAATGGTTCTCCAACGACGAATGGCCAGTAGGTATACCTTGACGTAGCCCTACCAGAGGAAGGAAACACGCCCATACTTTAGATGTGATCGCGCATCCTAAGAGAAGATGGTTGTTCGTTTCGGGGGCAGAGCGACCAAAAAGCAGGCCACGTCGCTCGAGCCGATCTGCCGTCCAGCAGCGGCGACGAATTGCCAACCAAAGGAAACACTTGCATTTGAGGGGTGCCGAAGCTTTCAAAATGGTCGTGGCACACGCGAAGGATTGGGAGCCAATGAAGAAAGCTTGGTAAGCCGAGCGGGACGTGAACTGGCCCGAGGGGTCCCAGCGCCAACTGATGGAGTCTTGCTGCGTCTGTGATAAATGGAACGACTGACGCAACTCCCACAGGCGTAGATACTCCACGAGGAGAGCGTTGAGGGGGCCTAAGATGTCCAAGATCCATTTGCCGTTAAGTATAGCTTCTGTGACCGTTCTTTTGGTCTGGATTGCCTCCGGGGTCGATGTGATCAAACGTGGTGCGACGTCCGGGATACTTCGTCTGTTGAGCCAGCGGTCCGTCCAGAGCAAAGCTTGTTCCCCGTTTCCGATCTGAACTTCTAGTGAAGCTGGCCTGCGAAGAGAGGCCCTGCCATGGCCTCTAAGGCCAAAGTCCACTGCAGCCAAAGCCATTTGATGCGGATCGCGTGACTAAGGACTCAGAGGTTAAGCAACCTAGACCCCGAGCGAGTCTGGACGACAGATAGTACTAGCCATGCAACCAGACAATGTCCTCCAGCCACTGTCTCTGTTCCTTTCCACAAGAACGCCCGGCGACGTTTGTCAATTTCTTTGATCACCCACTGGGGGGGGGGGCTAGCGTCGTGAAGGAGTAGATGGGGAGTGCTATGAGGATCGTCTTAACTAGGATGAGGTGGCCTCCTTCTGGTCTGCCAACACTGCAACCGATTGTGAACCTTATCCAGAAGCGGTTGAAAATCGGTCCTGGTAGGCTTCCGCAAAGAGAGAGGCAACCCCTGATATTTGCATGGGAAGGTGGACGGGGTACAATGGAGCTCATTAGCAATAAGCGTAAGATGTTGATCTGAGCAACAGATAGGTGCGGACGAGCTCTTGGCCAGGTTTGTTGCCAGCCCCGTGGCTTCGTCGAAAACCTGAATGACGGTGCAGATCGTCAGCAAATCCGAAGGGACTGGGGAGAGGAAGACGGCCATGTCGTCTGTGTAAAGCGATAGACGGTGAGGCACACTTCTAGATCCTCCAAGTGGCTGGAGCAGCGAGGAAGTTTCGGCCAACGAGAGGAGGCTATTGAGAACTTCCATGACTAAGACAGAGAATCGACGACAATGGATTTCCTTGACGTAAGCCGCGACTGTGCCAGATGGGGCGACCCAACTGGCCGTTCAGCAAAATCCTGGTGGAGGCGGTAGAAAACATGATGCAAAGCCACGCGCACTACTTCGTCCCGAAACTCTTACGCCTGAGGATCTCAAGGAGGAACGGCCAGGAAACCGAGTGGAACGCTTGGGCGACGTCGAGCTTGAACAGGAAGCAGACTTATTTTGTTAATGCAGCAAACGAGCGAATGTCTTGCGAGGAAGAAATTGTCTTGAATTGAGCATGCAGCGATGAAGGTCGACTAGTTTGGAGCTACGAGCTTGGCCAGCTCCGGAGCCAACCGTCGGGCTAGGATTTTCGAGGAGCTTCGCAAAGCTATGTAACATGCTAATCGGTCGGTAATCTCTCGCAACTTGTGGCTCCAATTTCTTCGGCAACATAGTGATGAAGGCCTGGTTCACAAGATGTAGGTTGTTGCCGGCCATACTCCCTATCTTAAGAATCGTGGCCATGACGTTTTCTTTGTTGATGGCCTAGCATTTTTGGTAGAAAAGAGCTATAAAACCGTCTGGTCCTGGCGCCTTCTCCGCTGGAAGACTCTTAATGGCCTCCCACACTTCATGCTCGGTGAAATCACCGTCCAGCGAAAAAAGATCATGCACTGACACGTTGAGGACGTCGAAATCCAGAGTGTGGTCTCGCGACTGGTTTGCCAATGAGGTTCTTAAAGAGTGCCGCGAAAGCCTCGACAATTTCTCCTTGGGAATGAATCCATAAATCATCGACCTTGAGTTTGGTAATGAAGGAACGACAGCGAAAGCCTCGACAATTTCTCCTTGGGAATGATCCATAAATCATCGACCTTGAGTTGGGTAATGAAGGAACGACAGCGACGATGATTGGCGTGAACATGAAAATAGTGCGTGCTGGCATCTCCCTCGCACAACCAGTGTATCCGCGATCGTTGGCGCGCCATCTTGCGTTCAAACTAGCAAAGGCCCAACAACTTTTTCTTCAGCTCGCTCATAAACCATCGTCTCCTCTCTTCAGCCATGTCAAACAACCCAATCGGTTGTTTGGCTATACTGATTTGTTACCAAACGTTTCCGACCTGGATTTGGCTCTAGGTTTGCAAAGCGCGACATGTGGACTTAAGGAGCGAGTCAAGCTTGCGGATTGGATCCACAATGGACAGCGAGGTCACCCATGCATTGCGTACCGTGTCCTGAAAGCCCTCAAATTTGGTCCAGAACGATTCGAAGCGAAAGGATTTTATTTCGCCAAAACTGAAAGCTATAGATTGCCTGAGAGATGTCCTGAGCCGACGTCATTGGTCTAGTCTCGCCCACGCAAATGATGAGTGCACGCTCTAGAACACTCCATGTCCCTCATGGCAAGCGTCATGGCAAAGACGTAAACATCCGAGCTTGGCTGATGAAGGGGGTTACCAGGGGGCAACTCGTCGTCAACATCGCCATGCCGCCGCGACGTGATCGCTGGCAAAATAGTTGAAGCAAAGGCCAACAAGACCCACAGGAACCGGCGGTGCGATGCTTGTGCCCGGCAAGGTGGATGATGAGGTCATCGGCGCCAGGACCGCCGGGCACGGACTTCCTACCAGCCATCCCTTGGTGCTTCCCCGACGACAGTAGTGATATGCATCGCCGGAACCTGCGAGGCGCCGACCGACTACGAGACGCGACGCCCTTGGGGAAGACCACCATCCAAGAAAAGGACTGCCTTGCCAGAGGCTCGTGCAGGGCTCTCCTTTTCGGCCTGAGGGACAACTGCCAGACCGGGAGGAGGCGACCAAGACGTAGACATGGGGGTGTAGCCTAGCTGCTCTGGGGATGAAGTAATAGGCGGGGTGACTGCGCTGACATCACCGAGTCCGGGCTGGAGAGGGTAGATTCGCACCATCTCCTCTCCTTCTCTGGCTGCCTGCCCAGCACAGCTGCCCGAAAGTCGAGCTTCGACGATGAAGAGGCCTTGAGAGGACGAAGGTAGATACGTCGCCGCCGGAGTGGCAGGCGGCGCAAAGGGAGCGGTGCGGGGCCAAGTGAGAGCTTTGCGGAGAAATCAACGATAATGTTCACTGCACAAAAGCTTACTCTTACATTTTAGATGCTGTAGTTTTTTTAGACTGATGTATATGCTGTATTGACTGAGCTTTGTTGCACTTGCAGTGTATCTGATCTTCTTGATTACATAAATCCGAACGAAGAGAACAAAGGAAGAGATTATGAATCAGGCAAAAGGAGGTACTCAAGCATAAAGGTCGGTGGCCAATGTACTAATTATGCCCTTTTTAATGAAAAAGTTTAAATTGAACCAAGCGAGTTCAAAGCTGCAAGATGGCTATCATAGTGTAATGATGTTTATGATTAAGTAACCTCAGTGGTCAATGTACTAATTAGTTGTATTGTATATCTGGAAACTTGAGTAAATGAGAAACACCAAATCTCTTGATATCCTTAGTTCAGCAACAACATGCAAATTGCAATTGTTCACAATGAAGTCAATTATTAGTTATTGTTGCCAACAGGTTGCAAAACACTTTTTTTTGTTTAGGCATCAGTTTTAAGTGCTAAAATAGATATTAAGTGCTATATCAGTTATCATTTGTTCTAGAATCTGCATTGTTAATAATACGATTCTCTATTTCCTGGGAATTCTTTTCATGATAACTGCCCAATGAAAATTCATGCTTAATACACCTCTATCCAACCAAGTAACTGAGATCACTAAAATTGTTTGGTTAATATAATTTTGATGAAAAATCACTGTGTATATAGAGTTTCCATTCTACCATTTTAGATATTGTTGATGACCACATAACTTCGGTCCTGACTATTTAGCTGGAATTTAATGCACCTGGTTTTCTTTTCACAGTGCCAAATTTGCACTGCATTTTTCTGTTACAACATACATCTTATCATTGGAGTAACATACTCTTTAGTATTTTGGCATTATTATACATGCCACTTTATAATTTATTCATCGATACTCATCCTGTCAGGTTTTATCACACTCGAGTGAGAGTTCAATTGTGGAAAGTCCTGAGATATCTCCAAGAGATTCTATTACTGCAACTATAGATGAAGAAAAGCAAATTAAAGAGCCGTTGCAAGATGATAATGCTAATATCATGGAGATTCCTGAAATTGAGGTTAAACAGAGTCTTCAATCCATGGAGCCTTCACCACCTTCTGAACAACCGGTAGAGAAAGCTGAGGTGAACATCGATTTGCCTAAGGAGGTTTTTCAAGAGGAAGTAGTAGAACATGAAGATGGTTGGCAGCCTGTTCAAAGACCTAAATCAGCTGGAGGTTCAGGAAAACAGATAAAGTATTACCGTCCCGCCATCAGAAAGGTGTATGACCCTGAGAATCATGCTCCAACATATGCTTCCCAATATAAGGCAAGGAATTCCTATTCAAATAACCGGTATTACTTCTTAAGGAAGAGAACTGTCGTACCTGCAACATACACAGATCCTCAGCAGCATGTGAAAGTCCAGACATCAAGTGCCCGGTTTGGTCGTAAGATATACAAGGCTGTGACCTATCGGATTAAGCCAGGGACTGCATCCGCAGAGGTGCAAGATACTTCTAAGAGCACAGAGCAGATGGGTGAGTCACAAGTACACAATCCTACTTCAATACATCAGAAAGAAAGTGAGTTACATGGAACTTTGGTTGCAAGTATTGGAAATGCACCAACATACAAAGATGTTGCATTAGCACGTCCAGGAACAATTGCCAAGACTCAAATACAAAAATCTAGAGATGATGTACTGCAGAACCAACCATCACTTGGTCAAATTATTGCACAAGAAATGAAGGATTCCATGGTAGATGCACCTCAAGTGGAACAGGGATCTTTGTCTGCAAATACCAATAATTCAAAAGAAGTAACCAATGTGCCGGAAGAAATGCAGCATTCAGAAGAAACAAAAGCATCTGAAAGGGAACGTGAGATTGATAATCTTGCCAAAGATGGTTTACCAGATAGATCAATATCAAATACTGAGAAATCTTTAACTGGCGGTGAGCCTGATAGTAAAACAGACATGATCATGTTCAGTAACAAGAGTCAAGAACCAACGAGTAGTGGCAACGAGGGTGCAGCCACTGAGTTTTCAGAGACCACTGTATCTGCAAAAGCTGAACAGAGTGGAAAGTCTGACATGGAATTTTTTGAAGCTCTGCCCACCAGTATCGAACCTACTACAGTTTCAGCCTCTACAACAAATGCAGAGGAGGGCCTGGGAGGTGTTGGAAGTGAGAAGTCAAAGCCTAACTTGCTGCTAAGTAATATTGATTTGAGAGAGATGCCAAATAAGAAGCTATCTGCTGCTGCACAACCATTTAATCCGTCTCCGCCAGCTATCCTTAGCCCTCTTGCTGTAAGTGTGGGTCTCCCACCACCAGGTACCATTGCAGGTGTTGCGCCTTGGCCTGTGAATGTCTCCCTGCATCCTGGACATTCAACTATGGTGCCAAGTGGTCCTCCGTTGTGCACCTCCCCACATCATTTGTACCCTCCTGCTCCTCGGTCTCCTAATCTCATGCATCCTGTGCCATTTTTTTACCCACCATATAGTCAACCACAGGTGGTTCCAAGCACCACATTTCCCATGAACACTAATATTTTCGTCCAAACCATTATGGATGGCAACCCTATATGAGCCCAGCTGCATCAGAGTTTGTGCCAGGGTCAGCATGGCCAAACAGCCATCCAATTGATTTCACCCCCACCCCACATGTTGTTGACCCTATTTCTCAGTCTTTAGCAGATACGCACATTCAATCTGATGCAGCTGTTGTTAGTATCGGACCTTCTCTGGACAGCAATACTGTAGCAGTCAAGAAGGAGGAAATGGAGGTTCCTGCAGTTGTAGGAAGTAGCAATTTGATCAGCAACAAACATCTGGGAGATGATCAGGATAAGCAATTAAAGGATGCAGTTAGAATTGAACTGAATCCTGACATGCCAGGAGACAACACACAGGATATTGGTCGAACGAAGCTGCAAAGCAACATGAAGAATGAAGATGAAGGTAGTTTTAGGATATATGTAAAGGGAAAAGCAGGCGAAACAAACTCTCAGAATCCCAATAAGTCTGCTTAACAAGACATATGGCTCACGTTCTTTCAAGCTTGTGTATAACAGAGTAGTCAGAGAGAATGACATCTTCAGGCCATCGAATGTCTCCTTTGCTGAAGTTGTTTCTTCTGGCAACTAAGCAAGGCAGATTCTGCCAAGGCATCGAATATTGATGGATCTCCAACTGAAACATACTGAAATGTGATAAACTCTTGTTTGTCTGAGCATTTGGAAGGCAGCATGATGCTCCTTCAGTGTTCCAGGTAACCAACTTTTCAAATATCATAAGCTTTTTTGGCTTCCCATTATAATTTCATTCATTGATATGCTAGGTGTCTGCATTTTGCAGATCTGAAATTCCTCTATCCAAGCTACTCTGAAAGGATAAATGCATTTCTTTTCATTTCAAATAAGGTATGGCTTCCTTCTCAGTAATCTTTTTCAGTCATTACATATTGAGCTTGTCTGTACCCTGTGGCCGGATCAGTTTTGGCTGTAGTTCTTTGATTTTGATTATATCTTCCTGTCAGCATATATTAAAAATTTTGTGTTCCTTGAAATGCCTTTGGAACTTCTGCTGCATTCCCCCAAATATTTTACACGCCAATGGCATGATATGTGTAAATAATGGTTCGATCGACTCTTCTAATTATGTAAACTTTTATTATAAGGTTCTTGTATTAACTGTATTTACTGAATGCACCTTACAAATTAATATACAATAACAAAATAGTGGCTGTTATAAAATAATTACGTTCTGCACCTCTTTGCTTATAAACAGCCAAACGTCTATTATTTCTGTTGGTGTGGCAAATAATAAGGGTACTTGTAAGTTGCATCTAAATCCATTAGGCTTCAACACTGACATGAATTCGCCCATAACATTTGGTACTTCAGACAGAAGTCCTGCCATGAAGAAGCACAAGCATATACTATTATATCTTATCCAGGGAGAGAAAAACCAGATCCCCCTACACACACAAAGGGTTTTTAATTTAAATTTTAAAAAGAAGAATAAATGCCATGCTAACCACAGCCAAAACAGAAATGCGCACCTAGTGTAGTTGCAAAGCATTACACTTGCAGCATGGTGCTTGAAAGGCAAATTCTCTTTTCGGTTTTTTCCCAGAGAAATTAATTTACAATTAAAAAAATTGTCCATCCCCAAGATTTTTCAAAATTTCCATTTTTTGGAAATCTCAATGGAGTCCTAACGTTTTAAAAAACCGAGAAATTTTCCCCTGATCATATCAATTGAGCAGCAATTCCAATGTGCATGTGAAGTTTGAGCATATGGCGTAGCTATGATTAAATTATTAATTAGTCGCTATTCCAGTTAAAAAAATTGGACAGGAGAAAACTTCCTTTGTTTCGTTAATTCATTGGTAGAGCGTCATATCAATTTGTTCAATATACAGAGAACCCTAGGAGTGGTGTATTATAACGTCTTTTCTTGCATTCTCCTCCACACATTCTCATAAAAATTAAGCTAATGCTCTCTCTACACATCACACACAGGTGTCGACAATTCTGTGTAGAGTCCAGAAGATCTGCAGAGAGTTTTGCGAGATCCAGAACTAATAGAAGATGGAAATGTTACCAACAATACCAGACAGACTGATTTTTCTTCAATTTTGATAGACTAAGAAAAGAATATTCTCTTCGATTTTTGGGGCTAAATTTTGGGCGTGTGAAACTTAGCACTTGAGATTTTGATTTTTGTTGGCTCGCTGCATCCAATAATTATATGTCGCGGTTTTTGGTGAGAAGCTAACGTTATTCTTTTTAAGAGAACAATAATAATCTTCATTCTGAGAAGTTGGTTGTTTTCGTCTGTGGTTCCCCCCAAAACGAGAGAACACCCCAAAACGAGAGAACAATAATAATCTTCATTCTGAGAATCTGGTTGTTTTCGTCTGTGTTTCCCCCCAAAACGTGGCAATTTTTTTTGTGCTACAAAACGAGGCATATTTGATTTGTTTCATTATTACTTGAAACTATTAACATTTTCCTGTGATATTGGCAAGACATGATCTACGTGCAAAGTTTTATTATCTGTGGACTTAATTAAAATCCTGTATGCCATTTGAACATGTTTCCTGGCAAATAATCTTTTCTTTTGGGGCTTCTGGCAAATGTTGATGCACTACTGCCTGTCTGCCCACCTAGTGGTTGCGATTTGCTGAATGAAGTTATATCTCGGATGAAGATATCAGCAAATCCTCTTCCCTGCAGATATTTTTTGTTACAAATAATTGCTTGAGATGTCTGCGTCAAATATGCTTTATTGCATGAACACCACCGTTCTAACTAGAACGCTACTTTCCCCGCATCCTCGAATTGCGGCTTCTCAAAAAGAACTTATCTGCGATAGTTTCTCGTATCATAATCCGGATAGTTTTCGTATTGTAGGAAGAAACACGAAGTTTCCAGATTAGGTTTATTGGCTTTCAAAAATAGCAAAAGACACTAAAAATTTCAGAAAAATTCACAAAGGTATTTTAGAATATTTGGAACTCAAATAAGATATTTTCATAGTTTTGAAAATGTTTTATTAATTATGTTAGAATGCCTTTAGTCTTGGGAAAAATAGGAAACGGATTTTATAAATTCAGGAAATGTGAGGAAATGGCTAAAGAATTCAATAATGGATAAAATAAATTTTTTTAAGCCGGAATTTGAAAATTGAAGCTGTTACACCTTACGTCGGTGCGATCATATCAAATTTATGTATGTACTTACGCTTAAAGCGTACTATGCTGTTGTCATTTTGATCGTGTATACGTGACTTATATATGTACTCATTAAAAAGTTGAAGCTATGGTGAAATGGTTCAAGTATATTTCTTCATATGCGTACGCGTACTATCTGGCAATTTTATTGGTTCCCAATTTGAATTCATCGTGTATTCCATATCCCGAATGCTGCAAATTCATATTTGTATCCGTCCTGTCCGTATCCGACTTCAAAGCCGAGGAAAAATATACCTGTTGTATCTATCGGGCCTAGCTCTGGGTGCAAAAGGGCTATCAGGCCTAGCGGAGGCTCCGCTTCTATGAAAAAAACCGAGCGTTTCTGTCGAGACGAGACTCCACTGGTGCGGCTCCATTTGTTTCACCGAGCGCGCCCACCAACCCTATTAACTCTCTTGGTCCGCTTGCCCTTTACGGCCCAAGCGCTGTAGCAAACAAGGCAACGACCGCTCCCCCCACTCTCACGGGGTCAAAATCCAAAATCCTACTAGGTAAAAGCAGACAAAGGGAGCGTCCTCAGGGTGCCCATGTCCTAAAAAAAATCTGCACTATTTGATCGTCGTTGACCGGCAGGATCGTGTGGAGAGCTCCTAACGAGATCTGACGTCCAACTGTATCGTGTTCGCTCATGGCTGTCTGATCGGATCTGCTGAGGAACCCAAATGCCATCTTGACCCTCTCTCCTCGTGCCCACACTGTGCTCCCGTTTCGCCTCCCTCGTCTCCCACAACGGCCGCCTTCTCCTCGCTTTGTTGTCCTCCTCCCGCTCCTCAGCTTACCCTCCCCATCCCTCTACCTCCCCTGCCGCTCCCTCCCAACCAAGCCGCCGGTCCTTGGCCCCGCTAGCGCTCCAGCGGCGGCCAAGGCCCCTAGATCTTGTACGGCTTCTTGTCGGCATCCTCGCCGCATCCATCGCCTTGTCGATGGCTGCGGCCACGACCACAACCACTGTTGCGCCAGCCGCCTCTCTTCGTGTTTCTACCAGAGCCCTCGACGTTCTTCTTTTCTCTAGCCGCCAGTGACTCGCACTGAGCATGAGTTAGCATCAATTGCTCTTTTTTTCTTTTCGCCCCTCAGTACGTCTCCCTTTCATGTTTTCCTCTAATGCTCTCAGGCATCCTATCACTTTCGACAAGGACATCGTCGACATATCTCCCCACTGTTCAGTATTGTCGACAATTTGGAGGAATTTATTAGTGACTGCACTGAATAGCTTCTCAACGATGGCGCTTTCTTTTACCTCTATGCTGAGTGAATGAATTTCACTCACCATACTGATGAGTTTCTGTGAGAATTTGTTAATGCTCTCGGAATCTTCCATGATCATACGATCAAATCGCCTTTTCAATATACGAACCCTCGCCTTTTTTACACGATCCTCACCAACGTGCATCTCCCTTATATCTTCCCATGCCTCCTTTGTCGTTTGCTTTATTGCGATGGCCATCACCACATCATTTGACACTGCTTGGGATATTGCGGCCAAAGCGCCCTGGTCCTTCTCATCTTCGACCAGTGCATCGCTGCCCATGCTCCAAGATAACACAAGATGATTCTCATCTTCACAGCCCACAGGCCGTAGTTGGTGTCATTCAATATTGGATACTGAATTGGCACTCCAATTCCTCTTGTTAGTGTTTTTCCCGACGACGACGTCTTGACGCCGATCTTCACCGCTTGCGGTTGTGACTCCTTCTTTGGTGATTTATCCCCAGCCATCACCTCTGAAAGACCTTAGCTCTGATACCAAGTGTTGGGACAGAAACCTGAGAACACGCACAAACGCTGAAACTCTTTCTTTGCGTTGAACTCTGATTATGCTGGAGAACGAGATACACAAAGAAAAGAAACACGCAAAGAATTATTTTGCACCACAAATCTTGCTACGGCTTTTCAGTTTTCTTCCTTTTATTGACATCTAAAAGAGTTACAATCGGACTGCTTCATGATTGCCCAGTTTCAGAGTTTCCAGCAAAAACTGAAACCTTACCGGCAAGAACATGAACTGCTACGGTTCCAAAACCGAAAACAAAAAAACTCTGAAGCTATGCAATCTGATTGCTTTGGTATTGCCTACTACATTTGCAAACCAATGCAATCCTAAAACAGAAAAAACTAATGTGAACGACAAGATTAAAACTAACAACTGATACCCCTTGTTGGCTTGAAAACCGGGGAGTAATTGCCATTGATCCGTACTGAGAAACTCATTGATCTTACACATCTCATGATTAAATCAACCCATTGCTGATCAAAGCCCATGGTATGCATCATCTGCTCCAAATAACACCACTCCATTCTATCATATGCTTTGGCCATGTCCGGTTTTATTTCGCATGCCTCGTTCATTTCTTTCTTCTTGCTGAGGTAGTGTATGCAAGTTACCATTAGTATAACAGTAAGTCACCGTCAGATGACTAATTTACCATCAGAAGCGCGCACAAGTCAAAAACGTATTTTACCATTAGTAGTGCATTAAAAGTGGTCATCTGCAGTCCAGGAAAATTATCACCTCTACTTGATAAGTGGTCAAAAACGTATTTTACCATTAGTAGTGCATTAAAAGTGGCGCAAGAGGTAGATGGCGCCGGGATAAAGAAGAAGCAGCAGGTTGAATCAGAGAACAGAGGAAGGACGATTTGATAAGTTTCTGATTGATTTCATTAACTGATTAGGCCTGCCATTTATTCCCAGGCAAACAGCCCCTAACAATAGTATCTATCTCAAAACTCTTCATCCCTAATACAAACCAAACTCTTATCTCCTAAAAAAACTAACTCTTATTTCCTAAAGCAAACTTTCCTTCTAGTGAAATTATATGAAACTGACTAGGACTCTACACTTGTGCTGGGACGTTTCTGTGAGGCTGGCGGCGACACTGATATGGAATACCGTACATGACATCTCTCGCTCCCTCGGGAAACAGCTCGTCCTTGAGTTGGAAATGAGAAAATTGGCGCTTGAAGTTGGTGGCTGCAACCCATGACGTCTCGGTGTCGGAGAGATCGTTGAACTAGTAATTCCCAAACGCCGCAAGCTAGACGAGAGAGCACACCACCTTCCTTGGCATGGGTGTGATACGACCATGATGTAACGCCGGTAAGGGCGGTGTGCTGTTGGGTGGCGCTCCATGGTATGGCTTGAGTAGACCTACGTGAAAGACGTCATCGATCCGAGCACGTGTGGGCAGCTCCAATTTGTATGCCATAGCACCAATTTGAGCCAAAACTTTGTAAGGCCCGTAGAAGCAAGGTGCCAGCTTCTGAGGAACTTTGAGTGTAGTGGTGGCCGTCAAACGGTGCGACACGAAGGCAAACCCATTCTCCAATTTCAAACTACACCTATCGATATTTTGTGTTGTAATACTGCTCATAGTACTACTAGGCTAAAAGCAGGCGGTCGCGGACATCGGCAAGGAGCTGATCGCGTTTCGCAAGGGGTTGGTCCACGACTATCACACGAGCGGTGCTGTCGGTTGAAACGACGGAGGGTCGCAGCCATATACCACCTTGAAAGGTGTTTCGCGTAGATAGGATTGGAAGGACGTGTTGTAACAGTACTTGACCCATGGAAGCTAGCGTATCCACTTACAAGGGCGGTCCCTGGTGAGACAGTGAAAATATATAGCAATTATCTTATTCACCACTTGACCGGCGTCGATTGTGGGTGAAAGGCGAGCTAAGATTGAGCTTGACACCGCCAAATGAAAAGCTTTGTCCAAAAATGACTGGTGAAGATCGGATCTCGGTCGTTGACGATTCAAAACCATGGAGCCAGACCACCTCATCAAAAAAATACGCGAGCCACAGACCCCGCCATGTATGGGTGGGATAAAAACACAAAGTGTGCGAAACAATGACAATGATTAGTATAATCGACCTCCCGCTGACACAGGAAGACCTTCGATGAAATCCATGGAGATATTGTCTCACATGAGTGAGGGCATCTCCAAGGGTTGAAGTAAGTTGGCCAACTATAGTTTCTCCACTTTGTTCCATTGGCAGACGACACAGTTGTGGACAAAGTCCTGTATTGCCGGTTTCATATGTGGTATGTAGAAGTCCACCCTGAAGCGAGCGAGTGTCTTTTAGATGCCCTCGTGACTAGCCTGATGCACGGTCGCCAAGATGGAGTTGAGCCATGGTGATGACATCAGAAGATAGACATTGTGGTCGTATAACATGAGTCCATTGACCACGCTCCATGGCTCGGAAGTCATCCGACCTGAATTTGTGTTCGGGTATTAGCCAATTTAGAAGACCCAGTAGCGTCCATGCGAAGATCCTCGAAGATGTTGAAGGTGGGGGTGGACAGTGCATGGAGAGATGCAGCCTCAGCATCGTGACGTGATAAGGCATCGGCCACCACGTTCTGCTTGCCTAGTTTATAATCCACACAAAAATCATAGCCAAGGAGCTTGCTAACCCAATGATGTTGTGGAATTGTGCACAACTGTTGATCAAGGAGGAACTTCAGGCTGTAGTTATCGGTGCGCACGTGGAATGAGCACCCCCATACGTAAGGCCGCCTAATGTGCTCTCACTCATAGGCTGCCGACATTGCATGGCGAGGAGCGATGGCACGGCTGTAGAAAGCTATAGGGCCATCGCTTTGGTGGAGAACGGCCCCAAGCCCCGAGCCCGAGGTGTCGCACTCGATGATGAACTCCATGGCAAAGTCACGAAGTTGTAGGACAGGCACTGTCTAGAGGGCGTCCTGTAGGGCGAAGAATGGCATTGTGGCCTCATCTGTCCATCGAAATGCTTCTTTCTTGAGCAAGCATGTGAGGGGGCTTGGCGATGGTACCAAACCCACGATGAACTTACGGTAGTAATCGGCGAGTCCTGAGAAGCCGCATAATGCCCGTAATGTGAGCGGTGTAGGCTGGTCGTGCACCGCCTAGACCTTTTGTGTGTCCATGGTGACACCAGCGTCACTGATAACGTGGCCAAGGTAGCGGATGGAGGTCTCCCTGAAAAGGCTATTGGACCCCTTAAGGAAGAGCTGGTGATGTTGGAGTAGATGAAGCACGGCCCGGACATGGCACAATTGGTCCAACCAAGAGTTGTTGTAAATGAGAATATCATCAAAAAAAGACGAGCACAAACCGATGTAAGTAGTGGCGCAGGATGTCGTTCATGAGGGCTTGTAAGGTGGCTGATGTTTTCGTCAGGCCGAAAGGCATGACAACGAACTCAAAGAATACCTCATGGGTGCGGAATGTCGTCTGTCAATGAACCGTGGGTGCATGCGCACTTGGTAGTATCCGGAGGGTAGGTCAAGCTTGGTGACGTATCGTGTGCCTCGTAGTTCATCGAGGAGTTCGTCCATGACCAGAATTGGGAACTTATCTTTAACCATCTTATCATTGAGTGCACGATAATTGTTGGTGATATGCCCTAGAGGCAACCATGTAGATGATTGTATCACGTCTATGTTTATGAGTTATTGAATAAATGTTATTCTGTTCCTAGAATGAATCATCATTGATAAAGATTAACAAGTATATGACTTGTTGGTGAAGCTCTTTAACTTATATGATGTCGTTCTAAATGTATCCCTAGTTGGATGTCACTGGTAGGAACACTAGCGACTCTATCGACCAACACATGTATTGATTGTTGACCATATTTCACTAGTCATTAATATGGGGATATAAAATCAACAATGTGAACACATGTGTCGGATTGACCCATCTTGAGACACTGCTAAGATTGGTATGATTTCATGTGTCATCAGTTGGTCTCAAGCAATGATGATGTATAATCCTTAGACCTGAGATCAGCATGGTTTCCTACATGTGTAAGAGTGCACTTTAGGGTTAGAAAACGCTACTCTGTAACTGGGTAGTTATAAAGGTAGATTTTAGGTATGCTATGAAATATGCAGAGGAATATGATTGGTTGGATATAGGATCTACCCCTCCTAACATAACAGGAGAGATATCTCTGGGCCCCTCGATATGGTTGGATAAAAAGTGCATGGCTATGCCACTAGTGGTCGAAGAGTTCGACTATGTGAAGTTATCCGACACTTGATCGAGAAAATATTAAACAGTCCATAGATGACATGATATCTTACCTGGAGTTCATCCAGATATCGTGAGGCAAAGGGAGAATACACGAGGTGATCGTTTAGTTCGATCGGATCTGAACTAGTCGTATGGAGATACGAGTGGTCGAACATAATCACTAAGTGGTCAAAACCTGATCGGAAGGAGTTACGAACCAGTTGAGACTAAATATGATCTGGTCGTATAGAGGTACGAGCCGGTCATTAGTGAAAAGGACCTAGTCGTAGATCATATTGCATTAAGGTTCATCCGATATTATTTGTGTGTTTTCGGGAATTGTTATGTCCTACTAAGGGTTGGAACAAACATGTTCAGATAAGATCCATCATAAACTCTATTTAAGGAGATGCATGAGGCTGTTGAGTAAAGAGACACATGAGAGAGACATGACGTGAGTTGCTCTATCGAAACCCTAGCCACCATCTTCCTGAGAGCTCTATCATGCGAGTTGGTGCTAACACACCAGCATACGGTGTTCCTTCCCTGGATGTGTGGATACCGTAAAGACGCTACTACGGTTGCTGTTGCGCTTCAGGACGATCCATGACCTTGCCGAGGAACTCGATTGGTTGGTAGAGGAGACGATCGCCACTGAGGACGATCGACTTCAACCACTTCATCGATGCGCTCTACATTGGATCAGGCTACTCCAACTCTTCTTCCACTGCATTACGCGTCTAGTGGTAACGATCTATGTTCTCTTGCTTGCTTGGTATCCTGGTTTATATGGTAGAATTTTTAATTGTCAGCTAGCATAGCCTACTCGTATCCCTTCAATAATCAACGCAGAACCTCCATATGTTGTCGCGTTTCTTCACCAGTAAAAGGGGCGATGAGAAAGGCGACATGCTTGGCCGGATCAGTCCTTGTCACGCCATCTCGGAACACTATTTTTCCATCTTGTCTTTGAGCAGCTGTGGGTAATGATACAGTCGAGCCACCACTGGCGTTGTCTCCAGCAGCAAGTGGATGTGGTGGCTGCGAACCCGTTCGGGCGGCAAGCAGGTGGGTTCAGCAAAAACATTGGTTAACTTGTCGAGCAGCTCCTCCATGAGGGTACCCGCACAGGCGAAGGCCTCGGGAGAAGGCAATCGACTGCCTAAGCCGTGCCAGATGACCTTATGATCGTTGTGCCAGAAAGCCATCGTCTTCCTGGAAAGGTTCCATAGTATGGGTCCAAGCGTCTCAAGCCAATGGACCCTCAGGACAAGATCAAACTCGTCGAGTGGAATCATGTAGCAGTCGATCATGAGCTGTTCATTGCGGACCTCTAGGAGCAAGCCGCGCCGAAGGCCTGAGATACCCACACGGTCACCATTGGTGACCATGACCTACATGTCGCGGTGTGCGTGGTGGAATGCCCTCACGGCAAGCTGTCTCTTAATTGACAAAGTTGTGGGTGGAGCCGGTATTGAGTAGTACCATGAGAGTGCCCCTGGCAAGGTGCACACGCATCTGCATGGTGCGGGGCTAGCTCCCCATAAGGGCATAGATGGAGATGGTTGGGTCGTCGTTGGGGTTGTCGTCGAAGGTTTCATCATCGTTGCTGGGCATGATCAACAAAAAGAGTCGCTTGTAGTGGTGACTGAGCGTGAACTTCTCATCGCAATTGAAACAAAGCCCGACCTTGTAGCGAGTCTCCATCTCATTGGGTGCGAGGGCGTGCCGGCGCATCAGGGGTTGGCATGACCGTGGTGGTAGACCTTCAGCCAGAGCTGACCTGCTCGATGGCCCCAACCCCAAGGGTGTGGTAGCGGCTGTTGCAGTGACATGGGCTCTGGTGTGCGCTGGCGTGCATGGTGGTGGTGTTGCCCGAGGCAGTGGCAACGTGATCTCCTTAGCCGCCAACACGCGTTGCTCGTTCGTGCGTGTGAGAGTCATGGTCATCTAGAGGCTGGCCGGATTCTGGAGCTCGACGTCGGTCTTGATTGGATTGATCAAGCCCAGAGTAAAAAGTTGTACATGCTGACGAGGCTGAAGGTGTTCTGTGTGGCAGAGAATCACCAGGAATTTGGTCTAGTACTCCTCCACGGTTTTGGTATGGTGAAGCGCCTTCAGTTCGCCGGGCAGGTTGTGGCGAATTGATGGCCCCAGCGAAGGTTGGCATAATCCTTGAAATTGCGCCAAGTTGGTTTGCCCTCGTCCGTTCTAATTGGAAATACCATTGCTGGAAAATTCCCATCGATAATACGATGCGAGCCATACCCTCTTCGTCTCGGATGTATTTTGCTCCCAAAAATTGCTCACAACATTGCAACCATCCCAAAGGATCTTTACCGTCATACGATGAAAATTCAAGCTTGTGGTAGCGTCGTAGTTGTGATCCGTCGTTGCGGCGATTGTTGTGTTGATGGATGCGAATGTGCCAGAGGTAGAGACAATAAGCCGTCACCGGTCTTCTTCTCTAAGGTCGTTACTCGGTCATGCATGCCCGTGACTTGCTCTTGAATGGCTTTGGCGACGTTGGTGGTATCCTTCATGGCGGCCGTCAGCTAGGTCAGCTGCTCGGTGATGTCGATGAGTTGTGCCTCCAAATCCACGCTCATGGCATCCGAGGATAGAGTCTCGACACCAAGTTGTCATGGCTAGGCCTTGACCGAAGATCGTAATTGTGCTAGTAGGAGCGCTGGCGGTGTCTCCGGCCAGGCGCCGTGTTCGGTACTTGAAGGAAGCAGGTGCAAGAGGTAGATGGCTCCGGGATAGTGAAGCAGCAGCATGTTGAATAAGAGAACAAAGGAAGGAAGATTTGATAAGTTTCTGCTTGATTTCATTAACTGATTCGCCGGCCTTTTATTCCTAGGCAAACAGCCCTAACACTAGTATCTATCTCAAACTCTTCATCCCTAATACAAACAAAACTCTTATCTCCTAATAAAGACTAACTCTCATTTCCTAAAGCAAAATTTCCTTCTAATGAAATTCTATGAAACCGGCTAGGACTCTATGCTTGTGCTAGGACGTTTCCGTGAGGCCAGCGGCGACGCATGTACGGAATACCGTACATGTGTCAGCGTTCTGGTTATTTTACCATCAGCAGCACACTAAGTCACCATCTCGAGTGAATTTGAAAATTTTACCATTCAAAATACATTATTTTGACCAGTATGCATGTCTTTTTTGGCGAATGTGTCATCGTTTTCCAGATTGTAAAACAAAATACTGTTGATCTATGGTAAAACTTTTGTTTTAGAATATGGACTGTGGTAAAACTTGGTAATGCACATATAGCTCAAAAACTACCCAGCAAGAAAAATAAAGAAAAACATACGTTTTTACACAGGGATTTTTTACATAGGAGGAAGAATCCAAAGAATAACACAAGATCAAGCATCTCATCTACAAAAGAACTCCCTTTCTTCTGAGCTTCTTTTCCCTGCTGCCAAGTTCTTTTCCTCTGTCTTCCTGGCACATTGAGCAATCATAAAATTTACCACCATTTTACAAATGAGT